>CM060830.1:14372500-14910000 GCA_030762175.1 Metallyticus violacea
CCTGCCTTAAAAATGAAGTATTTTGTGCGTTTCGGGGTTCTTTGTGACTTTTTGACAATAGAAAAATCGCGTGGTTCGAGCCCCAACTATCGGGACATGTGAATTCTTAGAATATACGCTTTTGGGTTTACATAACTAGATGCATTGATTTTTCGTATTTATTATTGTTTTCAATTCCGTGAAAGTGAAAATTTAATAAATACTTTTTATTCAGTTAATATTTATTTATCCTGTAAACACTTAATTTTGTTCCAATAAACTTCATTATTTACTGATCAAGGTTTTAAGTTTGCAACAGAGGTGACTTGAAGAAGCAGTTTTTTTACCCAAACGCCAGGTAGAGAGGTACAATAGGAGGAGGAATATTAGTCCCAGTAATTGAAATACGTTTCTGAGATTTGAAGGAAAAAGTGTTACCTTTTTTAACTGACTGCTCGTACTTTCTACCGGACACAGATGAAACAAGGGCTGGAGTATTAAGTTCTTGTAAAATTTCAGTGGGTTGTTGTTGTTGTTGTTGTTGTTGTTTTTTTTTTTTTTTTTTTTTTTTTTGCCGCCCACCCGTTATTTTGTTCATCCAGTCTACCAATGTAGAGCTGCAGAAAATTTTGGTATCCATCATTCCATGGTGTGCAAGAACATAGACTTTGTTGTTTGATTTGTTTTATTTACGGCCCTTCTTTAACATCTCAGGTCATCAGCGTCCCATTTAATTCAGGGCGTAAAACGGCCGATAAATTTTCCTCAGAAGTTTCTTTTTTCAGGCACGAGTTTTTTTACATGCCGTAAATCTTCGACACGGGGACCCACAGCTTTACTTCTCTGCCGAACAAAGCCATACTTAAGATTTTTAAAAAAATTCATCAAACCTGACCGGGATTGAACCCGCGATCTTGGATTTAGGAGGCAAATAGGTTACTACTACACCACCAGGACAGACTTAGACGTTGTGGCAAAGGCAGGAGTTTAGATAAAATTTTCAACCTGGGCATTTAAAATGGTCTTCTCATTTTAGAATTCGTTCTCTATGTATGTACAAATAAAACGGCCTTAACGATCTTGTGATTACTGTATTAATTGTGAAGCATCAGTGTGCAAGCAACATGTTTTGCAAACGAAAGATTTACTAGTATTGATACACAGTGGTCAGGTAGTACATATGACAGCAGAATTATTAAGCCTGACTTCGTTTATCAAGACCTGTCACATCTTAATGGATCAGCAAGTCTACTTGGAATGAAACCATGGTTGCTCAGCCCATATACAGCAGCTAACTCCAGGGAAGAACAAAATTATAATATTATTAATTATTATACAGTAGAAAGCTTAAACAACATATTCCTATCCTGGGGACAGTTCGTTTTTCACTGAATAAGGTTTCAAAAATCGCAGTATGTTGTGCAGTTCTGCGTAACATAAAAACATTTAAATGATGAACTTATCGTTGAAGCGGAGGTGATGAAGAGTATAATAATACACTTGAAGAGGAAGCAGACGTTACTTGAAGCTTACATTTTAACTGTTAATTTTATTTGACGATCCACAAGTAATATAGAAAACAAATTCAAGAATAAAACTCAATTATATTTTTGTTGTTATTAAAATAACCCCAATAAGATTTAAATAAATGTTACATTCATCACTCATGTATGTTATTTAAACATATTCAAACCCAAACTTAATTACATTATCAATGTTCCCAATTTCTATAGGAAATCTCAAAATTTGCAAAGTTTGACGTTGCTGTAAACGTTCGTATCGTCTGATCTGCTCAGCCGCTCCAGCATAGGTAGATTGTGTAGTTCTGGATTCGTCATGTCTGTAGTCTCAGTGGTTTCAATCAACTTCCTCTTCTGAGTGGAAGGTCTTACTTTACAGGTGGATCGTGAAAATGTCTTATTTGCACTTTTCGGAGCATTCGCCGTACTGCCTAGATTTGGTTCCTCCTTATTTTATCTTTTCGCAGAACTCAATCTGGGCGCTTTTCATCAAATCATTGCCACTGTAGAGAAGTATTTTTTAGATCTTCCAGGAAATCAGACGAGATAATGGAATGGTGGTAGCGCTGTTATTCAATATACATAATGTTACTTTTTTTTTTCTTTTGTTGTCATATCGACCTCGTATATGCCCGTAGAATGTCGGGTACTAACCAAGAACCTGCAGATCAAAAGACCCTTCAAGAGCGCTGTATGTCAACCCCACTTTTATATTTTAGCAAGGTATTGAGGGACATTATGGTTGACAACTTGAAGGAGTTACAGGCTGTAATTAAAGTGAACGGATTATGTGAACAGAATGACGACCTTAATAGAGGAGGCGAGGTCGTAAAACAAAATTAAGGGCTCCTGTTGCAAGGCATGGAGTCATTAGCACAACGTTTTCATTAAGGTGGAGATATCGCCTTTCTCTGTTCAGCACATTTGTATTACATAGTACTCAGTTGAACGGTATTCACTCCCAGCCGCATTCACAATAGAAACGTTGTCTTACAGAACCTACAATTTACATCCTTTCAGCTATTAAACCCTACTTGCTTATTTCATGCGTCTTTTGAAATAGGGTTAAGCTAAGTTCCTAGTTGTACAAATGGATACGGAATTATAGGAAGTTTTGCTTTAATAATCCGAACATAAATATAATTTTATATACATATAAGTATACAAGGGACGTTCTGAATGTTCTCGGCGAGGCCAACACTTAAGAAAAAGGTTTGTATTATTTTTCATAATAGTCACCTTGAAAATCAACAAGTATGCATCATATTGACCTTGTTAAGCATGAAAGCAAATGCCGCTATGATCGCTAGATGGCACTTGTTTGATTGACTCATCAGTAAAGATCCAAATGGAAGACTTGCACTTGATTTCAGTGTCATACAATAGGCCCAAGTTTCACCTCCCTTGGCATTGTCAGACTCCCTAATGACGAACCTCTAAAGCCTCTCTTGACATCGCCCCAATCTGCAGAAGATGCTTTCACAAGATCTTTGTATGGAGGTCATCTTCAGTGCACTCTCGACCCTTTCAAATTACATGGCTTAAAATTTTACTTGGTAGTTGGAAGGTGTGTCATTAACATGTACAGCATTCATGCCCCCATGGTTTTTTAGGTTTCTTCCCTTTCTTTTTATGCAATATATTCACGGAACAAAGCTCCTATCGCCAACAATACACTTGACATACATGTGTCTCTTTCAAGTCAAGACATGTCCCTGTCTGCACATGTAAATTCAGCTCTCTAGGAACGAGAGTAAATCGTTAAATAAGTGACATTAACTTTGGTTACTGCATTTTTTAATGGAACTCCTGCGGCTATTGCACCAGGTAACAGTTTTGCTTCCAATGTTTTCAATAGCGAAACAGCAGTTGCAAGATGCCGACACCTCTAAATGTATGTACAACCTTCGAGCAGCACTCCATTGTGCGATTTTTAGCGGCAAACGGTATGAAATCGAAGAATGTTCATAAAGAAATGCTTCCCATTTACGGTGAGAAGTGCCTGTACGTCAAGCTGGGTGCGGAAGTTCTCTGAATGGCAGACACCTATATAGAGCTTCAGCTGCCTAACGAGTGTTTCGCAGCGAGTTGAATGCAAGCAGCACAGGGAAGTGTAACTATAGACACTGCACATGCAGGGTTAACCTCATAATATATAACAAGTTAGGTTTCACAAAGTGTGTGACGATAGGTGCCCCACATCCTAACCCCACAACACAAAGTGCAAAGAATGAGTCTGCCATTACAGCATCTTAACTGCTACCACGATAAAGGACACTGTATACTACCCCGAGGCGATGTCCTGCCCAAGAAAAGTGTATGTCATTGCAGTGAAAACATCCTGTTTAAAGTGGCACTGCACTCCAGCCTGAAAGACAAACCATAAATGCCGACTTATATGACAACGCACGTCCTCATACTGCCAATGGAAGCCCTCCAGCATCCTTTGTATAGTCCCGACCTTGCTCCAAGCATTTTCCATTTGTCTGGCCTATTTAAACATCACCATTCGGGTGAACATTTTCCCGACGATGGGGCTGTAGAAAGGGAAGTCACCGACTGGTTCCGACAGCAGCCCAAAGAGTTTTATGGCACAAGGTCTCAGGGGCTCGTGAAACGATGGGAAGTGCCTCAATGTACAGGAATAGATAATTTATTGAGCGCCGCCAGTATTAAACATGGGAATTTTACGGCATATCAATTTCTAGTCCAGAGGTGATGCTCGTAAAATTCATTTTTGTTTCTTATCCTTTGCGGGGTACTTGAAACATATGAATTAATATGGAATTAATTCATATATCAGTGTTAATTTGAGCAGTATGATGGAAATGCTAAACTGGCTAAAGGAGCGCGTAGTGTTAAAAGAACGCAACATGGAAAAGCGCCAATAATAGCATTACGCTGGCGTAAAATAGAATTTGAAATCAGAATAATCCCCGTTAGCGTTTTAATTTCTCCAAACAGTTCGCTTTAATTAAATGTGTTTTGTAACCGCGGTCTGTGTGTCAGCAAGCTAAGTTGGAATAGCCCGATATACTGTCGTCGTGCTGCAAGCGAGACTTGGAATATTGTGTTGTTGTTTCCGAACTGTCATTAGGAAGGAAAGAAAGAAACGGATATCTGCTTTAGCTCCGGGCAGAATTACCCTTCTTACAATTTTCTTCTGCCATCTTCGTATAGTGGCGCGCGCAATGCAGTAAAAAGGGTCGAAGCAAAGCGTGCATCATTCACACAATCTTCCTCATCTAAACGGCTCTCGTTCCACTTTCCGGATTATGGCTTTTAAATTGCCACATTTGGTTCTTTTGCACAGATAAAATGATTGCGAATTCGTAGTGATTGAGTATGGCCATTGCTTTTGTGAGTTTCTTCGGCATAATTGAGAATGGATTTGAGCCGTTGATGGATTGAAGGAGAGGCTTTAACATTTAATTAATGTAAGAGATTTTAATAACCAATGATTAGAACAACATACCTTTACGTCCTCAGTATTTTGTTCATATATCTCAAAGTATTCCCTGTTTGATGCAACGCATCTGTCCTAGTGTTCAAAGACATGATGGAAACCTATTTTTGGGAGGTCTTTCTTCCCTAGCCCTCACCGCAGCTTCTGATAATAGGAAATGCCTCCCACAAAGGCGTTTCTTCAATTTGAGGAAAAGGAGAAAGTCACACGGGCTTAATAGAGACGGCGAGAAATCAGTTTGGGCAAAACATTTGCGATGTGCGGTCGTGCATTATCGCTGTGCAGCATCCAACTCGTTTTATGGAAATGTTTCCTTTTGCGTATGATATGACCTGGCAGAGTCATGTGTGCGGGTGCGACATGCTGGTAAACCGTTTTTGGGAGTATCAAAAAAGAGATGACCATGACTTTCCGAGCAGAATCAAATGTTGTTTTTGGTGTTTGCTCTCGTGATGTTTTATCACGAGTGAAACTCCGCATCAACTGCACGAGAACGTGCTGCTTTTCGTAAGTGCTGTTAATGTTGTTCCACGATTCTCCCTCACAGTGACAGCAGTAATGTTAACATTTTCATTCATTAAACACAAACTGTAGCGTAGGGTTCCTTTGAAACTCATAGCCTCCCCTCTTTAAACATTTTAAACTATTTTCAACCTGTGCTAAAGGAAAAACAACAAACTTTCCATAGACTTCTTATAAACTCGCATTGTTTTCAGTTAAGTGTTTTTTGAGATGAAGCAGAATTTCATAGCAGCATATTGTTCGACGCCTGTCACCTCCATTATGATGGAAGCGGAACTGAACATGTCTCAACTTGCACACCCCTCAAAGATGGGAACCGGAAGTGACAACAATGAAGCAAGTACATGTGTACATTTTGCATGAAGGTAACTAAATATTGTAAAATTAAATTTTAGGGCGAGTAATTAGTTGTATAAAAATTTTTTCATTCTTTATTTAATAGCGCTGGTAATTTGAAGAATGGGTAAATAATAAGGCATCCATTTATTTCACCCCTTTTCCAATGTAATTTCGCTCCATTAAATTGCTTTCGCATCTTATTAATTAAATATTTTTACTCATTTTCGAGCTACTACTTCTTGATCGCTTGTTAATTTTGTTTCTTATATATTGTCGCTCATGAGTGCATATAAGTTAAAATGCCAGATCTGGACTGTATGGACAACGGGAGGGAATATTTTACCTCAGTTTTTGTGTTGTCTGCGTCATGGAATGGAATTAAGTTGTCGAGCATTCTCTTTTAAGAAATTTACGGAATTCTTAACGTTTTCATGTTGTTACCAACAGGTGTTTTCATTAGGCCCAAAGAAAGTAGTTTTTGGTTTAGAATATGAACGATGTAAATCTTTTTTGTAAATTATAATTATTATCGAATTCTGCTGCAAAATCCTCTCCCCTCATGATTGGTTCTTAATCAGAGCAACGATAAATAATAATAATAATAATAATAATAATAATAATAATAATTAAGGAGGAAGAATGTGGCTTGACGAATGCAAAGTTTCCATTAGTTGCGCGAAGTTTGAAAGCCCTAAATTGAACTTGAGCTGTGTATATGCATTAAAATTAAAGTGGGCACATGGTAGGAACGCAAGGCTTGTTATACGGTCTCCGAGAAGCCTGTGGCAATGACAATTGGGTGGCCCGTTGGGTGTCAATCTTTCGACAAGAACAGACGGAAAGCACCATGGGCAGATTCTCCTATTTCTTTTACTGGTGTGATTTAATCATTGCTGTAGGTGGATCGGCGATGGACACGAGGTAGATAACTGCAAAAGTTGAAACAAGTCACACTACAATGTTGAAGTAGGACTCCCGTTTTCAGACATAAGCAAAGCTATAAGCCGAGCTATAGGTATGCAGCGTCTTCCAGAAGTGTGACTGAGCAATACATTAAGAAGTATAAAGGTTATTAGGTTCTAGAATAAATAATATATTACTTATAAATATGTTACCACTACTTTCCAGCATTGTAGATTCCATTGTTAATCGTGCATTTTTATCTCCTAATGTGGCGAAACTATATGCTCCTCGAAAGCATACGCGCGCGCACACACACACACATAATGAATATTAGAATATTGTTGAAATATAGTGAGGTTATTTGAGGAATGGGCTGACAGTGCAGCTGCCAGAGCCAGCTAAAGGAAGATAAAGTCGGCGCTGAAAGCATAAAAAGTACACGATATTTAATACTGATAATAACAAGCGCGAAACTGTGGTTAAAATGATACCCCTTAGCGGCATCTGCTTAGTGTATCCGTGTATTTAAGCTAGTAAAACCCTGATGTTTGGAACAGGTCTCTCTTGTTTTTGAGAGGTGCTGTCTCTTAGAGCGTTATAGCAAACTGGCGAACAGTTTTTCTACGTGCAACACTATTGCTACAATATTTTCTTAGGAAACACCTTACTACTTCTGTAACTAAATCTGTTTTTACTTATGTATCATATATAAAAACCGTTTTTAAAAACTTTATTCATCTACAGGTATAACTAACGAAGACAAATTAGCACACATTTACACACAAACGCACAACCGCTCGCTGGAAAAGCTCCCTCAAACTAATTGCAAACTGCTACCTGCACATGCATTGTATGCCTTTGCCACTAGCTTTTCCCAGTACGCAGCCGCTTATGGTGCCTTCTATATCAAATATACTCACTAAACTAGCTCTATGAACGAAATGACTGGCATATGCCTGTATATTTGCTCATATATTGTCTAACACTTTTGCTAAGAGCCCTTTGACGAACTAGTACTTAAATTTGCAGGATCAAAAATAATTTACTGTATATTTTGTGCAAATTTACTAATTTGTGTTTATTTTGTAGAAATAATAGTGCTTTTTGTAATTAACTGTAATTGACCGCACGGCAACAACGCATTACTTCTACTTGTGACGGATCATCAAGTTTCTCCGCACTTGGGTGATGTGCACCGCATTGGAGAAAATTGGTATTCCTACATTTGTAATATTCCTTGCTTCCTTCCAAACCGGTTTTTAACGGGTAATTCATCCATCGTTAATAAGGTTTGAACTTCGAATGTGTGTTTGCTTTGATGTTAAATGAACACAATAACAATACGCTCGGCAATTGGTCAGTGTTGCCACCCTATTTCGTTTCCCTAGTAAAATCTGGGTTGCACAATGGCTTTGGAGCGACTTCTCGATAGCTCTTTATTACTGACAGGCAATTAATATCTCACAACTATTCTCGAGAGGAAGATGAAATGGGTATGCGAGTTAGTCGATGCATTTCCGCAGACGCACTACTCTCTCCGTGTAACATACAAACTTTTGGCTAGTCGCCATTGTATTTTTCTGTTGTTTAATTACTAGAAATGTGTTTGTCTTGGTTCAGACCATCTCCCGAGATCCCTTACTGTAAGTTTTATCAAACACAGCTTTAGTAAGTTAAGTTACAAAAGACCACACGTTTCGTCAACGTCTAAATGTATTCTGAACCAGACTGTACACGAGTGCTTTTCTGTTGCGGCGGCCTTAGATGGCATATTTCTGGTGGTTAAATTGGAATATTATTTTTACGGTGTTTTGAATTCCCATCCTCCACCCATTTCCCCCCTGTTTTATGGAAAATCTGCCGAGCACAAAAAACATAAAAAATGAAAGAAGGAGAAACAGCTTACGAAGGCAATTTAAATTGGACAGCAGTGGACTGGCATCCGAAGCGTCGCGACGACTTCATTTCCTGCACTAATGCAATTCCCAGCCACCTCGTCCAATTTACTTTTCACATGCTCCTTCCAAATTAATTACACTTCTCCCCGCGTGAAGTACCTCTGAAGTAATGATCACGGCATGCCTCCCGCATGACCCGTCTAATCCAGCGTGTTACTGCTTACAGTTTATGTTCCACTAGCTTTTTAACTTATTACACAGTCGGGCTTGTCTTCTAAAATGACTAGACATCCCCTAGTTCTCAACATGCGGACCGCATTGTCGGTGTATTCGAAGGAAGGTCAGCTGTGGCGGTTAAGGTGAAATTGGAGCGAATAATGGAGATAGTAAACTCTGTCTTTCAGTTCTTGAAATTTTGATAAATATGTGGTACATAATACAAAAATCAGATAACTATCTTTATTAGATTCTGAAATAATAGGTAATATAACACTGGCGAGATAAGGCATTTTAACTCCTTTGAAACATGCTATCTTCCGATATTTTCCCGCTGAATTGTGAACTCGGTAACGATTTTCATTTTAACGTCGGAGAATTTGTACTTAATGCGTTTTCGAACTTTACATGCAAAATCTTGCGCCAATATACATATATATTGAATAGTCTTGCTCTCTCCACAGTACACCAAGGATGAAAGGGAAAGTAATTTACGACCTATAATTAAGTGGGTATAAATACAAAATAAATAAAATGAATTAAAAAAAACCCAAAGGAAGAATGAAAGGAATGAAATTCGGTGTAACGTATGCAGCGAATTCAAATTAAATCATCTAAGCTTAACTCAGCTCAGCTTTCCTCTTGAGTTAATCCTGTCTGTAAAGATGAGGAAAAGATTAAGAAATCATGAGATTGTTCTGAAGGAGAAACATGCACTCTGGGTGCCTTTGTCATAAGACGTCCTGTTGTTCACTTCATTCCTGCACCGAGATATTGACTGAGGGATGCCTCAGAGGCATACGATATATGTATGCAGGCTCTCCAAGTTAGCTCTTTTTCCCAGGGAATTTTGTATTCTCCTGCTCTTGAAGAAACAGAATAAATCTGTACCGTCTAAATTTGTGTTCATTCATTTTGTGGCTAGAAACAAGCACATTATCTAATTTTAAAATGTGGAATCAAGGTATTAAAGTTCATCGATTTATATATATATATAATTAAATCCTGCAAATTTAAATGGAATACCCAATACATTTTAACATTTTTGATAAAACCTCATTAAGATAGTTTCATTTAGTACGCACGCACACTAGATACTTCTCTCCAAATTTATTGTTGCTAAATCAGGAAAAATAAAAGTGTAATAAATAATGGAATGCTCCTTCCTTAACAAAACCGAACAAAGTCTAAACTCTGTGTTCCAACTGGTAGCACTCAGCTCCTTGTCCTCACTAGGTACAGTATTTTTCGGGCTTGTCCTTCTTCCTCCAAAACGTTTCGTCTACATCTACGATACACATCTTCAGTAGCAGTAGCGAGGTCGGTGTTCTAACAGAGGTCCCGACTGCGACGAAGAAGTCCAGTACACCACGGCCCACAAGCCTGGAAAACACTGTACCTAGTGAGAACACCGGCTGTGAAAGCCTAAAACTTTTATAAATGGATCATATAAATCATTTAAGAAATACTTAACCACACTTAAGGAATGTCTTGTACCACTTACATTATTTGACACTCCAGGTCTTCTAAAGAGATTGGGACAAATATTACTGACTTCAAATGGCCTCAAATAAACAAGTCCAAAGGTTACAAACCTGGGGATCTTGGTGTTCTGTGCGACCTCTGCTACCGATCCATAGTTGTGGAAAAATCTGGTTTTAGTACTAACGAACATTCTATCCATGGTGAGCTGAAGCTCCATCTTGTTGGAAATAGACGTCATCTCTGAGTACCCCATGATTGACTGGATGGTGAAATTGTTGCGATAGTCGGTACAATGTTATTTGAAAGCAAATCCAAATATCTGTTAGTGTTTAGAAGAAAGGACGAATGATATGACCACCAGCTCAAACATTTAAGTTATTGTGATTTACGCCTGACCAGTGTCTCTTAACATATTCTGTTTGGCAGAATGTGGCTTTCTCTGAGAATACAGTTTGTCTAAGAAAAACTGTTGTTAATTTACAAAACTTCATTCTTCCATCCTCTTAAGTTCGTGCAAAATTTGAAGTATATAAGACACTAAGATTTTCATCGCGGAACTTTGACTTAACGACAATTTTGTTATAGAAACTTTTGGATTTTCTTGCACACTGAGGAGAAACATCAAATGAAGTATTCTATCAGTGACACTTTTCGGGCGACCTAATCTTGCTAAGTCCTTTGCGCCTCCCGTTTAATTAATTTTCTTTGGGATCCTTGTCACTGTTGTATGTGGAATTGGATTGCGATCCGGATGCATATCATTAAATGAATTCGCCGCCTCTCGATGAGATCGTTGCCTGCCTCTAGCCAACCTAATTAAATTTAGAATTCTTTTCCTTTCACTCAACATCAGATAGAATTATTTAATACACTAGGAGGCAGATTTAATCTCTTAAATAATGCTTCTGTATCAATAAACTTGATTCATTGGATATACACAAAGGACAGTAGTTATGTTATTACTGACAAAACACCGTAAGCAAAAGAAGCGTTTTAATATTAGCTACCTTTTTGTTTTGTTAATTTAGAGCAATAAAGTTGTACAGAAATATCTAAGTGTGGGTAACGTTCGAAAAGCTCTTAATGAGCATTAATGGAAAATGTAAAAATATATTGGGCTTTTAACTAACCCTGTGTATGCTTCGACTTTCAAACCTTTTTAGAAAATTGTTATGACAACATAATTTTAGTATTGTCGAATATCGCTCTGTAATTTAGTTCTGAGCCGAACACCGCAATTCCAAATTCTTTGTCTCTGTGAGTAGGGGTAGGTTTTGAACAGCTGTTGCGCACGCGCAGTAGTGTAATCCAATAGCACTGACTTGCTTTTAATGAAATATTTATCAGCGTTCTCGGAGAAGCTAGCAGAAATAGGTTGCGGAATAGTTTGCACAAACAAAGTGGAGATATGTCTCTGTTTTCAGTGCCGCCCCCGGCGAAATAGCATCGCCAACCATTGCGAGATGTCCAATATTGTCGATGTTTGTGCTCCTTCCAAAAGAGTTTCGCTCCCAACAACAGGACTTAGTGAAAGTTTACCAGAGTTTTCCGAAGTCCTTGGTGTTAAGACTGTAGTTTGAACTCAGGTTCTTCATCTTTCATATGTTGGAGCACTTTGACTTCTGCAACCAGTGACGGTTTGTGGCGGAATGAACCCAAGGTACGCAGCTTTACGAGTTACTGCTACATGTTTCTAGAATCCTAATAACTAGTTAACTTTATAGGTTGTTTTTGTTGTTGATTTGGTTTATTCACGGACGCTGTTTAACATCTCGGGTCATCAGCGTCCCATTCAATTTCGGGCGTAAAACGGCCGACAAATTTTGCTCAGAGGCCTCTCTTTCAGACTTGAGGTTCTTTTTCGTGCCGTAAATGTACGACACGGGACCCAAGGCGTTACTTCCCTTCCGAAGGAAGCCATACTTAGGATTTTTACGCCCCGTAAAAACCCATCGATCCGGGCCGAATTTGAACCCACGATCTTGGGAACTTCATAGGTGCGTGACACAACAGAATGAATGAGAGAATTTATTAAAATGTCGTAAAAATGCATCGATTAAAAAAGGCAATTTAAAAAAATTAAAAAATTTTAAAAAAATTTAATGGTGTATAACGCCCGCTTTTACTACTGAGGCACCTTAGGCGGTGGACATGGGTGATACATGAGATGAAATGATAAATTGGGAAAGGATTTTTAAGGAAGAAAATGTTCCAGGCCTAAGTTTAGGGTACCTCCGCGGGATTTGCCGGTCATGAGGACTGAGGAAAACCTGGGTGTAAACGCAGTCCAGAAGGACGGTCTCCTGGTTGGAATCGAACCCCAGGCCCCCCGCTCACAAGTCCGCGCCTTAACGACCTCGGCCGCCCGTGGGTGTCAAATACGAAATGCCATTTTGTTTTCTGATGCTACTATCAAGGTAAGTAGGAAAATGCTTATGAAATACTACACAATGTGTAGCCTTATCAAGCTTTTAGAGTCTATGGAATATGAATTGCATAACTTGGTGAAAATCTATAAAATTAGTCTTTTTTTTAAAGAAACTACACTTCCACAGTTTTAAATGTGGGATACATATATGAAATACTCCTGAAATTTTAGTTCAGTTAAAACTATATATTAAAATAATGAAGCGGAACTTCTTTTAACAAATCAACGTTCGCTTGTGACGGCAACAGAAATTGTATTATTGACAACTAAAACTAGTACGAAGAAATTCACTGGTTCTCACAAAGGGATCCTCACATTGAAGAAAAAGTTTGGAATTCGTACATGAAAGGAGGAAAAACAGGCAACCTGTGACTAGTGAAACCATAAGAAATAACTTTTTCTTCTTTGACTACGTCAACTATCCTGACAACAGCACGAGTGATGGTTTTTGTCCTCCGTGCTCCAAGATGTAACAATAGTTCACTTATAAATTCTTTGTTCTGATCATTTTATGAAGCGGACGAGCTTATCTCTAAGACGCCGCACAACAATATGCCAAAATCTTTTTTATGATTTTAAGTTTCACATTTGGGGTGCGCATTACATTCCATGGCGCATTAGATTCGCCTAAATGCGGTATTTAGAAAGTATTTTTCTTTTTGCGAATATGGAAAAATTCAATTTTCTTATGATGGACAAAGATCAAGTTGCAAATAAGGCATATTACTGAACAGTGCGGCACAATATCAGTGGATGGAAATTCCTAAAGTTCGAAGTGCTTTTAAAGTCTTTCAGGTCCGATTTTTTCTTCGTTGGCAAATATACAAGACCATTAGACGAGCCTTACGCAATTAACATCAATCGATCCACTTCGTAAACTCTGTATTGCCTCCATAATATGTCTTTAAAGAAGATAGTCGGGGTACCTACATTGGAGAAGTAAAAAGAAAACTTCACCACACACAATCCAAAGTTAAAATACCTATTGAAAGTTTTGCGCTCTTTCAAGAAGGTGTAGTACATAAGGGGAAGGAAAACTTTGAAACAAACTCAAATGAAACTATATTTCGTTTCAGTTCGTTAAACCACTCACAAAACTTCTGCTTTAAGAAAAGAAATAAAATAGTATTTAAGGGGATTAGAAGTGTCCCACACATCAAAACTTAATTTTAAAAAGTTGCGTAATTGTTTACAGTTCGAAAGTTGGAATGCTAAAACCCAGGTTAATAAAATAAACATTGGAAACCCACGTCGAAATTGTAAAGAAGAAAGCACAGCTCGTATTGATTCTGGAGTCCTTCGGGGCTTAAAGTTACATACATCTGCCCTTTTAGTGTCATCGAAAATGTGACAAATATCGCTGATGTATTGTGTTTCAGTTAGAACGTGACCTAGAAACCAGAATTGATGCATTCACCGTTCTACTTCTGTGAAAGTAATAACAGCTATATTTTAAGATTTCGGTTTGTACAGGCACTGTGCCATATATATGTATATATATACATTAAAACTAGAGAAAGTCATTAAATATTAGAAGTTCATAGAAATGTCTGCACAACGAAAAATCTTATTCCGGAACACCACAAAATGAGTTCTGTGCAATAGAATCGCGACGATAGACCAGTACGGACCAGCTCAATACTTGTATAACATAATCGCTCCACTGTCAAATTACAACCTGGAAGAGCAAGAAAGAGTTATTATTTTCTTTTTTAATTAAGAGGGACAGTTAAGTGTGATATCTATAACACAACTCTGGAGACAGTTGTTTGAGTCAGGGGAAAATGCATGGTCTTATACATCACTTGTTCAGTATGGTCTTGTAACTTTGTGTTCCACGAAAGAAATTCAACGCTTGTAAGGTATCAGTAAAAAGTTACAAGTGACATCATATAAGATAAGACCGCCACGGGTGACCGAGGTCGTTAAGGTGCGGACTCCTGGCGTTCGAATTCCGTTAGGACCGTCCTCCCTAACTGAGATTTTTTCCAGGTTTTCCTGAGTTCTCATAAATGTCACATGCCGGGAAGGTACTCGAAACTTAGGCCTGGAACGTTTCCTTCCTTAAAGATAAATCCTTTCCCAATTTATCATTTATCTCATGTATCATCAGTGTCCACCCCCTATGATGCCTCAGTAGTAAAAAACGGGCGTTAAACAATACTAAAACAAAAGATCATATAAGAGCAAGATGGAGGAACAGCTGTTTGCCATACGTCGCCATACCTTGAATTGGGTTATGGCCACTCCTTAGGGATTTTTAATGTACAGAGTGGTTCTCATTTCTGCTAAATGAATATTTTATTTTTTTCTCAGATATAATAATTTAAATACTTTATTATGCTTTTGTAATTATTCAAGCATAATAATCTCCGGTCCCTTACAACTACATATAGGAGCAATCAATTTCAATCGTCGATAAATGCCAGAAGAATCGATCTTCCCGATTGCTATCGATAATTTATTTTATTAATCTATTTGATAATTTATATGTATTTATATTGCTTGACAATCACGTTCACATTATAAGCAAAAAGTTGATAAAATTGTGTCAAAAGAGATTATTTTAAAAGAGAATGAAAAATGAAAAGAAGTTATTTTCGCAGCAAGTGGCAAGAACGTTAAAAAAACCTAAACCAAGGTGCTGCTCTGAAATGTGCATTTGAAACAGAAAACGCCAATATCAGTCATAAACCGTATTTTAGCCCAACTTTATCACTATACACAAATATTCATTCTTTTTCTATACATATTCCTACTCATCATTATCATCAATTTCGCTAATACTTAGCACATTTGGCTTGACTCCCACAATCATTAAAATGTTATGCTAGTATTTGTAGTTACAATATTCCTACACTTGTAGAGAAATGTATACAAATAGCTAGTGTCCGACTAATATTAATACTACTGTGGAACAGAACTATGAAAGATCACTTGTATACTTGTAAGTATAGAGCTGTAAAGTACAAGTGTAGCAGAAGCCTTTGTGAACATAATATACTTATAACTACAAGTTGCAAGTCCTTATACTTGCAATGTGTTAGACCATACTTTTGTGGAACAGGACTCAGGGTGGTTTAGTCGATAACGCTTGATACTCGTAATCTGGAGGTTCTACGTTCAAATCCCTTTGGGCTGGCCATCCTAACCGTGGGTTTTTTTGTGGTCCCCTGGTCACTTAGAGGAATGCAGAGATGGTTTTTGCAGTCCATGAATTTTCCGCTCTCCCTCATTCCGAAGGTTCTGTTACAGGAAGGAAAGCGCCAGAGCGAGGTGGGCTTGCGCGATGTGACGGTAGCTTGCGTTTTGGAAAGGTTTCTGTTGCGGGTTCTGGAATGGAAGCTGGAACAATTCAGAGCAAATCCCACAAGCGTCGTGGCCTTCATCTGGAAACATATTAAGTTCCTATTTGCGGCAGTTCAGTCATCGCCCGTAGATCCTGGCCCTTAGTGTCACCCGCACCTCATCCCTTCAGGCGCTCAAAACGTCATCAGCTTCAGCCTGGCCAAGTTGTTACATTTCGACTGCCGCTTCCTTTCGGCGCTGTTTTTGCTCAGGTGTGAACAAGCGCGATAGGCACCGGGGGCGAGCTTTGTCATGTGCAAAACTTTGTGGTTGATGTTTATCACTGGACTTCTCCATTATTACCGACGGTCTTCAAGTACTAGGGCCTCCATTACGCCGCAATTCCGGTTCCTCGCTGAGTAATGGGCGGCCCACTTCTTGGCCCATCTCTCAGGCTCATTTGTCCACATTGTAAACGCTTACCCCACTTAACTACAGTGCCATACTTGGGGGCTGCGTCTCTATGTACGGCAACCAGCTCAGCATGGATTTCCTTGCCAATTTTTTTTCTTTCAAAAACAGGAAACGAATAACCGCTAAAACTTCCATCTTCTCAATATGGGTTTTGCACTCTAGCGACGTTCTCGCGGTAAAATTTATGTGGCGAGCACTACAGGGACGCGTGATCGCTCTGCAATGCAAAGCGAGAATATATTCTTCATTCTAAAACTGATAGTACGAACTGTACGACTGCGCAACGCAATGCTGGTCTTTGGGAACGTGAATGGCCTTTTAATGATGCACTTTCAAAGAAAATGTCACACTGTATTTATTGCTGGTGCAGTTGGTTGAATTTCGCAAAAAACTCGAAATGCCAGGGATTTCTCTGAAAGGTAGTATTGGTTCTTCATGACATGGATCGAAACGTATTATTGTGCAAACATAATGATCTAAAATCTTGAGTTGTTAAAACATCCACTATACAGACCATATTTGCTGCTGTCAATTACCAACTGGGTTACTACGTCAAAAAGAGAACTTAATTCTGTAAGCACTTGTAAAAAGTTATATAAAATTCCTGTTAGTTAATTTTAGGTATAGGTACATAAACTGAAATATCGAGAAGGAACTCCGGTTAGCTTCTGGAAGATCTGGTCTTTTTCAGTTTGTTTGGTTTCTATTGGGAATGTTTCCATCTCAGGAGATATTAAGTGAACAGTTCAGAAGTTGGCAACGCAGAGATCTGCTTCAGTTGCCTATAGCGAAGGCTGCCCTGCTTCCGTGAGTGAAATGGAACGTAGCTTTTCCCTCGACAGGTGTGCCTTCGGGCCTATTATTCTTTTCTTCCATTTCCAGCGGGTGCACCTTTTGTTTCTCCTTCGCTCGTTTCTTCACGCTATATCAAGATGTGCGTATAGTTCGAACCTGACCTGGTCTATGATCAAGTTATCTAGGCAACTTCTTCACCAAGCCTGTACAGGGAATTACAATTCTACTAACTTTTTATTTTCTTTTGGCCTTCTTTTTCTCTTCTTTTCTCTCATATCTTCTGTTCTTCTACTTTCCTCTCTTGCTTTTCTCTTTCGCGCCCTTGCCTTTAAATCCACTCTCCACTCCGTTTTTTTTTTTTTTTTTTATACTTTTCTTCTCATCCTGATCTTTATTTTGTTTCTCCTCCTTTCTCTTCTACCTTTCACAGTTTCCTTCTCACCTCATCTCTGTTTTCAATTCTTTCCTTTTCTCCTTTGAATTTTCTCTGCCTTCCTTTCCTTTCCTCTTTTATTTTTCTTTTCCTCGATTCTCTTTTACACTCTATACTTTGCTTTCTTTTCCCCTAACTCCGCTTTTCCTGTTTTTTTTTTTCTCCTATCTCTCTCTTCTTTTCCCCTGTCCTAACTTCTCTAATGCAATCTTTCTTCCTCTTTTCTTCTTTTAACTTTATTTCTTCTCTTCTGCTGCCTCGTCTCCTTATTTCAGTTTTCTCTTCTGATACTGCTCTCATCTCCTTATATCTCTTTATATTCTTTTTGTTCACCTACTTCCTTCGCTTTCCATTATTTCTCCTTCTCTCGTCTCGTCTCGTCTCTTTTTTTTTTTTTTATCTGCACTCTCTTTTCTGCGTTCTAATTCGTTTTTTGTGTACTTTTAGTTTCTTCTTTTATTTTGGTACTTTTTGCGTAGTGATTTCTTGCTCTTTTCTCATTGGTTGCTGAACACGTTTTCCCTGCTCTGTTCTCTCCTGTTTATTATGTAGCGTAATGTTTGTCATTTAGGTGATGTGTTCATTTCTTTCTTTCCGTGGATTTCTGCTCGCTCTGCTGAGCTGTAGGTTTAATATTTGATTACTGTTCCTTTTCGCTGTAGCACACCTCTGTTTATTCATTCACAGCTTCGCTGCTCTAGCGTGAGATCTCTAACCCTGAGTCACTGGACGTTTTGATAGTGGGAGGAGTGGAGTACGTCTATGCTCGTTTCTAAAGCTGTCAGATCGAATCGCCTCCTGTGGGCTGAGATCGATGAAGCAAGCTCTGGCTGTTTACACATTTTCCGACCTTCCACTTGACTCGAAAAGTAACTCGGCGCCAATCCTTTACCGAAAGTCGCCTACTTCAACAAATGTATAAACAGTTGAACAACCTCGCTCTGTCGATATTAGCGTGTGTGATCCGTTAACGCACAGCTAGTTTTCAACGAACTACCTGAGCATTGCAGGGTGACTCACAATATTTATTCATTTATCCGCATTCCGTTGCTGTGGCGGTTCATTGGCGATAAACTCTTTCTTTAACTCTCTGTAACAGCATTAACATTTGTTACTATCAAGTTTTAGTAGATGAATGTCAAATCTATTGACCTCACACATTTGTGACACGTCAGAAAAAATCTACTGATTCCTTATTACGCCTCCGTAGAGAAATTGAGGCTCTCTCATGAAGAACGTTAAGTTTTATTTCTATGGTATGTGTATTTTTTATACATTATCTCTAGTAGAACTCCCCAATTAACCGCTTTTAATTTTCAAATGCTCGTGTTTTCACTGTTTTAGGAAGTACTTTTTATGGTTTTGTGACTTTTAATCCATTTCAATTACTTTAGCACACCTTTTTTTTTTTTTTTTTTTTTTTTTTTTTTGTTCCCTTTCAAACTCATTGTTACGTAGTGCTGAGTTATTGTTTATCAGCTTTTGTCTCCATATCTAAAATTTCCCTTAGGTTTTATTTTCACTTTGCTTTCATTGACTACTGTCACCGTCACTCGTGACTGATTATAGGGACGAAGGAGCATCTAAGGTCGCTAAGCGCAAAACATATCGCATAGGGTTATGCAAGAAAAACAAAATCAAAGACAGCTTTTCGACATGTAAAAAATTGGTATGTGGTTCTTGTATAGTCAAAAACTCTTCAAAAAGTGTCATACCAACATCTCTGAGAATGTTTCCATGTAACAGCTTTCTGTGTAGATATAACCCGTGTTTGTATAACTTGTGTCTTTTTGGTACAAATAATTTGTTATTACATTTTCGAGAAAACAGGAAATACTTTAAATAAAAAATAAATAACTTTTTTACTAAAAAGCATTTAGCCTGATATGACCCATAAAAATAAGTAAAAGAATGAACGAACAATTGTGCGAATGAATCATTCAATTACCAACAAATTAAATTAATAGACCAGGACCCCGGGGACATAAAGAGCTAAACATACGTGATTCTTGAGGGGGGAAAAAACGTGAACAGTAAAATAACTTAAACCAGAAGCTCGATTTAAGCTGGATTCGAAACTGGTTTGCAATTCAGAAGCCATGTTGTTTTCTCTACATCACTACAGTTGTCTGGAAAATAAGCAATTTCATCGGCCTGAGTCAGAAGAGCACTTAAATATGACGTGATACTCAGCAGACACCAAGTACATACAAACTCACCCCAGAAGCTAAATACAAAATGGATTCGAACCTGGCTTGCAATTTAGAAGCAAAATCGTTCCCTGTATACCATCATAGCAGGCTAGAAGGCGAGAAGCAAGAAATTTCACAGTTTTCAGTGAGAAAAATGATTAAAAATGCATTAGAAAGTGGTTTCGGTCAATTATTGACTGCTATGGGGCGTTTTGGGGGTACTTAATTTAGGGCGTTCTAGCGTTAATTTTACATAGATATAAAAATCACCCTTGCCAGATTAAAAATCAGAAGGTGACAAATTCTTACTGATAACCTGCCCCAGTTAAACGTTTTCAAACTGAAGCTTTGGCTGTGATGGGTGGATTTTCAGCGGCGCGCTTAGTTGCCAGCAATCTCATGAACATTCCTCAGCGTGATTCAAAAACTTACTTGGCTGAATATTTATTAATACAAGGCAAATTAGATATTGAGGAGATAGTTCAAAACCAATGTTGTTTTCATTTAAGTTTTCCGCTACCTCCGCTTAGAATTTTCAAATAACATGCTTCTTATGATACTTGCGTTTTAAATTGGATATTTATACATTTTGTTTTGTAATGTTGCATGGAAATTGATGTGGACAGTCCGCTCGCCTCAATGTTGTTCATCAAATAATTGGATGATCCGATCGTTATTGAAACTACAAGTTCTGTGTATGTTGAATGGTTGTATGGTGTTTACTGCATAGTATGTTAAATCCACGAGTGGTATAAATGCATTGTGTCATCCAGCGGTTTACGGACTGCTTTTTTTAGTTACCTTATAATCCTTTCTTTTCCGTTACCCTCGTTTCTTTGTCCGACTAAATCAATTTATCGGTTTCCCTTTTATTTCCTGAACTATAGCATTCTTTTTGTTTTCCATGTTTTTTTTTTTTTTTTTTGTTATAATTTGGAACAACGCTTGTCTTCGAAGTGAATATGTCTTATGATTCCATTTCAATTTTGTCGTATATTTTAGCCATTAGGCTTGTTAAGAGCTTTGATATAAATTATCAATTTCGTTTTTAATATATTCTCTTTCTTGCGCCAGCGAGTTTTCAATTTTGTCATCCCGTCGTCAAATTGGGTTTCCCAGCTTCATTGTACGAAATATTTTTTTTTCTCTCTAACGAGCCAAATTTATAATTTTGCAAAAAGGAAAAAGTCGCAGCTGTTTAAGTTAGGGATACAGGATGAGTAAGAAATCAGTTCGAAACCTATTAGTTGTACTTTTGCCATTGTGAGGCTGTGTTTATAAATGAATGTAATGCTTAGGTTATAATTGATGATTGAATCGCTTATACCTGTTTTTATTTCATAAACATATAGAAATTGCACTTCTTAAGAGTGCAGTACGAGGTCCAGTCAACAAATACTTTTATTTTTTAAGGCATAAAATACACTTAGACTCGGTCCAGATTGGTGTAGTCAGTTTCAAAGTTTTTTCCGTTGAACTGAATGCACTTTACCCAATGCGTCTGTCAGTGCTGGAACACATGCTGGAAGCCACCTTTTAACATCTTCTTCCAACCGTCTCAGCCATTTTCACGACGGCCTCGGAAGCACCAAAACGTTCCCCTTGGCTCCCTTTTTATGTACGGAAGGAGATAAAAGTCACCTGGGGCTAATTCTGGAGAGTATGGAGGATGGGGGACACATTCGAAGTTCCCTACACACTTCCATTCGCACCATCTTCTGTTCAGGAGTCAGTAATCTTGGGACCCACCTCGCACAAACACGTCTCATGTTCAAGTGACCATATAGAATCGAAAATGTACTGTCATAGGAAATGTCTGCATGTCTGTCAATTGTTATTCGTCGGTCTTCACCAACAATGAGGCCAGCTCATTGTTAATCATGGTTTCGTTTACTGCAGTTGCTGCAGCACCTGGACCGCCTTGCATTGTTGTAGAAACACGGCTCTCCTTAAATTCCTTGAACCATCGAAGTGCTGTGGATTATGGCAGAATCCACAATAATGTGTAGACTTGCATGACGGATTTCTGCAAATGTAAGCAAAACTTCAATGCGCATATTGATGTTCACGAATCAACTCCATTTTTGTATGTAGGCGACTGGCGAACTGGCGTAATTTACATGCCCTTACATAGCGAAAGATTGAGTCTGTTGCTGCGGTAAAGCAGTTAGAGCTGCAGTCCCGAGCGACAGCAGACTCACATTTTGTATTACAAAACTGAGTTTTTCACTTTTACCATGTGTTGTTCAATTGGAATCCGCAATTAATTCATTTATACACACACACAGTAACTTTAACGCTAACCTCGGGTAAATTCTAGAAACCGGTGCTCCCTCAGTGGTTTGATGCGGCTTGCTACGGCCTGACGGCCTACGCTCGCCTCCTATTTGTAAATATAAATTGATAGGGACGGGTAAATCACTGTAATGATGGTAAAATCTCCTTTCATTCCAGTAGAAAAAAATCATGAATATCAATTTATAGCGCATTGTGTACTATGTTAGCGAGTGAATCATTGTAATTGTGGAAAATCTCCTTTGATTTCGGCAGAAAAGAAAAAAAAAAGCACCAAGTCATGAGTGTTCAAAACCAGTATCTTCACAACTACTGCATGACGCTCTAACCGTCTGAGTTATCATGCCGTTGTGTTTGAAGACTCCCTTATTTCTGTGTAAGTCGGCTCTCTCCGCTGTCGCTCAAGACTGCAGCTCCAAACGCTCTATCGCACCAGATCTTTCTTGGTTTAAGGAAAAGTACGTAGTTTGCTTGTTCCCTGTGTATAGACGTATGCGCAAGCAAACTTGTGTTTTTGATGAAATATAATAACTCTCAGTCTTTTTTGATTAGCCCTCGTATATATCGTGATATCACGGCCTTCCGTAAATTTCATCTGTTACTGTTCAAGTAGGTCATGGATTCAGTCAGTAATGGTGCATTCTTTATTACCGCGTGCTATTTGCTTTAACCTAAAAGGAAAGAATTTCACATCCCCTCCCCAAAAAAGGCTTCATCTGCAGTGGTTGGTATTCAAATACAAATGTACATATTATAGATAAACAAACTGAGCTGAAATTTCGTATAGGTACATAAGAGAAACGAAAGTTATAAGCTAGTACATCGCATATCCCTTTAAAAAGGTTGATCGACTTTTAGAGCTGAATTCGAATGAAGAAGGACGAAATTGCTGCCTAGTGTGCTTACGTCGGTTGTCCAACAGCTATAAATACACTAGAAACGGGAGTGTAAGACAACGGTGAATTAGAGGAAATTTCGTACATCATGTAAAGAGGTGACTGAAATAAAATATTACGAACAGACATTATTACTAGATAAAAAGTAACTCATTTCCAAGGTAGCAAATAAAATACAGGTGGAATAATTCGTAAACAAAATACAACAAACTCCTTGCTCTTAGGCGTAACAAAATTGTCTTATGTAGTGACGTCAGGAAACAAAGGACATGTACATTCATACTAATATTTGCTGCTGGTTCTGTAACCAGTGTGTTTGAATATATCAATATTTTTGCGTTTTGGAACCGCCAGCTACTAACCTCCGCCCGCATTCTGCTAACCCTCAAAATGCAAATTTGCTATTTTTTTAACATCATTAAATACAACAAATAAAACAATAAAAATGCAATTAGTAATCAATTCAGGCACACCGCGGACTCGTGAGCGGCAGGTCTGGGGTTAGATTCCCGCCAGGACCGTCCTCCCTGACTGAGATTTTTCCATGTTTTTCTCAGTCCTCAAAAATAGCAAATACCGTGGAGGTACACTAAACTTAGGCCTGCAACGTTTCCTTCCATAAAAAAAAATATCCTTTCCCAATATGTCATTTCATCTCGTGTATCATCAGTGTCACCGCCTGTGGTGTCTCTGTTAAGACGGGCGTTAAACATAATAAAAAAAATTCACGTACACACTGTAACCTAACTTCGGGTGCACCGTAGAAACCTAAGGACCAAAAGCTTTATTGCGGCTCACCACGTCCTGACGGCTTCCGCTCGCCCCCTATTCGTAAGTTTAAGCGCAACAATTCATAAATGCAAAGAGTAATTCATTCATACACACACAAACCAATAGCCTAACAACGGGTAAATCCTATAAGGCTGAGAACGCAGTGATTTACCCCTTTTCATAATTATAAATTTAACAACTGCTCCATACTAATTTCTAACAGCTATATGCATTCTCATAATTGCACACATTCAGCCACATTGAACCTTAGTTCATGTCTAAAATTAAAATATAATGGGAAAATTCGCTAAAGGTCATGCATGAAGCCCCCGGGTGGAGAAAAATGAAAAAAATCCATGTGAACATATTGGTACACTGTAAAATTATGTAACGGTTGGGTTGGCAACTCTAAAAAGCAAACTCTTCAAGCAGATGAACAACTGTTGAGGTAAACCTGGTCCTCAGGCACAGATTCACCCTGGTGGTGAAAAATATAAGACATACAGCGTAAACCTTATATGATAAAATTATATAGGTGTTGACAACTCTGAAAAATAAACGACGAACCACTGAAAATGTAATTTGCAGAGCTGCCAGGTGGGGAAAAACGAAATACAGCATGCGAACATAATAATATGGAAATTTGCTAATTCATAACGCAATAAGTTGGATACTTGCGATTATTAACTCCAAGCAATAATAATAATAATAATAATAATAATAATAATAATAATGATGATGATGATGATGATAATAATAATAATAATAATAATATCTGCACTCATTTTCCTGTAATTAAGTCGGTCCTAGCGGTGTACTGGTAATCATACTTGCCTTCTAAACCGCAGATCGCGGGTTCAAACCCGGCCAAGAGCGATGGATTTTTTTCGGGGCGTAAAAATTCTAAGTATGACTTCCTTCGGAAGGGAAGTAAAGCCGTGGGTCCCGTGTCGTACATTTACGGCACGAAAAAGAACCTCAAGCCTGAAAGAAGAGGCCTCTGAGCAAAATTTATCGGCCGTTTTACGCCCTGAATTGAATGGAACGCTGATGACTTGAGATGTTAAAGAGCGTCCGTAAATAAAACAAATCAATAACAATTCTGTAATTAAACTTGCTGTAATAATGTGTACACTCTCCTTAATCGTAAGTTTTTATTAGTTTAGTGGTGTACCGATAAGAAGGTTCACGGCAAGGTTTACTCCTACGTGACTGTCTAGCCGCTTTCTGGCGCTGTGTGCAAATTATTACGCATCTTATGAACGAATATGAGCTTAACAATTTATATTTATAAAAGAAGGCAAGCGGAAACCATCAGGCCATAGCAAACCACTGGGACCTGCAGTTTCTAGGATTCGCCGAAATTAGGTTATGCATTTGTTTGAATTTGTTTTTGCCGATTTTTGCCAGTTACACTTATTTTATCTTATGTTTTTCTTCTTTTATAATTGTTGGTTGTCTGCATTTATTTCGTTTGTCTGACGTCACTAAAACTTTGGTACAACTGTGACGTCACGACACTAAGCCACCCTTTTTTTCCTTCTTGAAATTCGACGCACTTTTTTGGAGTGATGCGCGAGATATTACTTTAGCTTTCAAAACATTCAATTTATATCCTAATGCTTACTTTCTTATTATTTTAATAAAGTTTGTACTTCTTCATTACAAATCACAACTTCAACAACGACTAAATGGCAAAGAATTCACGTTATAAATCTGTAATATTAATATATTTCGTTATAAATATTGAACTGGAAAGAATTATCACACAACTCAGAGCAATGATACTTTTCATAAGAAAATATATTGGTAATAAGCCTGTATTGTATAATAAGTGTATCCAATAAATTGCTTTTTCTTACCCGTAGAGTGCATCTCAGAGCTTGGAAGCTGTTAGAGCTCCAGTCCCGAGTCACTCCCGAGTGATAGCGGAGAAAGCCGAAGGTAGTGTAACTTTCAGAGATAATAAGGCATGATAGCTCAGACGGTTATAGCGTCATGAAATAGTTGTGAAGGTAGTGGTTTCGAATGCTCATACGCACATGATGCTTTATAAATTGATATTTTTTATTTTTTCCTGTTAGAACTAAAGGAGCTTTGCCACAATTACAACGATTTACCGCCCCAATTTATATTTACAAAAAGGAGGCGAGCGTAGGCCCTCGGGCCGTAGCAAGCCGCAGCAAACCTCTGTGTTCACCGTTGTCTAGGATTTACCAGAGATTAGCGTGTTACAACTGATTTATTTACTTAACAGATAAGGCATGGCACCAGATAAGGGTTTTGTGAAGGCGATAATCCTTATCGGCCAGGCCAGAAATTTATGGATCTATCCTCGTACACCCAAGTTATTATCTCTAACTCCAATATATCGTTTTTTTTATTTTTGCATAACTTCAGCATCAAATTCAACATATTATTCATTGTCTTCCTCGTTATTCATTGTTATCTCCTGAAGAGCAACTAACGTGTTGAGATCAAGAGAGTAACAAATGAGTAACACTTAAACTGGCATCACTTATTGAAGTGGATGTTCGCTTATTTGATCATGATGACGTGGAAATGAATGTAAGTGCTAATTTAAATAAGGATAACTTGGGTATTTCTGGAATAGGTTTCTAGTACGCATGTCACGAAATTGACTGTTACTGTCTGTAAGCTCCCTCAGATAGCTCAGTCTAATGCAATATAAACGGAGAAATAGCATTGTTATTTTTCTAATAAATTAAGCGGTTATCTGGCATGTGTGTACCATCCAAATTTTAGTAATAACTGAAGAGTAGAAAGCAGAATGCTATCCATGTCTGTTAGCATTTAATGTATTACATCCAAAATCATATGTAGACATTTTTAGTACAAAATTATTTATAACAAATCATTTTTTCAAAAATACAACGGTCAGGGAGAAAAAAATCAATAACAATATGAAGATGCCGCACAATGGAAGGGTCGGTTACAAGTGCTATTCAAACTCTTGTTACATTTTATTTTGAGGTTTTAGAGGGAAATAATTACAAAAATAATATTAATGATTAGAAGGAAAATATAATTAAGGGCAAAAGTACAAACCGTTTTTATAAAACATGTACACGAATACTAGTCTTCACATTTTCTCCTCACAACTGACTAGAAGAGTTCAGTTTTTCATTCTTACACAGGTCATAAAACTCTCAGTGCTCTGCGGGAAAGAATGGCAACATGGATTTTTTTTTTCAACTGATAAACGGGGTTGATCTTTCAGACGAAGCACAGGTTGATGTATATCAACCACTGATTTTCCTCTCTAAACTTTAAAAAACCCTCCACCCCTCTAATGCACGTTCTTTTAATAGATATTTGAGATGGATGAGATCGAGATACTTTAAGCATTGTGCATTTTGAAATGTTGTACTTATTTCATGTTTACATTGTATCAGCAACATTCTCAAATCAAAGAAATCGCTTGACTCCATTGTATTTATAGCTTTAGTTTAATCTACAATCCTACGTAAATCTTGGGGAATGAAGGCCTTACTTACTTTCCTTGTTTTCTTTATAATAACGAAATCTCTATTGCATCTCAAACAGCTTACTAAATATTTATGTACAATAAACATTTTCCCTTAAAAATCAATATGATCATGGCATGGCAATTAGAACATCAGATGGTAGCATTGCATGACATTTAGAACTGCGCTATCTGTTAACGAGTATTTGAACTACTTCATCCGTATATAGGTATTTAGAACTCGACTAGGAAGATGCATTTGGTTCCATAGAACGTGCTTTTGAAATAAAACAATTAAATTGAAAAAAGGAACTTAGAACATTTAACATTTCCACTCTTTAATTATTACCGAATAAAAGCTTGGAGAAATATTTATTATTGACGTTAAAGTTTGGGTCACCGGGTTGTTGTTTGTTGGTAATTATTTGGCAACACCCACCCATTCTTATGAATTAAAATCTCTGCTCTGCTACATAACTCTGAATTGTGATTGCTAAATTAAGGGTACTTCTTGACTCCCCTCGTGTATTAGTTAGCGAACTATTTTCCTCGCCTGTCGCAGACACGTTTGTGCCAAGGCAACATTAGCAAAAAGAGTTGCACTCATACACGTGGAAATATTTACATGGACCAATTCTTAGCTTGCTACCAATATAGTCCGAGGTATGTATGGCCCACTATAAGGGGACGAAGAATGGAGAAAGAGATATATACCGACCCCGTTTGTTAACCGGGGTAGAGGGTAGTGGCAGTGCTGGACTTTGCTTGTAGATAGGAAGGAGCAGGAGGGAGTAGGTAAAAATTTAAACAAAGTGAGACAGCTCAGATTGGAAGAGGCAGATAGCCGGAAAGGGGTGGGTGTAGGGGAACATGAGTCCCAATATGTTTTTGCAATTATTTGTGCATATATGTGGGGGAGTGTACTGTGCAGCCGTCAACTTCTTAAAATGAAAATGTTTTATTATTGAACGTAGCTTCCCTTTTTTCAATTTTCCTATGCAAATGTAGCATTGGCCGGTCCCGATAGCAGTCAAATCTACCACAACTACGCTTATCTAGCGAAAAATATAAAGCATCCCCATAGTCCGCAAAATACACCTTAAATAAACATTTCCTTATTTTCTTTTTGGGCATTTTCCATTCTTAATCCATGGTTTCATTTCTTGAAAAGGTTCTCCATTATACATGGAAATCAATACATTCATAGTCAGTTGCTGGCAGTGTCTTAGAGATGGCCCAGGCCTTTTAGGCAGATTACGTCGTCAAGAGTGCGAAACGGTCGTGCTTGACTTGTTGTGGCTTTAAACGTGACCCGAGGTAAACGAACGGCACCACACCCCCGAGATGTTTGTCAGTTGCACACCGCTTTAAACTGTGCGTGATTTATTAACGAGGTCAATAATGAATTGTTTACATAGTGCGCAAACAAATTACATACGTGTTTCCGCAAATAGATGTACTAATTTATAAGCCCATTTATCATAAATGTATTCTTGTTTAAACTAATAACGATATTAAACAAAGAAAGTGAGCATTTTCAACTAAAATGTACAAATTCTTTCAAAAAATAATTTCACTTTTGTAAGGCCATAAAAATATGATCCAAATATTTAAAGTAATTGTCATTGACAGCCTACCGCAATGTACTCGTACTATAGGTTTCTCCTGAACAGCCTCGGTAAAACTTTAGTTCCATCTTTAATCATCATGCAAAATTCTTACCAAATAATGATTCAGTTTTTTCGAAGGAAAGCATACAGTCAAAATCGAAGCAGTTACGAATAAGTTTAAAGAGGGTTAATTCCCATACTCCACCCTTGTCCCATTTCTTTAATCTAAAAGGTTTATTTATCGACTAAAATTGATGCGACATAAAAATACACGAACGCTATTCAAAGGAGAATATTATGTGTGAACATTGACAAATACATAATAAACAATTTAAATGAACATTATTTCTGAGAAAAATAGCAATAATAATAATAATAATAATAATAATAATAATAATTGCTGTACATTGGAACATATACTTTGTTACTAACGGGTGGGCATACAAATCTAATTCAAGATGGCAAACAGCTGTTCTTCCATCTTGCTTTTATAACGTCACTGTAAATTTTTATTAATACTACGCTACATTCTTTCGTGGAACAAAAATTACAACTTTTTACTTATATCCTTATAATGTATTAAACAATAATTTCGCGCAGTAGGCCCCTAAAATTCCTTTTTTGTGTTCTATTGTTTCACAGCAATACGCAATATAGTACGACGTACTCGCAACAGCTACAGAAACTAGAAAATGTTCGTCATGCAGGAGTTAGGTAAACTAAACGAATTCCTCAGCAAGTAGACTTTGTTTAGGGTATTACAGAGAGCTAGAGCAAAGAACGTAGTAAAAATCAAATAAATCTGACTTAAAACATGCATATGTATGTAATAAAAACAAACTTTCAGGCTTAAATTATATGCTTATAATTTTATTTGCGTGCTTAATGTTTCCAATTGCACTTAGCTGTATAACAACTAAAACGGAATGTGATTATCCTTTAAGCTACATAGTTAATTTTAAGCTTGTTTTTCTGATTCCGAGAACAGTTGTGTTCTCTCCGCCTGCATTTATTGTACACTTTACATTTCCAAGGTTGATGGAATACATATAGTAACGCTTAAGATTTGTACATCGCTCCGTATCACTCCAGCATTCCTTGGAAATCGGCTTTTCCGCTGATGTTCTGCACTGAAGCCGCAGCAGAGCCGCTGTCTTACTAAGAGTTAGTCCGATTATTGGCCCATGCGCATGCGCAAACTATTTCCCCGTACTCTTTCACGTAACACCAACGAGTTTATCGCTTACCTGGAATACCAAACAATAATATTCCCCCGAATGCCGCATCTCCCCCGGGCCATCTTAATCGACATCCTCGCGATTGCAAAAATTCTGATTTCAGATATATCCCGACTCCTAATTTTCGATTTTCCCTAGTTTTCAGACACTATGTTTCTTATTTTATTTAATTTGTATATACCAATTTTCGCTGCCCCTCAATTTTTTTTTAATTTTAAGGTAAATCCCCCTCACAATTGTCTAATTTTGCTGATCAATTATTTTTCTTATTTTATTTCAATTCATATGCCGAGTTTTGTTGGAAAAATAAAACAAATATTGCGATTTTTAAATTTTCATTTTGGTTAGCCTCCATCCCCAATGGTTCAATCTTGCTGTTTAACGAATCGTTTGTACGCTTATATGCCGAGTTTCATTGAGAAAAAATAAAAATTGATGCCACTAGAGCTTTAACAAACATTTATATAGGTATATAAAATTTTTTCGTCATTTTTGGTGCCTAGTAAGTAGAATCGATTGAAATTTGAAGAAACTTTTCAAAAAATTCTTTTTCATTTCGTAGTAGCTGCTTTCCTTTAGAGTTCGCTAAAGTGTAAGTCGCCATCGTTGGACAGTTCTATCAAACAAGTCATCTAAAGGAGCTTTATGCAACCTGGCAATGGTGCGGCTACGTTGGCAGTGCAAAATGACACCTTTCGAGAGCAATTCTGGGTGATTTGACTTATCATCCACCGCATAGCGCATTGCTTTCCTGAAATTCCATCAGAAGGGGTCAAGTTAATCGAAAAATAACATCAGTACCTTGTATTTTGCCGACTGGACGAAACCCTACACCGTCACCAAAGTACCACTAGACGTGTGATAGTTAACTACGTTGTTTGGTGTATTGCCTTGCTTCCCAAATGACAAAACCTGCCAGGATTACTAACACATTTCTAGTATCACTAATGCTTTGTTTTTAATTTGTGTAATATTCGAATGAATAAAAATGCTTATATTGAAAATAAAATTGATTATTGAAGAAGACTAAGCCAGTGATAGTCAACTTGAGAAGACGTAAAAGAAGCTATAGTGAACACTCCGCGTCTCAAGGTATTCCCGAGCCAATAGCAGAATTCAAAGAGGTGGATCCTCGCGGGGTTGTAAGACAGATACCAGACCTCGTTACGCTGGCATTTCCTTGGATACCTGTATTAGCATAAAATCAATACAAAGGGGCTGCCTGTCGAAATACCCACCGCACCCTCATATAATAACCACATTGCCCCAATTGGTCAGTTCCGGAAATAGGATAGCAGTTGCTATTGGTTTCCAAGCAGTCGTTAACTCCGATGAATCGCTGGGAATGAGGCCTAGACAATCACAAATGTGAAGCAATGCTCACCCAATCAGCAGGTTTTCAAGAATAACATTTTACTGTTACATATAGTGTATTAAAACTAACCTGTTATTATACAGGATGACTTAAAATAACACTGGCAATGTTTAGTATGTCTGTAGAACGGCAAATTGCTTATTCTTCAAGAGGGGACCCATGCTCGTAAATGCATTCTTTGGATACTGTGAATCGTCAAACTGTGACAGTGTTGAGTATAGTGATGGGAGTGAGTACCACCAAGTAACTTCCACTAACCCAATCAGAGCATCACGCCGTGCATTAAGTACAAAAGTAGTTCAAATTATATATCTCCTCTTTTCAGATTACAGAGCGTACGTCGACAGTGCAGAGATTGGCGCACTGTTCAGAGACTTGTGGTTGTGTGCGAAGTATTTCCTACGCTGCATGGAACCATGCTATAAGATCTCCAAACCATACGTTAACACTGAGACTGCACCCATGTTGTGCAAGTTCGCGATGCCGTCTCGAGACTGCTGTAACATCAGTGGAGAACCTTATTGCAAATTGTGGAAAGTACACACATCACAATATCCGAAATTTCGTCACAGCGCCCAAACCATACATTTCCGGTCATGGGTTTCCTCTTGAAAACTGATCAATTTACCGTCCTGCACAACCGTAAGCGTTGTCGGTGTTATTTTGAATCACTTGTATACGGGAAAAGTCTGAGGTAATACTTTATTAATTATAGTTTGTTGCGCTAATATTTAATCCTACAATATTTTACCTACTTAATGCGCAGTACAAGTTTCATTGTGGTCAAATTCGGTTCCGCCTGTGAAAGGGTACAAATAGAGGCATGTCCAGCAAAATAGATGGGATATATGACGAATCATACTCTAAAAGTCTTCTTTCATCTCAATAATTCTTCAGCTGAGGCCTATGGAGAGCTTTTTCTTTTCTATAGTACAGCTGGAACATATTAAAAGAAAGGAGGCAATCAATTTGAAATGGAAGTGGACCCAGTGCTCCAGTTTTTCTCCGACGGAAGAAAAAATTAACGTTGCTGCTGTCATTGTGAGAGAGGATCGCAGAATAACATTAAGCAAACTCATAGAAATCCTGACACCCACACTTCGGTAACTGAAAAGTTTCAATGAGAGTGTCTTAGAATTACTGAACAAAGGACGTTAGCGTGCAGGTTTGCATGCAATTGAAAATGTTACAGGATATTGCGGCGATTTTTTCAAAGTTAATCGCTGCTGATGAAACTTTTTAATTGTATTTAACACCCGTTTTTACTACTGAGGCACCACACACCGTGCACACTGATGACACGATGAAATTATATATTGGGAAGGAATATATTTAAGGAAGGAAATGTTCCAGGCCTAAATTTAGGGTACCTCTCCGCATTTGCCATTTATGAGAACTGAAGAAAATCTGGAATAAATTTCATTCAGGCAGGAGGTCTTGGTGGGATTGGAACCCCAGACTTCCCGCTCACGAGTCCGCGTCTTAACGACCTCGGCCACCTGTGGCAAGAAAAATCAGCAAAGCTAATCTGTGGAAATCTCCGTCATTATCAAACCAAAAAAGAACAAAAGTGGTTGCTTCTATTGGGAAAGTTATGCTGATTTCATTGTTCGATATTCAAGGGATAGTTTACCGACATGTCGTAACTGCACACGCTACTGTAGCCTGGGTATTACTACAGAGGTGTCCTCAAAACTCTGTAAGGCCATATCACAAACTTACAAACGGCCACATTTCCTTGCAACAAACTGGTTCCTGCACCACGATAATGCACGGCCGCATATCGCAAATGTTGCTGCTGACTATCTCACAAAAATCTACGAGAAAAGTGTCCATCAGCCTCCTTATGTCCATATTTAATCCCTGCAACTTTTTCCTTTTCTCCAAATTGAAGGAACCACATTGCGGGACACATTTTCCGCCGACAGAAGTAGTGATGAAGGTTATGGAGGCGATTCTGAATGAGCATGTCTTTAAAGACTGACATGAAATAGAGATTAGTTTAAGAAAGATCAAAATTATGAGGATAGATAAGGATATGTAAAATTATGACCACTCTTTATTGCAGTGGTGATGCTGCAATGTCATTATATCACCTCTAAAGTGGTTTTCGAGAAGATCATCAAAATAGTCTTCTGCGGCTGCAATGTTGATTTGATGAACTCTTATCGGCGAGGAAGATTTCGAACTGTGGGAACAGATGAAAGTTACAGGGAGTCATATGTGGGGAGAAGAGTACATTCTTCAAATCTTTCTTTTTCCCATCGCTAAAGAAAGGTTTCATCAGATGCATCTTCTTAATGAATTGTTTGTTATCTTTCTGTAAAATTGATCTTTTTTCAAGATACTTTTCTTTTTTGGCGCTGAATAACCGTCTTCTGTCCTCTGTTTTGAAAGTCTGATGTCCAAATCACTTCAACAGCAATAAACGAAACACAAAAGCAGTTCTTCTGCCGCTAAAGTGTTCCAAACACTGTTGATACATTTTCATAAGAATGTATTTTTAATGGCCTCCATCTTGCGCAACGCTTTTTCATATGCAATCCTTTGAAATATCTACAGCACCAGCAGTTTCTCTCACTTTAACTCACCTGCCATCTAATACCATATCATATATGAGGGTAAGTCATTAAGAAAGTTACAAATGGATATAGAACTTGAACAAATAGGAGTACTAATTTGAAAAAGACTTTCATTTCTTAACATGATCTCCCTGTACATTGAGGCGATTGCTCCATCGATTCACATACCCCTGAAATCCTGCAGCTTAAATTCTTTCTGAACCAGGGGGTGATTGTCCTTTCTACAGCTTCATCGTCGGGAAAATGTTCACCCGATAGATGATGTTTAAGAGGAAATCGCTTGGGGCAAACTTGGCTGTACGCAGGATGCTCGAGGACTTCGCACTTGACATTTCACAGCGTCTCGTTTGTCTTGTCGGCACCATGAAAATGCGCGTTCTCATGTAAGAGCAACACGCCTTTGGTAAGGAGCTCTGGTCGCTTCCGTTGAATTTCCCTGAGGATGTTACAGCGGGATCCGGCATTTTAGATTTGACCTGGAGGCTGGAATGCTTTCATGATCCCAGAAGACTCCCACCGGCAGACGACGGAGGATTTTTCGCACGTTTTGTCTACATCACCTATGACAATTCGGGCTAGCACGTGTCGTTCATCGTTTATTGAGATGCTGTAATGCCAGACCCATTCTTTTCATTTTCTGTTGTGGGATCAGCATGCGCGGCACCCATCGTGCACAGACTTCGTGAAAACTTAACCTTCATGCACTCTGATGTGAACAACCAAGAGCAAGGACTACAGTGTCTGTCTACTCGCATTGTCTTCAGCTCTTAAACCTCTGTGGCAATCTTCGTTGACCAACCAACGCGGCGTTTGGCTGCAATACGTGTCCTCCCTTCAGAGGACTTCTTCTGCATCCTTTTGCAAACAACTTGACTTGATAGGCGCTTCTCACCGTAGAGGGGAAGTATTTCATTATGAATATTTTTTATTCCTAGCCTTTTGCCCACAAAAATAGGACAACGGAGCTCTGCTCGACGATTGTACACTAGCTCGCCGTCATCTTGCAACTGCTGTATCGCTATTGTAAACATCGATTGTATTAGTGTCGAACATACAAATTGCCACCGGACTAATGCTGTCATCCAGTGGCAAGAACCATTCAAACATGGAATACCTGACTTCGATTTGTAACTTACTTGAGACTTGAGAGTTTTGCTGTTTTTAGACGTTTTTCAAGGCTTGTGCGGCCACATTTAAATTTAGCAGTTAGTTTTTTATAGTAGAGAATGAGGAAGAAGATTCTCCATAAAGGTATATAAATCGTATGAGTTTCCTTTGGTGTAAAATTATCTTTTACAACGAAAGAACTCTCCAGATTACTCCGTTGTGTTCTTTTTATGGAATGTCGTTTTGAAACAATGACTAGATATGCGCCCTACGTGAAACACTGTATTCTTATAAATTGCATGCCGCTCTTAAAAATACAGCTGTTTGGACACACCTGTGAAACATTGCGTTACTTTCTAGACCACAAAGTTGTGACAGGTAATCAGCCAGCTGTCCCCAGCATACAGCAGTTGTGACCAAATGTTGGTTTTCACTCATTGCACGTATAAATATTGCAAATTAGCTGTATGCAAGAGTGGTCAGATGTTTGCAAATGAAACTAGTAGATAATTAATCAGTTAGAGTTTTTTGTTCACCGTGACCTGTTTACAGAAGCGTAACGAAAGTTTGTCTTGTGTAGTTGGGAGCTTAGCGGAACATTTCTCAGCACGGTTACCATGGTAACAGTTGATGTACAGCAGTTCTTTTCCGGCGCATCAGCAGCCTGATTATGCTTGCTGTTTCCACGGTAACCACGTGGAAACATCAGCCCAGGCCAAGGTACACGCTAATGAAAATTGTTCGTCTCTTAGTGCATGCAAGTCATTCCTAACTCCAGGGCCACATCTGTATAGCGACATTACATGGCTAAATTTATGGTGTTTTGGTAGGAACTGGAATGTCAGACACAATTACCAGATAGATACATTTGAGTGGACGCCAAATGAACGATCTGCACCGCAAGAATGGAGTTGCTTTCCCTTTCTCTTTTTTTTAGAGACCATTTTGGAATTCGTTGCCAATTTTGTTCTCTTTATTTGAGAGAATGTGCGGTCCATATACATTTTCTTATATTTAAGGCAACTGGGGCTTAGATTTCTAAGTTATAAAATCTAGAAAATGTCTATATTTTCATACAATATAATACTTCAAATATGACAAAAATAAAATAGGTTTAATTCAATTTATGATAATAAACAACTTGGAATACAGGGTTATTATCAATCATCATTTATGAAAATAGGTATTTAAGATTTTTAACCATTTATTTATCATATAATTAAAGTACTGAAGCTTATTCTTGGTCACACACAATAAGATATTTTTATCAAGATATCAACTGTCATAGTTAGCCGCTTGTCAGAGAGAACGTTTTTCATTATGGAAAAAGAACGTTCTACTTCCATTGAAGTGAATGAAGCATATTTAAAACAAGCTATTTCTGAAAGACTCATACCAGTTACAACAGGACATTTCAGCTTTCAGGACATCATGCAAATGTTGATCAAGACAAAGTAAAGTAGTTTTGAATAGTCCTGGCGAATGAGCAAAGGATACGCAGTGGTTTCTGGTCGATTTCATTTTCTGTTTATGCGTTTATAGTGGAATCAGTTTAATATATCTCTCTTACTTCCGTACCGAACACATTATAGCGACGGTTTATTGCACAGCTGCACCGCTCTCATCTTTCTCGCTTGCAATTGTTATGTTTATACAGCTGAGAAGTTAGCCCCGGCGCAAATTTCCTAGAATTGTCTCGAGCACGCCGATACAAGATCATTCGCCAGGACTATTCAAAACTACATTCTTCCCTCATCCTCTCTATTACGTGGTATTTGTGTGTTCGAGGTAACTTATGAAGGTACTGCTATTTAAAGAGCTTAAGTGAATGGATTTAGGAGAAACTATTGACTACTTGAAAAGAAATAAATGTGTAACAAGATTCCCAATAAAATTTTTGAAAGGTGAACATGCCATTTATTTTTGTATCTTTTTCACTTTTATATATTGAAATTGTATATATTATTTAAATGCGTAAATATTCGCAGAAATAACGTACCAAAACAGGCAAAAAAGTTTTAACATTAAAATATGCAACATATATGCAAAATAAAAACTGGCCCTAAAGTGTTTCACCAGTTTACTCAGCTATATTGTTTGATACATATCACAAAACTTTACAGACATACTGATAGACTCTTACAAATGCTTCATGTGCGCCCCTCTACTGATTTGTCAGATAAATCTATAATCAAGTTTTCCTCGGCACATGTTTCTCTCAATCTGTTCCGAGGAGTTGTTGATACGAACTGGCGGTTCTGGTAGGTTTGCTGGTAAAGGAGGCACAAATAATCTTTGACTTAGTCCGGCACAAACCAATCGCGTGTGGTTAGGTCGAGGAACATGGAGGCTATGATAAGAATTGCTGAATAGCACCTCCACCAATAGGTTTCTCAATCTCCTGCTTAAAAATTCGCGAGCATTGTCATGGAAGTGGGGTGGAGTGCCATCCTGTTGGTAGGGAAAATCCACACTTTCGGTCTCCATCGGCGGCATGAGTCAATTTTCCAGCATGTCCAGATACGCGTGTCCTGTAATGGTCTCTTCACAGAAGAAAAAGACCATGAACTTTAAACTGTGAGAGTGTACAGAACACAGTAACTTTTGGCGAGGGTGCACAATAGCGCGGGGATTTCCTGTGCCCCTATATTCGCACAGTGTTCACTTTGTCATTGCTTCACTACTGAAGACAAGTCTGTCACCATCGTCTTCCATAAGTTGTAGCAGAAAACTCAAAGCGGAGCAATTGCAAGCTGTAAGGCTTCTGTTGCAGACCTTCAAGCGATCGAAGAGGCATCCTGAAGTTGTAAACTGCTAATACATCGCCGAATAGAGTTGCATCTTATGACAGACTGGTGTGAATGAAAGTCAAGTACAGTATATGCTAACTGCTAACGCGGCTGAAAGAAAACGAAACCTTTAGAGTTTTTCTATAAGGCTATAAAGTTTTGTGATACTATGTTCAATAAAACAGCTACAGTAATTTTGTGAAACCGCTGCAATCATTTATGACAGCTGACAGATGTTTTGCTTACAACTGCTGAAGCTTTGTTGCAGTGTTTAATAAGAAGCATAATACTCTTGTTATCAATGTGAAACGACTGGTGTTATCGCTGAACTTGACTGATATGAGGGAAGCTGTTTTCATTTTTGAATTGTATAAATAGAATCAACGACGTCATGCTTCTTGGCCATGGCACCAACGAATGAAGCGACAATTTCCTCCAGAATCCCAAACTGGTACCCCCTCTCAATATTTCGTTGACATTGAGAAACAAAATAAAATACAACATTTCTAATTAAGGTCACAGGGATTCAGATCTGAACATTACTCCGGATGATTCACAAGTCTCACTCCCGATTATTGCAGAAAGCCCATTCTTTTAAAGCAGTGTCCGCACACAAATAAAACTATCGCATGGGCCTTGCGGCCACACATGCTAATTTTGTCCGTTCAACATACAGAAGATGTCATACCCAAGAACGGTAACATTTTTTATGATGATTACCTTCCTATCTATGCATACATATTTACTATGAATAGTTTCATATACATCTTTGGTCTAGTGGTTAGCGTTGCTGACTGCTGGTCGGGAGCCCGGGTTTGATTCCCGATAACTACTAAGAATTTATCTAAGTTAGGCAAGTCTGGAACGGGGTCCACCCAGTCTCGAGAGTACAATTGGGAAGCCTCCTGATGGAGAGGTGACGTTCTTCCATCATGAAAACCGCGTGATAGGCGACCGGCGGATGATCACATGCCCTCTATCAATAAAGGCATAAGGCGGAAGCAGAGGTCGCCGCGGCAGGGCAAGGCTTAGCTCGGGGAAAAAGTAGTTTCATATACATATAAGGGTATCACACATGCACAAGCCCCTTCCCTTTACCTCTCTCCAACCCCAACTCCCTTCTGTTCTCTATTTCCATTAGCCTCCTTTACCGGGTCTTCGACAGAAATATTTCCCCTAAACATTAATTATTTTATTTGTTTTCCAAGACCACTTATTTCTCCTCTCTCACAGACATTTCCCCAACCGATCTATTCGTGCCTGCAGTTTAAGCTACACATTTTCTGCGCATGTCTCAGCATTTTGTCTATCTGTACCCCTGAAACATTCGTTACTTATCTTCCAATTAAATTTTTCTGTTCCCTAACCACATTTAAACTTGTTCCAAGTCTTTCCTTATTTTTGATGTCCAACAATACCCCTATTTCCTCATTCGCTCCTCAGACGTACTGTTCGAAGAAGTGCCATGTGATTGTTAATCAAAACTTAATTCTTTTTATTTTTAAATTTACACTTTCATCAACATTACGAAACATTTTAAGGTAACCAGTAAGTGCAAATCTAGCAAATAATGCAGCAGTGTACATTTTAGACTGTATCTCAGAAAGTTTTAAAACTATCAATACATTTTTGAGAGATATTAAGAAAAATTAATTAAAGGTGCTCTGTAAATTTTAATTCTCCAATGCACATAAAATTTTTTTAAAATTATTTTAACAAAAATTAAATTTTGTTAAAAAATGAAAACACTGACATAATATGCGTTTTTCTTATAAACTATTGGTGGAATTGGAATTACTTTTTTTTACATAAACTGCAGACAATATGCTATCCTGGGAACCAGAATAATAAATTTATTCTAGATGCTTAAAAAACTTTTAATTTTAAATTTTGAAAAACAAATGGAAATATGTTTCTTTTATTGATATGGATTTTCATCAATTAATAGTGATATTTAAATATTACTAGTTACCACACGTCACATTTGCATACATTATGTGTGTGCATTTTTCAACAAGTTTAGTCCAGCCGGAGAAAAATTTCAAAATTCTTTCCTCTTCGATCTGTCCCCTTTGCTAAAAACAGAAAAGAACGGCTGATCATCTTCTACGCTGTACAGCACTTCTGAGTGGCTCAAGAGAAGACTCACTGGAAAGACAAACACGGATGTACTGAGTGACACGGCGTCAAATGGCTGACAAGCCAAGAACAGCCGTTGGCTGAGGAACAGAAAGATATCAAATTTTTAAGTTATCGGGAAATACAATTTATTTTTATTATAATAGCTTTAAAAACTCTTATGTGCATTAGAGTATTAAACTTTACTGAGCATCTTTATTTAATTTTTCTTAATATCTCTCAAAATTTTCATATTGATAGCTTTAAAACTTTCTGAGATACAGTGTAAAATGTATACTGCTGCATTAGTTACTGGATTTACACTTCGTGGTTACCTCAACAAACCACACAGTATGCTACCCTACCTGTAACATACTTTCAGAAACTATGCTTGTACCTGATTCAGTTACTCGATGTTTTCCACTACCATGTTTCGGTCCCGTAGCTGACCTAACAACCACCCTGTACACCATCTCCGTTGTACTCGTAGTAATATGACACTGGCAACCATATTCCGGGTTATGCATCGCTTAGCCTTTACTGGGAATCGTCATTTGGCAAGACCAAGGCTTCCTTCCTCTTTGATTGCAGGTCGTATGTGTAAATCCAATTTCCGTCACCTGTGAAGATATCATGAACGCGTCGGAAACTGCCATTATCGAAACGACAACCCATTTCCTAGCCTCGTTCCACTTTTGCTGCCTTTTGTTCTTCTGTGTTTATAAATTAAGCCGTATGGAAAACTATCCGTGTAACGCAAAGCGACTAAACTTGCTAGAGATATTCCCAGAAGCGGTTGTTTATGTTTCATTATGGAAATTCTGTTGTTAAAACCATTGCTAACAAAACAAAGCCATAAATGCCACGTCAAACTTTAAGTCACTTAGTTTTCTGAGATAAATGGTATGAAATTGAATATTTGTGTGCTCTTATATAAAATATAAATGTAACCATCCTTGTGATATAAAATGCTGTGTCTCGGTTCGATTCCCGACTGGGTCATTTTCCTAAATGAGGATTTTTTAAGTGTTTTTCCTCAGGTCTTAAGATGAATACCTGGAAAAATTTGACCACAAATCTCTCTCAAGATCATTTTACTTAATTTTACTAAAAGTTGGGATATACAGTGGTTGCATAGGGGAAAAATTTAAATTTAAATTTCGAGGAATAAGGGAGGGTTTTTTTTTTTTTTTTTTTTTTAATACTCGCGTACCTGGAGCAAGCCATACGATTGAAAGTGTTTTTAATAGTGTTTAAAGTCCGTTTTTATTGTTGAGGCACCACAGATAATGGAAACTGACGATACAGGAGATGAAAATATAAATTGGGAAATTATTTTTTTAAGAAGGAAGCATTTCAGGCCTAAGTTTAGGGTACCTCCTCGTCATTTGTCATTTATGAGGATTGAGGAAAGCCTGAAAGAAACCTTTGTCAGGAAGGACAGTCCTGGCGGGAATCGAACCCCCGACCTCCTGCCCACGCGTCCACATCCTAACGACCTCAACCACCCATGGCGGTTTGAAAGTATATGGTATTTACTGCTGAGTGGTGTCGCCAACAGAAGGCTGTATGTATACGCCCTCGAAAGGAAGGGGGGGGGGGAACAGGCAACCGTCAACATTGGCATGAGCAAAACTTACACCCGTCATAGGACGGGTCTCCCAGTAATACACGGTGTTTAGCAGCCTTTGAAGTAGTCACCAAGTACATTGATGGTTTCTTGCCAGCGATGGGGAAACTTTGTCCCTCTCTGCATTGTTTGATAGGGCAAGGCGCGCACACCCAGTACTTCCCGTAGCTCTGTGTGGCATTCTCGTGAATTCCCGCCACCGAGAAAGGTTTTTCCATATACCAACGTGATCTCCTTTCCTGACCACTGTCGCTCACCAACTGAACTTCGAACTCTGCTCACATATACCACCATGTGGCTTCATTCGAAAGTAAATCCCATACACTTTCAATCATATATCTTACATTTTTAGTGATGTTCCTAGTGCGCGAGGAAGAAAATGGTTTTCATGGCTTATGACTAGAGATGAAACAATTCCTTCGCAAACAAGATATCAGCATATGGTTGCACATGATGGCAGAAGGAGGGTTGGGAGGTTGGAACCGAATTCCCTATAGTCTGACCACAGGTAACCTATGGTGTAGTGTTTATCTTGGACCGCTGTGCAACGTTCGCAGTCACTATACTATGATTGAAGTTTCAGCAACCTCGCGCCCTTGAAGGGAGAATTTAATGCTTTGTTATGACTTATCCCTACTATTTATTTACATTTATTTTTAAGGAATATGTGTTTTTGTGTTATAAAATTTAAAATAGGTATAGAGTGAGTTTGCTGTAAAATTCACGATTTCCTTTTGAAGTGGAAGTATATATAATATAAATGAAAAATTATGTAACACTACTAACATTGTTACTAAAATAACAATAACTATAAAAACACTAAAAGTCGCAAATTAGTAATTTATTAGTGTTTTATCCTTTTCTGCTTTTCTAGTTATTGTTATATATACCTGAGATGCCGAGCCGCATTAAAAACCGTTCTTGTTTGTTTGCGGAAGAAGAAAACCACCTGTTCTTTGCCTTATGTCATTTTGAAAAACAAGTGACAAATTGAAGAATGAAAATTGAGCTCCCCAGACACTAGCAAAGCAACCTTCCCCTCATAAGTTCGACAAACAATAGCAAAAAGACTGTGCATGTGGTGGCTTGCTGCCTCTCCACGTGTCTTGGCTGCAGTCCAAAAAATGGGGGACATGGGGCGATTATTAAATGAAAATGGAAGCAGGGTGTCAGAGAGAAAAAGATAAGCTATTGAGGGAGAAAGAATAGCAGGATATCCTTTTCCTTTATCGGAAGCAAAGCAAGAAGCCAAGAATCCATCAATGCTGAACAGAATGCGTTCATTCGCGTTCTGTAGGTGTAGAAGTTTAAAAATAACCTTGGTCTGTGCGTGCACAAGGTCCCTACTTTATTACGAAAGAATATTAATTTACTAATATTTTCTACCTTCCAAACTTATCTATTTTCGTTTATAGACCCCGTGCTCTTTTTTTAATTAGGCGAAAACATTTTAAATTTAATAAATTGCTTCTGTAACAAAAGTTAGTTCGTATTTCTCGTGTTTCTTTGTCTATGATTATGTTTTTATTCCAAGTAGTTTTCGAGTTATGTGCGTCGTTGTGTACAAATTCTCTTCCAGTTAATGTTCGTTCTCTTATATAAAGCTATTTTATACTGTTTCATTTCCTTTGTCTTCTACGAGAGTAGGTTCATAAGTTTCTGGCCTAACCATGTTCTAGGTATGATAAAGACATACCTATATTTCACTTTTCATTATAGTTACCCTTTATTGCAATACACTTCTCAAATCTTTGAATTAACATTTCAACCCACCCAAAATAGTCAGAAGTCTGGTCTGCATAATGGGCATAAACAGCATCCATTTGAGTTTAAGAAGAGGAAATAGTCGCTGGGAGCTAGTTCATGACTGTAGGGTGGATGATCGATCTCCTTGAAGTCACATTTCTTCACAGCTTCCTTTGCAACAAGAGTTGTGTGCTCAGGCGCGTTGTCGTGAAGAAGACTCAAATCACCACTCAACTTTCCTCGCCTTTTCTCTTTGATGGAAGCACGTAGTCTGTGCAGTAGGCCAGCATAGTACTTACCATTTACTGTGCTGTTCCTCTCCTTGAAGTAAATGAAGAGTATTCTCCACAGTCCCAAAAGACTGTGGCCATGATCTTGATTGACTGAGTGGTCTTGGCCTTTAGAGGCGGTACTTCGCCAGGTTTACGCCACTCCATTGATTTTCTTTTGGACAAGAGATCATAGTAGAGAACCATAGTTTCATCTGCTGTAACAATGGTTTGTATAACTTCTCGTTGTCACGGCAGAGCTCCAAAAATACCTGACAACAGATGACTCGCTGTTGCTTTTGGACTTAGGAAAGAAGTCTAGGCATCCATCTCTGCATTAACCTTATTCATGTTTAAAAGTTCGTGAATAACTCGAAGGTCTGTTATTTGGCCCAAACTTGCTGCTATTTCTGTAACTTTGATCCGCCGGTCTTCCATAATTTCTGCTTCCATAAGAGCCATGTTTTCAGAAGTGAGCACCTCCAAGGCCGACCTGTACGCTCTTCGTCTTCAGTGCTTTCTCGACCCATTCGAAAACGTTTGACCCATTCTTTTACGGTAGAATATGAGGGGGGTGCCTCCCCATACACCGTCCAATCGCAGTTTAATTTCATTTGGAGTTACTCCTTCTTTTGTGAAGAACTTAATAATACTTCAATACTGCATTTTGAACATGTCACACTCTTCTACACATAGTCTTCTTTGTGCAACTATATCTGAACAACTGAACACAACGGTACGAAAGTTACAGCTGCAGTTATTTCTTAACAGATAAGTTATGACACCAAATAATGCTTTTGTGAAGGAAATAATTCTTATCGGTGAGGCCGGAAACTTATGGTCATCTTCCGTACTTGTATTTTACTGCAAGGTATTCTCGGACTGTTGGTGGTTTCTAATGGCTGATGCCAAAGATGTGCTTCATATGTCTTCTGTGATCCCAATATGCTATAGTTTTTAGCACTCCTATAAATAGTCCTTGTTCATAGTTGTGTCTGATTGATTGCATATTACACAGTGTAAATTCAGGAGGTTTCTATCCTGTGCACAGGGTTACGAAAAAGCTATTTTCACTTGTATTTTCATCAAACTTCTCACACGAGCCGCACTAGTGATTGGCGAAGGTTGATTGAGACTAAAGACTGTACGATCGACATTAAAAAGGTTTTGAACGTTTCACCTTAAAGCTCAAGCTAAGAACTAGATTGGACAACTTACCTTCACAATCCTTCAATCGTGTAGATGGTGCTACCACTTGTCAAAAGCACTACGGTACTCGGACTGAGATATTGTCAACAGAGCTGAACTGAATGTATAGCTTGAGCAAGGTCCTGCACTCGTTTAAAAGTTTTTCCAGTAATGCAATATTTCACTCCAAGAAATAACCACAAGTCCAAGGTAGTACAAGGTCAGGGCTTTAGGGTGGATGGTCAAGCAACTGGACTTTGGAGACTTCCTCTTTCGTCAAAAACTGCAGCTGTTGTGAGGAGACGCATTGTCGTGCAAAAGCAACAACCTTGAAGTTCTCGTCTATGGACGCCGCAGCCATCAGTCTTCAAATAAAGGATCCAAACTATTAGTATCAGAGTATCCTCCATTTATTCTCATTCCTTTTGGCACACAGTCAACAACTAATGGTGCTTCATAATTATAGAAAACAGTGAACAGTCGCTTCCCAGAACGAAACTCTTGTCGAAGTATTGGGTCATTCTCTTTTACCCACACGCAGTTCTGAGCTTTATTTGGGGTGTATAGTAATAAAACCAACTTTCATCATCTGTGAAACGTTTAGGAACATTTGATGAAAACATGCTCAGCGGTTTCCTTGCTCATTCCTTTCTCTTCTTCTTCTCTTCATAGGTTACTCATTTTGCACAGTTTTGGTTGAAATGCTCATGGAGTATACTATCAATGTTGCCAACTCTGATACCCAATTCAATACTTAGCATTTCAACAGTAATTTGTCTATTTTCTTCTACCCAGTTTTTTTTTTTTTTTTGAATTGTTTATTTAAGGACGCTCTTTTAACATCTCAGGTCATCAGCGTCCCATTCAATTCAGGGCGTGAAACGGACGATAAATTTTGCGCGGAGACCTCTTCTTTCAGGCTTGAGGTCCTTTTTCGTGCCGTAAATGCACAACACGGGACCCACGGCTTTACTTCCCTGCCGAAGGAAGCCATACTTAGGATTTTTACGCCCGAAAAAAACCATCGATCCTGGCCGGGTTCGAACCCGCGACCTTGGGTTTAGGAGGCATGTATGGTTACCACTACACCACCAGGACCGACACATCCTCCCTCTTTGAATTGTTCTCTCGTTCACAGCTTCCTGAGGCCGGCCAGAGCGCGGGTTGTCATTCAAAGTCTCTCGCCCTTCTTCAAATGATTTAATTCATCTTGCAATGATATCAAATGAACACACTTGGTCACCAGGAACAGCTACCAAGTCCTCGCTTCTACACCCAGCTTATAGCGTGTGAAAGTTTTCTGTAGAAATATTCATGATTTTTGACCAGCTATTGACACGGACTGAACTCAACAGGCTCTACAACAGAGGCATGCAGTTTTATATTGCACATATGCACAATTTAGTAGCTTAAGGTACATTGTTGCTAGATGTGTTAGTTACATTTTTGAAAACATTAATGTCCCACAATGGATAGGCTAAATACAAAACTTTTTGAATAACCGCCTAAATACAGCGCGTATTTTTCCCTCTTCTTTCTTTAGGTGTACCATAACTGACAACACAGCTAGGCGGAGATTACATACGATTGGGCGCACTCTATTGCTTACTATGCTTCTGTTCTGTTTGTTTTCTACGTGTGTTGGCTAAGCTGAAAGCACACTGCTGTCGCCTATCGGATCTTATTTTCGAAACCTGGTTATAATGAAAAATCTATGGTTAAGATTAAGCGAATCACACTGTAATTTGTATTATATTTCCTATATATGTGCTATGAATTCACATTTTGAGGTTTGATATCTGATTCACCTTTCCTTGTAGTATTCCAGAGGGATTTTGACGTCATATTTCTTTATAGAGATAAAAATTGAAAGCCTGATCGGCTGAAGAAAATCCTGCTTTCACGTATATCGCTTTGATATTGGTTTATGATAGGAAGTTTCGGAAACGTATGAGAAAGAAGAGATTTTACGTAACAGTGCTTTTGACACAGTTGTTTATTGCTTCAAGCCCCGGCACCTGTTCAATTTCCGCGTTTTAAAGGAAACAATTTTACCCAGGAACTCTGGTTACCCTCTGCAATGAAACGTTGAACGATTTTTGTGAAATCGATTAGAGGTCGACTGGTGTACAGAACACATTCATCAAGGTAATTGGCAATTATGTGGTGTTCTCGGCGACACTTGCCCGCAGTTTTGAACCGATTTCATTTGATTTTTCTCCGGAACATGCTTTGGAAAGCAAACATAATTACTTGTCGCTGCGCTAGAAAATGTGACGCTACCTGAAGGTTGTAACCATGGCAACGCATTGCTTTGCGGATTACTTGCGGCTGCTGGGTATACATAATAGTGATGTATATCTGCTTACATATCGAAAAGAACGTCATTTTTTCAATCTCGTATATAATGCCTATGTTTCTCTGTTAGCATCTCTTGAATATGTTTTATTCTTATTCTTGTCCCCCCTTGGACTCATCTCGTGCCTTATATACCAGCCAATGTTTTTCCATTATGTTAGGGTACCGTTATAGTTTACAAAAAATGTCTTAGTCTGTCTAATTATGTAGGGTTATAATTCTTGTGCTTATTTTCTTTAATCGTTGGTTTATAATAGCAAATCTAATTAAAATTAATACTATGTTGGCTTATATGCGTTACATACATTTCGGCCATTAAATATAAATCGATGATATATTTAAGCTAGGTGAGAGAGAGATAGTGTCTTACAAATCTTTTGTTTGATATGTTGGACGGTCTGTTAAGTTGACAGTAAACTTTCTTTCTGCTGGGTGACTCAGGTGGGGTTTCGGGAGGTTGAGGGATCTCGCTGCTAGGAATTTTTGACTGAAAGAAAACCTTTGAAAGTGAAAATGTTCATCAGGTTATGAACTCGTGATTGGGAGATTGGGAAATTCTGCAAGGGCGTTGTAGAAATGTTACAGCATTGCATCACTATTCGAGGAGGATATGTTGAGAAATGAGGTAAAAATAGAAATTTTAGATGCTATAAACAGGTAAGTGCTTGAAGTACCTACATGATCAAAATGTTAATATGTAAATTCAATTCATAAGAGGAGCATTGATCCCAGTATAAGCAGTGTACATTTCGTTTAGGTATATCGTAAGTTTATATTTTCGAACTCCGTCATATTCTTCAGTTAAAGCTTCTTGGATAAAGATGGACATGGTCTTATGTTTTGAGCTGGGGACTTTATGACTCCCCAGTCACAAAGTCTGCCGGACCTTTCCTTCAAAGTGACACATGATAGCAAGGGCAAGCATCTTTTCCTCTATGCCATTGTGTGTTTTCTAGGAGGTCTTGACCATGTCCTTAACCTGTTTTTCGTTAACGAAGAACAAACTACGGTAAGTCGAAGGCCACGAGGGGAGATCATTTATTACCAATCTGTCAAAGACTCAATCTTAACACCCACATCCCTCGCTTGATATAACTTTCTTCCTCAAGCCAACTGAACCACCAATAGGAAGAGTCCAATAATCCGCGTGTTCATTACCTTGCCAATGGAGCACCTTAAGTAAATAACAATGCCTAAATTATTAAAATGTAAGACCCCAAACTTGTCGAGCATACCGACCAGCTGGTGATGAAATAAAACTGTGGGAGGTCGAAGCCCAGGGCTCAGTCTTCATAGATGTTGACAGTTTTTTAGATGAGTTCCGCTTCAAAGCAGGTTGTTGTTCGTTTCAGTTATCTCGGCTGGGGCAAGTGTTTCGTCTCGCATTTTAGAAATTTGTGAGTTATAGAGAGTGTCACAAAATTACGAGTTTCCGGCCTTGTCATCTTCTAGTTATGATAAAGACAAAAACTATATTTCACTTTTCAGTATAGTTACCCGTTTACTACAATACACTTCTCACATCTTTGAATTAACATTTCACTCCTCCCTCCAAATTGTCAGAAGTCTTGTCTGCATTAACAGCATCCTTCACTTCTTCGTCACACTCAAATGCAGGAATTTGCAAATTCAAATTTAGGAATGAGCCGTCCATCACAGTACTGACAAGGTTCAGAAGTGCTTAACCTTGAGTTGAGTAAGCAAGGAAGCAGCAGCTTAAACAAATGAAGGAGGACATTAAGGGATTTGAAAACAAGGCATGGCTACGTGTTAGCACAAATTTACGAGGGGGTAATCAATCAGTCGGCTTTATGCAACCGGAGTGACATTTCAGTCAACACAAAAAGAGAAGGGAGGGATAGAAAAAAAAAGAGTAGATGGAGTGAAAAGCAAGGAGAGATTTGATGAGATTATAGGATTCTGTTCCAGGATTGATCTGTACGTGATATCGATTGCTTTGCTCTGCACTCGAGATCTGCCTGATAATTCGATTGAGTGCAATCAGGTCTACCAGTTTAAGCTTTGTAATTAAATTTGACTGCCATTGTAGCTGCAAAAACATGGGTCGGTGAAATACTTGCGGAGTTTTCCTTTGTCATCGAGGGCAACTATGCGGTATAAAAGTTGGTTTCACACTCCTCAGAGAGCCAATTATTTAACAGAATATCAGCTAAATTAAATTTTCTCCGTATTTTGGCAAAACCGAGAGCCTCAAATATACAAAGTACTTCAGCAGCAATGCATAGTTTTAGTTAAAATAAGAAGTGTATTGGAAATAGCTTAGATAGTGAAACTCTTATGTTATTTCATATTTTTCCGTATTTAAAAAAATATAATTTTATAAATGCACATATTGTTGCGATTCTTGTTCCCTTTTCCTAAAATACCTAAGCTGTGAAAACGATACGTATCTACCGGCGTGGGTTATGCTGGGGAGAAAATTAGTTTTCTTAAATTATAACTCTTTATTTTCTACTTTCTCCCATCAGTGTGCATTACATTCTTTCGGGTTATCAAAGAGTAAATATTTCATTTGCTACAGGACTTCCAAAATGTATCCTTACCGCTCTCAAGAGAGTTGTGCCTCGACAGCCGGACATGCCTTTACTCCGACACTACCATTTTGGTGAAATCACGCCTCGTGTGAAAAGAACACAAGCTGTAGATTGACTAAACCCTTCAGTCACTGATGAAAGAAACCACTCACAATAATGCACACCTCCTACGGGATCACCTTGTCGTAGACAATGGACACGTGTACACTTTTAAGGTTTGAGTTTTAACGCTTTTGTTGCTGTGTGTGCAGAAGACTCAAGTGCCGACTCCGGTAGTGATTTTGTTGGCGACATGTTCCAGATTTGCACAAATTTCGTCTAATTTGTCTTCTCTTAAAACTATACGTCTTCGCTTGTGTTTTAGTATTAAATGTATTCACAAGGCCGTGAATTGCAGTCCTGGAAGGCAATTGTCCAGGAAACTTTAGAATTATTTGCTCACATTCTACTGCACAGATGCTCAACTAAATTCTTTATGATAAGGTAGGGACTGCACCAACTTTTCATGTCACGAGCCTCCACTGACGGTATGCGCACATTATTGCACGTACACAAGGAAAATCAGCTTTGTTTAAAAATAAGCAAAAAGCATTCTTTTCAGTGTGTAATCTCTTTTGTGGCATTTTTATGTAACTCTATTAAAAGTACAATTAATTTGATTTTGTTTTATTTACGGACGCTCTTCAACATCTCACGTCATCAATGTCCCATTTAATTAAGGGCGTGAAACGGCCTAAAGTTTTGCTCAGAGGCCTCTTCTTTCAGGCTTGAGGTTCTTTTATGTGCCTACGGCTTTACTTCCTTTCGGAAGGGAGCCATATTTAGGATTTTTACGCCTGAAAAAATTCATCGATCCTGACCGGGGTTAAACCCGCGATCTTGTGTTTCGGAGGCAAGTATGGTTACCACTTCACCATCAGAACCGACTAAAGTTATGGAAAGCTTGTTTCTTTCATAACTGTTATTGACTTTTTATAAAACTTACTGAAATAAATAATTTAAATAAAATATGAAGGGTGAAAGGTACAGTTAGCATTTGATTCTGAAAGAGGAGTACATTTTATTGAAAGTTGTTGGAAATGCATGATATGCCCTTAAAGCTAATACGTGGTTAAGTTTTTTTTAAACGGTCGGAGATTTCCAAAGCAAGAAATGTTTGCTCTGGAGAAAAGAGAAAGTGATGTTTTGCCAGTAGGTACTTTGGCGGTTGTAAACTTTCCTTTAAAGAGGTTTTTCAAAGGAGGGTGTATAGACATACAGCTCTTTAAAACTTTTATGTAAGCAGTTACTAAGTTTAACGGGATACAGTTTCTGGGATGCTTTGCTTTACAACGGGTTACTGCTCAGTTAATCAGATTCGTTACTAGAAAATGGAACTCGGTTATTTCTTAGAAACTGTCTTCGAATTCGATTTACAGTCACTGCCACTTGTGCTTTCGGCAAGCGCTTCAGAAGTTGTCTGTCTCTCGTTCGCAGAAGTATTTTCCAGTCCAAAGGAAGCCTCAAAGCGTCCCTGAACTCCACACGGCGACACCAACTCTGCTAGGGGCAATCAGAAAGTTTCCGGACCTGAGTAAACTTAAAGTAAAGCGTATATGTACAGTATGTGGCAAAACAAATTACACTGAAATGTTAGTTAAAGGCGTTGATACAGAATGTGTTCTAAATGTGTACCATCACATGCTGCACATTGTTTCTGAAGATTATTGAACATGTTGATGAACATAGGTTGCTATAAGGTCACAAAAAACCTTCGCAATACTTGTAGGTTGGTCATCTGTCTTGAAAACTGGTTCTTTCAAAATGCGCCATATTTAGACACCAGGGGCCGTGAGATCTAGGAAGCAGGCAGGATACGGGAATGGAGTTCCACGGGAAATTAGGCGATCTCCAAAGTGTCGTTGCAGAAGGGCAAGTGACTCCCCTGCAGTGTGGGCTGTAGCTCCATCTTGCTGCATTATTGCTATGAGGGGCAATTTTCTGGTGTGACAAAAAAGGCGCAAATCCTGCACGAATGGGGTAATAATGAGGTCTCTATAGCGTTCCCGTTTACTGTTTGCGGATTCTGTGCACATCTTCAACGAAACAAGGTCCCAATATTCCAAAACCGGACATGGCGCACTCCGAGCACTGCACAGGGGTATAACGATGCGACAAATGTTTAATCTTCACGGTGACTGTACTGGATTCCTGGTAATAAAACCATTTTGTCATTTACATTTGTTAGACCCCGTCGGAGATTGAAAAAAAATAACCCTCGTATATTATCATGTGTGTATTAAACACTTTTTTATTGCAAGAATTAACAAATAAAACAGTTCACATACGATTAGAATCGAGCTTCGGTAGTTTTCATTACTTGACACCTGCTTTTAACCACTCGACCATCAGAATGTGTCTGGCATGTGACCGATCATCCCAGAATGCTTTAATCGAACTCTGAACCAAGGAGAGTTTAGAAAAATTAACGCTTCCAGAGTCTGCTCAATATTTAACATTTCTAAACCAATTTTCTGTTCTCTTGGGTGTAAAATTTGAATTTCTAGTCGCTTCTTTCTATTATGGCGATTCTTTCTTCGTCCGTGACAAATTCATCAAATTCTGTTCATCATTTTTTCAGAAAAATAAATTAGATAGGAAGAATGACAACAAAAATGAAAAGGATAATAATTATAATGAAAATTAAAGAAATAAAAAGTGATATCCTGTTTGAGAAAGACGGCAAAAGAGGAAATTGAATTTTTAGTGCACGCCATATGTCAATAAAGTTATTTTTGCGAGAAAGGCGGAGCAGCAGGGGATCGATCCTTGACGACAGGTCCATGCCTCTCTTCGGGAACTCCGATGAAGTTACATAATATTATTAGACTACTCTGTTGTGGTTTAAATAGTTTATTTATAGTTACATGTTATAGCAGCCCTGTGGGGGATCTGGTGCAAGTCTTAAAGTTGGGTAGGAATTGCGCCTCTCGGGTTTCTCCGGGGCAAACTTTTGTTTTATTGGTGCTGCTGCAGAAGTTTACCAACCTCGTCCTCTTAGGATAGGGTTTGGAGTTCCATATTTGTGCAAATCTTTGAAGGTTTCTTTTTTATTTCCCTTTCCTTCTACATTGTTTGTCTTCTTTGCAGTAAAATTCCCAGAGGCACATACTATTTCCTAAGCGTTAAAAAAAGAAGGAAAAATTATAGATAAATAAATAGAAAAAAGATAAGAGCAAAGTCTTCAGAATTTTCTTAAAATAAAATTCTGTTTCACAGAGTCCATCTGCTATCATTCAGTTGCAAACGCCATATGTTCTCGATTAAGTATATTTTAACATGTGCTTCTCCATTCAAAGTTTGATTTCTATACCCCCATACCTGACCCATTTTAATATATTTGTTTATTTTGTTTATTTAAGGGCACTCGTTAACGCGCCTTATGTGTCCTATTCAATTGAACGTGAAACGGCCGACAAATTTCGCTCAAAGACCTCTTCTTTCAGGCTTGAGGTTCTTTTACGTGCCGTAATTCTACGACATGGAACTCACGGATTTATTTCCCTTCCGAAGGAAGCATTGCCAAATTTTTCTTCCTGAGACCTCTTCCTCTCCTCATTTGGCGCTTGTAGCTAACTGCCTGTAGCTATCACCCCAAATTTATATATTTATTATGCATAATATTTGTTTGTTTTATGTATATTTTTGCTACAGATGAAAAATAACATTTTATTAATATAATACAACTCTAAGGCTGCGCAATCAAACGCCATCAATTTAATAATAGTGTAATTATTCTCTCAATGTATTTACTATGTAAGGAAGGCACAGAAAGTGTAGCTGGAAAGTCTTTTGCTGAACCGTTCTTAGGAGCCGCTCTGCCTAAACGCAATCTTAAATGTCAAAACAACAGAAAAAAACGATTTCCTCCAAAATCACGGACAAAAGGTTTCTTAAAAGGGTAGAACCTTCTCTTGCCGTGTGAACAAAATCTTCGCTAGACTTTCAACCGCTAACCGCTGAGGATATCGACCTTTGTGGCAGTCACCTCTTTAAACCTCAGAAGGCAAGCCAATGACCCGACTCGTATTTTCAATAAATGTTTCTAGCGAATAAGATGTTAGAACGATTTTTGGTAGTTATCCAGTAATTAATAGCTTTGTGAAAACCGGCGACATAAATTGGCGTGGGCAGCGGCATCATAGCTACATTGATGTTGCCTATATAAACGAGTCTTCGCTCCGTTTTGAGTGGTATTCGTCTTATTGTTCAGCTTCTAAGTTCGCAGCGACTCAGGTCGCAGGGAAGTTTCAGCCATGTTGTGGCAAAAGTCCCAAGTATCAATTTCGTATTGCTTATCAAAGCATTATGTTGCTGCGACTGTTGTATTCGCATCGGCAACCTAAGCGGCGAGGTTCACCATCGACCATTAAATGATTCAATAATTAATAAACCGCGGTTCCGTCATATGTCATGTCGAGTGTTCCATTAAACGTGTTAATTTCCATCTTATCCGCGTTGAGCCACCTTAACGAAAATGAGACGGAATCCCAGAGGAAGTGTCGGCGGTCGACGTGAAGTTCCTTAGTCATCAACTCTCAACCACCTGACGCTACAGCCCGGGGTGAACTCTGCATGCTCTGCCTCCGTCTTACGACTTCATTGATAAAGGGGGGCACGTGATCTGCATACCGGCACACAGTCGGTCGCCTATCACGCGACTTTGTTATTGAAGAACGCCATCTCTCTATCCGGCAGCTTCCCAATTGTCCTAACGAGGCTGGATGGACCCCTTTCCACACGCCTTCCTAAATTAGAAAAATTCCTAAACAGGTACCGGGAATCGAACTCGGGCCTCCCGGCCAGTAGTTAGTGACGCTAACTACTAGGTCATTCTTCCCGAGACACAATTGCTTTGCGACTCAAATATAGGTGAGCATTATATTTTTCCACAAGGAATCTGAATACTGACATCAGAGCAGTTTTTTAATCTTTAATTCATATTGTAATTAGAATGGACAACTTTTTTGTGACAATACTTTTGATTTTTTCAAATGTTATTGTTCTAATCGTTTATCATGAATTGGATTTATATTGGGTTCATCATTTAATATGGTAACTCTTCGCGGCCTCTCTCTCCTTCGCTTTGCCCGGGTCATCTAGCGGATCTAGCGGCCTGCCATTTCCTGCTTGAAAGACTTTGAAGAACTGCTACTGGTTTAACTCGTAAGGCCAGGCATCGTGAGTTGGCAGTGAAAGTGTATAGTACTGGGATTTGCTCATTGGAAAAACTGCCCTGTCTTCCGGTGTGACAGCGATCCTTGGAGGGAGCTCCACCAGTGACATCAACGTCAATGCAGCGTTGCCATCTTCCTGGTAATATCATCATGGCATTTGAGGAGTATTACGGCACCACTCGTGGACAGCTGCCTAATTTCCTCTTTGTTGTCTTATTTTTTACCTGCCAGCCATTTCTTCAAAGTTGTCTATAAGGCATAATCAGACTGAGCGATATCCGGTGAATAAGTTCCATGAATTCCAACAATTTCAGCTTTGCAGTGGTAGTGATATAGGAATGGACGAATGGAGGAACACTCCTATCGACCACTTCCCCTTTCACCGTTGCTGGATTCTGCGTCTAAGCCGGTTGACAGTTCCCTGAGGAAGTCAGTCTATTAGCAGTATCTCAAAAGACCCGGAAATGAGCAGCGCGAATAATCTTGGCAGGGAACTCCTTGGATGTTTGGTGTATAGCAGTGAAACCATGACTCAAAAAAAAATTCGGCTCTTCATTATGCAGCAACCCTTTCGTCCTTCTATGTCTGTCTCATCTTCCGTGGAACGCAATGTGCTCACATCTTTTTCATATTCAAGTCGTCGTGAAAAATGATGTGCAGGGGTGCGCAGTCAAGCCCTGCCTGAGATTGCAATTTATCAGCATCTATCAGCCATCGTCAATTCAGACATAATTTGGGAGACCGCGGTGTTGACGGACATTCTCCTTTGCCCAAGTTGTAAACTCTCTTCGTGTAGGAGCTCCTTGACCCCGTACCGCAGTTAAACGCCTATGGATTTCTGCAGTTTTAACAACTGCCTTCCACAAAAACCGTGCAATTCATCATTGCCTATAATATTCGCCTTCTTAGTCCACGTCTTTCTCTACTTGTCAACAAACGAACACTGTCCTTTCATTACATTTTTAATAATGTTTAAAGCCCGTTTTTACTACTGAGGCATCGCAGGCGGTATACACTGATAATACATCAGATGAAATGATATATTGGGAAATTATCTTTTTTAAGGAAGGAAACGTTCCAGGCCTTAGTTGAGGGTACTTCCTCGGCATTTGCCATTTATGAGGACTGGGAAACCTGGGAAAAACCTCAGTCAGGGAGGACGGTCCTGGTGGGATTCGAACCCCAGACCTCCCGCCCACGAGTCCGCGCCTTTACAATATTGGCCACTCGTGGCTGTTTCCATTACATATTCTGGTTACAACCACCATAAAGTGTCTGAATGGCGTACTACGAATGAACGTGCCTATAGATTGCGCAGTATTCGTAAAACGCCGCTATTGTATCATTTCCGAACGCCCTTTGTAGATGAACAAAAAATAGAAAAGCATAAGGCAACTCTACCTACGTCGGTACCTGCCGCACCTTAGCCGCCCATTTTGCACCTCATTTACCCCTTAATCACGGACGTTCAGCTGGATACAAAAGACCTTCTCTGGGCTTACGTACCTCATTTATCCAACCCAGTTATTATCTCTCCGTTATCGTTATGATGTAAACAATACACAAGGAACCCCCTTTGTTTGCCAGAGAGTGAACGTGTTCTCTGAAACTAATTTGGTCCGTTTTTTGTACGGTGCTTTCTTGTAGCTTTTTAGTCACAACAAAAGTGTTGCTATGGTTACAGCTGTCGTAGTGGTACCACTTCACCATCATTTTCAAGTGTTTGTTTTCTCTTCCATGTCGCCGGTGTCTTAGCACCACTCTTAAGTGAATACTTGTCGGTGTCAATAAGGCGCAAAAAGAGCTGGGCTGTTGCGGTACTTCTCAACCAACCAAAGCAACAGTTGTCATAGTACACGCAAAAAGAGAGACGCTAATATTTCCATTTTAAAAAATAAAATTACTATTAAACCACAGTGTGGCATATATTGCATTTTCACTTAAAGTATATTTTTAATACATTAAAATGTGTCACTATTTTTCATTAGAGTTTTCCACCATACTTTGTACATATTCTCATCCTCAAAAACTACTAACACTCATTTTCTTCAAGGATGGAAAGTCCATTTTCATATATAGCCACAGCTTCTTCGGGGCTGATCGCGGGTTCGAACCCGGCCAGGACCGATGGATTTTTTCGGGCGTAAAAATCCTAAGTATGGCTTCCTTCGGAAGGGAAGTAAAGCCATGGGCTCCCTGTCGTACATTTACGGCACGAAAAGGAACCTCAAGCCTGAAAGAGAGGCCTATGAGCAAAATTTGTCGGCCGTTTCACACCCTGAATTGAATGGGACGCTGATGACCTGAGATGTTAAAGAGCGTCCATAAATAAATCAATCAATCAATTCTTCGGGACTGAAAAATCGTCTTCCTCGTTCTTCCTTCTCCACTGGAAGATAAAATAATCGCATGGAGCCAGGTCAGAACTGTAGGAAGGATGGGTCACGAGTCTGACCTCTGTGAACTCCAGGAACTGGATGGTGATGTTAGCTGTGTGTCATTGTGAAGCAAGACCCCCCTCAGTCCTGTCCTTGGACGGCGTTCTCGCAGCTTGTCGAAAACTTCCGGCAGGCAGACTGTGGAGTCCCACTGAGCGGTAACCGTCCTTTACTCCTCCAGAGGAATCAGGCCACTGGCCACAATTTTTTTTCTCTACACTTCGACCCCTCTTCACTTTCATTTGTGAATCGACATCTGGAAACATCCAGGCTGCCAACTGTGTTAGGTCTCCTAGTTAAATTGGTAAATCCGTAACACATCACCCCTGATGACATCAAAAACACGCCTTGAGCTTCCTCGTCTAATCTCTGCAGCATTTCTTCACATCTTTCGACGAGGGTGCGCTTTTGTGCCCCTGTCAACTTGTGGGACACCCAACAGGAGAAAACCTTTCTGGCACAAGATGATAAACAGGATTTTTTTATACTGCTGGCAATATAATGTGAAAAGCTGCCTTTATGTCTTTAAGTGTTATGAAATTGTTTTCACGTACCATTTTTTTCCCCTCGCAACACGTTTTCCTCATACACTGCTGTTTCCGGACGCCCATTTGTGATGAAATTTGGCCCTTTTTAAAACTCGCAAACCAGCTGAAAGCTCTAGCAAGGTCCCGGAAAGCCTGTTTCAAGCGCCCGAGGCTTTGGGACTCGTTTGAACCATTCTCGAAATCATGAAGAATTATAGCGCGAAAATGCTCTCTCCCCATATGCATTATAATGACTGGCTGCCTGTGTGCGAAATGGGTTGTTTACCGCATACTTTGGAATGTGAAAGTGGGGATGATCACTCAGCGTGCCGCATGCCTTTTAAGTGGGTCAACATTTGTTTTCCTCATCTCAAAATTTTATCAGTGATCATTTTGTAATAGGAAAATGAACTGTTGAAAAATTAAATTAACACAGACAGGATTGTAACCCATTTTATACTAATTTAATAATGCATGTTATCCACTAGAATGGCGCCTAAGTTACAAACAGTAGCATCACAGCAATCGCTTCAGTATGTCGGAACTAAATCCAGTACTTAACAATCCAAAAAGTTTCAACGTTGTAGCTACAAACTATAAAACAATTAACTAATTCAGTATATCAGTAAACGTAAATTTTAAAGATTTTGTAGCTAAACGAGGTCTCCAAAACTAGTTGGCAAAGTTCGCCAGCTCGCGTATCCTTCTGAGTTGCTAGGAAGCGGGGCGGCCAATCATCGATATGCGTTTTTCCCCACCCTAAATAATTCTCACTTTTGGCTGTACTTGCTATTTCGAAGCATAAAGCAAGCTCTACGGTTGCCCAAGTCGCAAGTACAGCCAATTCGTTCTGACGGGAATGGACTGTAGATACAGATGTAAGAAACGTGCCGAAATAGCGTGCTGTTACAGTAAGTTCGTATGTCAGCACTCAGAAATGGTTTAAATTTTATTTATGAAATGAATAGTTACGTATATACTACATTAACGATTGCTTTACTTGCTGCATCTGGCTTTGTTGCAAGAAGTTTCAAGATGTGACACTACATATTAGTTTCAAGAAATGGTCGCTGTGTAGTTCAAAGTACAGTTGAAGTTTATGGAGGCTCTGTGTCAGCATTTAAGAATGTGTGTTTCTGTATAAATGAGTGACTGTACCTTACCCGCCCAATGAAAAACAGACTGAGGTCATCATTTACGAGAAAGGTGAATCTTTAGCCAACTCTGCTCGAGTGCAGGATGTCAGCGCGCGAAAAGTTTATATTTTTACTGAAAGCAAACATTTAAAAATGATGATATAAATAGTGTTATAAGCAATATCAAAAATGATACACTTCAGCGGCATCTGCGTAGGAAATTCCTGTATTCCATATACTTTTTCTTCGTAAGAACATGGTAGTTAGGAACATGTTTCTTGTTATTGAGAGATTCTGTTAAACAAGTTGGCTAACATTCTCTAACTGGATTACGATAGCCAGACCGTTTTCTTGCAAATTGCCTTAACACCTAAATACACGAACGCACACTCATTCAAACTAAGTACAAGCTGCTATTTGTATATGCATTACACAACCTCGACGATTGGCTTCTACCAGTACGCAGGGCAATGAACCGGCCCGTAATTCAAATAACTTCATTGTGTTTCTGAAATAAATACAGTAAAGGGTTAAACTAACTCACCTATAGGGGCATTTGAGCACTTTTTTTTTTCAAAATCGTTTTTTAAAGTTCTTCCATCTCATGCAGCATACTTACCTGACTTCTAACCAGCTGATTTTCACTTATTCAAACACACTGCCCTGTTTCACAAAGTTCTGATCTAGTAAAACTAGTCTCCATTCTAGTATCACTTGTTTATTATTCAAGTGTGTGTTTCTAGAACGCATGAGTGTTAATTACTAGCTACTAGTGTGGCAGGCTCGTATTATCAGCTTGCGGTTTTGTTTTATTTTATGAAACGTTTGGTCTTCTAATATTGTGTACTGTTAAATAGTAGAATTCTACGCTTGAATCTAGAATGGTGAATTCACATACTAGTGTGCATATTTTAGATAAGATTTTGATTTTACGAATTGCGCTCAATGCATTTTACTTATAAAGCTCATTAAGGGCTATTTATGCAAAATGTTATTCTCATTTCATCGTTCTTCTTGATCTATTTTCACCTGTTAAGTACCATAAAAACCATAGAAACTGAACTACTTGCAGCAATATTGATAAATAATAATATGAATGGGGAATATGAATTTAAATAAAAGCACTTACCACCATAGCTTTCTTAATGTATGGCCAAAATGTGTCCCTCTTATATGTGTAATCTTTCTTCGGTGTAATAAACCGCAACGCTTTCATAGTTTGTGTTATTATTTTCCGCGTTTCGGTTTGTCTTTCTTCGTAATTTTGACGAAGAACTGCCCAACAGTATCTCTTTATACTCATTAATTAAATACAGCACTGTTACTGTGCTATGAATGCTAAAGATTCTTTTCGATGTGCTAGACATAATGTTACTTCTTGGCTTGAATATATGCCACGTAAACAAAATCGCAATAACAAACATTCCTGTGTCCTATTCCGCAAAAGTGTGGTCTAATACAAACAAGTGTGTTCGTGCAAGTTTTTGTAAAGTATGGTCTTGTAACTTTGTGTTCCACGAAAGAAATGCAACGCCTGTAAAGTATTAGTAAAAAGTTACAAGTTACGTCATATAAGAGCAAGAAGGAGGAACAGCTGTTTACCATACGTCGTCATAACTTGAATTAAGTCATGTCCACTCCTTAGGAATTTTTAATGCACAGAGTGTGTCATTGTCATTTCTACTAAATAGATCTTGTATTTTTTCCTCAGACATAATGGTAAATTAAATACTTTATTATGCATTTATCGATATTCAAGCGTAATAATCCACTTTGAGACGATGCGGCTACGTTTATGAACATAAGTTTCAGCCATCGAGAAATGGTAGAAGAACCGAGTTTCTCGATTGCTCTCGGTCATTTATTTTATTAGTCCATTTGATCATTTGTATTTATCTATTTACATATGTTGCTAGACAACTACCTCTCATTATAAACAAAAAAATCTGAACGTTGTGTGAAAAGGGATTATTTTAAAAGAGAATGAAGAACTAAAAGAAATTATGTTCGCGGCAAGTAGCAAGGACCTTAAATATACATGATCAACGATGCTGATCTGAAATATGCATTTGGAACAGCAAAGAGCAATACGAGTCAAAAGAAGCATTTTAATTCCACTTAACCGAACTTTATGCTTATTTATTCTTTCTTTATACAAATTCCTACTCATCATTATCATCACTTTCGCTAATACTTGGCATATTAGGTCAACAGACTTCCAAAATCATTAAAAGGATAATAAAATTTGTGCGAGTTTTTGAACTTACCAATATTCCCACACTTGTAGAAAAATGTATTAAATTACCAGTGCTCGACTAAAATACTTCTGTGGCGCAGAACGACGAATTATCACTTGCACACTTGTAAGTATGGAATTGTATGTAGAAGTGTAGCAGAAGACTTTGTGGAACAGAATGTTAGCAATAACTACAAGTTACAAGTCCATACACTTGTAATGTATTAAACCATACTTTTGTGGAACGGCCATGGAATAATAAATATCCACGGAACAGCCTTCTCGACGCTGTCGCTAAACTAGTAACTTTGATAAGTGACTAATGACAAAATTTTACGAGTCTACCATTATGGCGTGTAATAAACCTGTTCGTGAAACAGGGCCTGGGACAATAACTAAGAAGCTGAAATGGCGTATACAAATTTTACTTGTTCTGGAAATGACAATTTTGTTCGAAATGCCATAAATAAACTTACTACTGCTTGGCAAAAGTTATAGATAAATCACAAAATCGTCATTAATTTCCGAACGATCCAATAATTTACTAATTTCTTCGGCAATTTCCGGATGGATGAAAACCTTTGCGTAGAGTGGAGGGATAAGTTGGCAGACATCCAGCAGGTGATAAGGAACCATTTACACGCCTACGAAACCGTTTTAGCTGTCCAAGCATTTGTTTCACAATATTACTTTATATGTTCCTACCGCCACGATTCACATTCGAGCGTCTCTGGTTGTCAATTGCGGGCAAGGTTTCGATTTCAGCTACAGACATGTGGCCAAAGTTTTACCTTTTCGGTATTTCCAGTGCCATAATAACATACTGTCATTTCAGTTCCGTCTGCTTAATAGTGAAGTTAAATCGCCGGAACCGGAAAAACGAGCATCACGCAATATAATTTTAATATGTAGTATTTGGCTATTTTTAGTTGTATTGTGGTAATGGTGTATTTATTTTATTTTTGTAGTTAATGACATTACTATGACATTTTTTTTTTAAAAAAACTCATTCTTAAATTAAACATAGTTTAGTTTAAGCTGTACCGCGCATCATATATCGTATTGTATCAAGTAATAATTTAAACAGTATATTCTTGGCTGTATCGTTTAGCAGGGTTATTACAATGTGAGACAATATCAAGAAGGAACTGTACATTTTACATACGACACTTTTGTTTCTTATAATAAAAGCTGCAAAAGTCGAGTATGCAGTTGACAGTCAAAAAACAGTCAGTAGCAGCATTAGAAGACTTTTTTTTTTCAATTTCCTTTAATTTTATACAAAATCTCAGTTTCCTTGTATTTAGCCAATAATCTTGACACATTGGACTGGTTGAGTCCTATCTTTGATGCAATATATCGAGTAGAAAGACCCTCAGAAGCTAATGCAACAAATACACTCTTTTTGCGAGAAGTTAATTCAATTTTTTTGCCCATTTTATGTAGCTGTTATTAAACATACATCACTGACCATTACATTAAGATCAAAAATGAAGGCAGTAGAATCGTAACAATTGAAAATGTTTAGAAATTCTGTTGCACACAACAATGCATAATCAGTGACAGACTTATAGATAAAACAAAACTGAAATAGTGAACCCATTGTTGACACTAAATAAGGTAACTGTAAAAATACACCAAATCTCTAGGTGATGTAATATATATAATGCGAAAACTTGACAGCCAACATTGTTTATAATTATCCTAATAAGATTCACATTTTTGTATAATCGACACCTATGTTCACTTCGCTATTTCTATTAATTGATCTGCGGCTCTCTTTCTTTGAGACTGCCGACAGTTTCATATCCTACATTAATTACTTGCCTTTGGTCCAACATACGGCTGTTAAATGGAAATATGTATTTATAATGCACATCATTACTGCATTCATATCGAGATTTTACCTCTCTCCCCTACTCTTTTCGTTTCGAATTGCTTGAAACATCATTAAAAATTAATAGTGGTTTAATCAGAAAAGCGTACCCACTCACAGTCGAGTTTTAGAACTAAAACAGGTTATTCGTTCCAAATTAGCTCTCTCCCGTTTAAACGTAAGAGGTTCGTCAACGTGAATACTTAAATAATAAATTGAGTGCGTTAATTCTGCTTCACTATAGCGTGTTCTAACCTTTATAGTCTCAACACATAGGGTAGCTTTAGGCGTTTCTGAGGGCTGTTCCACGGTGTAAAAGTATAAAAGATTACATTTCCTTTCTACGGGACTATAATATCTAGGATACAAAATTTTATTTTGTTTTCTGAGTAATCTTATGAATAAAAATAAATCTCTTTTAACACTGATATAACACTTCTTAAATTAATTTCACTCATTCTGGAACCCACCTTGTTTCAAAGAAATAATTCGTGTATTTCTTACTAAAAGGGGCGTGAAAGAAAAGTTAACCAAATCTCTAGATCAAGTTATTCAATTGGAAAACCAACACATTCCAGAACGTTCATTTCTCAGATTTTCTTGAATTTTGTTACATACTGGGAAAAATGCTTTACTGCAATATTATTTTAATATCTTAATAAGAACCAATCAGAAAATTGTTTCTGAGTTTGTTTTAGTCATAGCTTTTGATAGATTTGAAATATAAAACTAATTGATAGCTTATTTTAAAGTACACAAAACGTGTTTTCTTTCAGTTATAAAAATAATGCTAATCGCATGTGCCGCTTATTTAAAGGCCGCGAGTCGCCATTGAACTTTGTGCAAAGGTGTCAGTTTAACATCCTAAGGAAATACAGTCATCTACTTTTGTATTGTACAGCTGCCTGATAATAAAACCGATCATATTTACCGACCCCAATGTAGGTATCGATAGTAGACAAAATGTTGGAAAATGTGGTCAGTGGTGTTAATTTCATATCTTTGTTAATTTGCAGTTATCTGGTTATTACAGAGGTTTATAGTAGCAAGTAAATCAATAGTAGCGTGTATTTCCTTTGCTTTTTTATTAAGTTAACATCGATTTAATGAAAATCACACCAAAAACTTCTTAAATGGAAAGTGTTAGAGGAACATGGGTTGCTGTAGTATGTCTTAGTCATGGCAGTGTACGGCGTAATACAACACATTTCCTAAATAACAGTAAGTAAAGGAGGAGTGGATAAAGAGTATACACCATGCAAGTTTAGAAGTTAATGATGAAATAAAAGTGTGTGTATTAAACTTAGTGGTTCAGGGGGACTTTTTCTTTGTGCAAATTTTTGTAATCGTCATTTGTGACGACGTGGCTTACCAAAGAAAGGAAAGTTCTGAAAGAACGCATGAAGCAGGTTTTGGAGCGAGATTATGAGAGTTTAACCATAATGTTATATCATGTTTAACTAATTTGCAAGTGAGTTATGCAAAGACAGCACCCGCAGTGAGGTCATGTTGCTATTATTACATGATTTTGTTTATTTGGTTTGTTACAGTTATGTGGTTTATTACAGTCGGTTATAGTTGGAAGTAAATCAACAGTAGCGTGTTGCTCTTTTGTTTTTTTAAGTTAATGTTGATTTAGTGAAATCACACCAGGAACATGTAATATTTCTAGTTTAGTACAACATGGGTTCCTCTTGTATGTCTTTATTATGACAGTGCACCGCCTAATATCAAATTTACATTTCTTAAATAGCATTAATTAAGTATGAGTGGATAAACCATGCAACTTTTGAAGTTAACGATGAAACTGTAGTATGTAGTGTGTATTAAACGTTTCGTACCAAAGTTTGTGGTTAGGAAGGACATTTTCCTTGTGTAATTTTCCTTAATCTATCATATGCGACAGCGAGGGTTAGCAATGAAAGAAAAAAAATTAGAAGAACGTATGTAGCGGTATTTGGAGCGAGATGAAGAGATTTTTAATGAATGGTGTGAGGAGGATGTTATGTTACGATTCCTTTGCAACTGAGGTTAAGACGAGACAGGTACATCCGTTTATAACAATTTTCAAGATAGACTAAGCTCTTTTCATTAAAAGATGATGGGGTCTCATTATGTTGATAAGTTTTAAGGTGTCCAGTAATTTGGAAGTTCGTATATTTTATAAAGACTTGTGCCTACCTGTGGAGAAGTTTATAATACATATTATTTTATATTTCGTTTACATATGAGAAATATTGTTCGTAAGCCATTTCAGATATTAAAAACCATCTAAATATTGTGTAATGATAAATAATATCATTTTGTAAACGTAATATAGCGTAACAGTTTCGTATTTGCTGTTGACAGTAATAGGGCGACCTCGGCCGCCATTTTTTTCGCATTGGGGTGTGGTAAATGTAGTCGGTCTTGGTGCTAATATAAACGTTGAACTTGATTAAAACAACAAATTATGAAACAAAAGTATTTAACTTTTAACATGTTTAAATATAGTGTTGACTTGATTGTGGTATGTAGGCAGCAATTATTGAAGATTTCTTCATTAGCCCCGATGACGTAAGTAGATATCTTCTGTCAGGAGACGTAGCTCTCTGTCATAGTGTTGCAGATGTTTTACTTTCATTATTTGCGTAAGCTGAAAGGATAACTAAAGTGATTGGTTAGAGGGAAATCAACGTGTTAATATAGTAGTAAGGTATTGGAATTTTTGTTGAATACCTTTTCCTCCTTTTTGGCACAAGTGTTGAAAGTTATGAAATAACAGGCGAGATTGTGAAAGGATTGCTGGACCGGAAAGGAATGCTAGAAATTCTGCCATAAAAACTTTCCAAAAGTCGACGACAAGTTCCTTTGCAAATACCTACCTGTCGGTTTTATTTTATAAAAGAACGCCTTTGAGGTTTTAAGAGAGCATGGAAAACATTTTCAAGCAGACATTATAAATCCTCTTCTAGCTCGTTTTTCTTCCGGAGTAGACACTCCGAGGCCCTTAACCGCAGAAAACATTGCTGTGGCGTTGGAAAGTGGCGATAAACATCATTCTTGTGGCCTCCTCTCAACCTGGAAACAGAAAATAAAGATATCTTAGAGTTTGACAACAGGTCAACGATTCATTGCATTGCGAATAAACTGAAGTACGCAAAGGCATGGAAAATTCTCGTGCATACGCTTTACTCAAGCTAAGATCGCGGTCGTGGATTGGATTATTAAGACAGAGTCTTTGATGATATAGAGATCTCTTTCTTACCGCACTAATAATATTTTAGCTTCAGCCAGTAGTAGCCTATGATTGACAGCAGATAATCATACGGCTTCGGGAGAGTTTATCGGTGGAATATTAAACGTTTGCCACCTCTTTTGATACCGGCTATATATATATATATACGATGAGCTTGGCAGTATTATATTAATATTTCGCAGCAATGCTTTTGTCAAAAATTAAACACATGTATTTTTATAAAGTATTAGTCTCTCTCTCTCTCTCTCTCTCTCTCTCTCTCTCTGTTAGCAATTGCGAGAACAACGCTAGAGCACTTTTTAAATTGTGGTTTTCAGGTATATCCCTTCTCCTAATGGTCCGATTTCCCTAATTTTCAGGAACAAACATTTTTCTTATTATACAGTTTTGTCCCGAAAATACAAATATTGGTGCCAATAGAGCGATTTTAAATTTTGGGTCTCGGTAAACCCCCACTCTAAATAATCTGATTTCGGTTGTTTTCAGAAACTATCGTTTTTTTTTTAATTTTATTTTACTGACATATACCGAATTAGGTTGAGAAAAAAACCAAAAATTGCTACCGCTAGTGATTTTTTTAAATTTGTGGTGTCAGATAAACTCCTAATTGTGTGATTTTACTGATTTTCATAAACTATTTTTTATTTAATTTCATTGGCAACTATACTGAATTTTGTTGGGATAAAAAATTAAAATTGCGGTTACTACAGGGATTATTAAAATTTCGTTTTAGGTTAACCCCTACTCTTTAAACTTCGGTTTTCCGGTATACCCCACTCCTAATGGTCTAATTTCCATGGTTTTCAGAAACGGTTTTTCTTATTTTATTTAAATGGTATATTTGGAGTTTCGTTGCAAAAAAAAATGTTACCACTATAGCAATTATTTAATTTTGGGTTTTAGGTAAACCCCTATTCATAATAATCTGATTTTCAGACATTGTTTTTCTAATTTTATTTCATTGGTCTAAACGGAGTTTCGTTGAGGAAAAAAAATGTGGCCGTCAGAGCGTAAACAGATACACTCCCACGCGCGCTTATATGCGTATTTCGTGTATCAAAAATTTTTCATTGTCATTTTTGGTGCCTAGTAAGTACGATCGCTATGATCTTTTCACGGTACAACCGCAATAGCTACTGCATTTATTCGCTAAAAGAATGTTTCGTATAAGGAAAATATTCTACGGCATTTAGCTTATTTAATATTATAATATACAAAGTGGAAAATATTAATGAAAGCATAAACATGTTAGAATATCAGCGCAAACTTGTTTACGTTATCTGTGCAGATTAGTGGTACCACGAAACTTTGGTGTTCGCTTAGCGTAAAATGAACGTGGTGTGTGCAGGGTGAGGTTGGCAGCCCTGCAATGTCCCACATCTAATTTGATCATCTCTCGCAGAGCACCGTGTCACATCCGTGGCTCCCTCCCATGTTTGATGTCCCCTGCACAATGCTGTTTGCTGCTCTCCCAGGTTAACTGCATTACTTAAGGCCGAGATGCACAAACAGAGGGCCTCGAACCGCAATATTATTACGTCACCCAGTTTCAAACTCAATAACATAACACAAGCGTTTCTCGTTCTTTCTCTTGTTTTCCCTTGTTTTTTGTTTTGTGTTCAATAAATCAAAGTGTGGCACTTCATTACTGACATAACTTTCAGAAGAACAGCTGAGCTAGCATTGCGAGGCTGTTTCAATACAACTTTACTCATCTTGATACTTTTGATGATCTTTCCCAAACGTGAAATTTTCAGAAGCTCTGAAAGTATTCTTATGTTATTCGCTCTATCATAATTACCTTGTTTACATGTCGGCTCCAAGTCGATTCAGTACACTTTCCGGATTCAACAGCCAAGTTCGATGCTACTGAAAATTGGGAATGATATGCGTTGAGATGAATGTAAACGGGAATCGTGCGTACGCTGTGCTGTAGACAGGAATAAACTCTCAATAGGCATCAGCTGAAACTTTATTGAGACGAAAGCACAACTTTACAGCATACGAGAGGCATTCAAAGATTTTTGCAAGTGTCGCCTTAAAGTCCAAGCTAAGAACTGAATTCGAAAACTTATCCTCACAATTCTTCTCCATCTCTCTCCACACACGCACAGTTGTAGACGGTGTTTCCACTTGACAAAAGCACTACGGTACTCCGACTGAGGTATTGTCAACAGAGCTGAAGCAAGGTCCTGTACTGTAGGGTGGATGGTCAAGCAGTTGAACTTTGGCGACTTCCAATTTCCTCATATTTGCAGCTGTTCTGTGAGGAGACGTAATGTCGTGCAAAAACAACAGCCTTGAAGTTCTTGTCTTTGTATGCAAAATATAAGTCATAGTTTTATCCATTCCTTCTGGCTTACAGTTAACCACAATAATCCTCCATTTCCATCGGTTAAAGAAAACAGCAACATTCGCTTCCGAGAACGAAAATCTTGTCGAAGAACATTCGCTGGTCTTGGGTCATTCTCATTTACCACACGCAGTTCTGAGCTTTATTTAGGATGGTGTAGTAATAAAACCAACTTTCATCACCAGTGCATATATCTGTCAAACGTTTAGGACCATTCGCTGGAAACATGCTCAGCAGTTTCCTAGCACATTTCTCTCTCCTTTTTATTAGTTAGGGAATGTGGATCACATTTTGCACAGATTTTTCGCAGCTTTAAATGTTCATGTAGTATACTGTCAATGTTACCAACACTGATACCCACTTCAATGCTTAGCATTTCAACGGTAATATGTCAATTTTCCACTACCAAGTTCCTAACCCTTTGAGCTGTTCTGTCATTCACAGCTTCCTGAGGCCGGCCAGAGCGAGAGTAAACTTTCAAAGTCTCTCGCCCTTCTTCAAATGATCGAATCCACCTTGCAATAGTATAAAATAAACACACGTGATCACCATGAACAGCTACCAAGTCCTCGCTCTTTCACCTAGCATATAGCGTGTGAAAATGTACAATGTAAAGTTTTCTTTAGAAATATTCACAATTTTTCACCAGCTATTGACACATGACTGAACTCAAACGACTGTACGACAGTGAATATGCAAGTTTAAACTTATGCATATTTTGATAGCTTAAGGTACATCATTGCCAGTTGCGTTACTTACATTTTTGTAGACATTATTGTCCAACAATGGATAGGTGGTTGCACAACTTTTTACACCGAAGCCTCTTCTTTCACGCTTGAGGTTCGTTTGCGTGCTGTAAATCCACTAAACGGGGCCATCGGTTTTACTTCCCATATATAATTTTATGCTTTAAAAATCCATCGATCTTGTCTGGGTTTGAAATCGTGACCTTGGATCTATGAGACAAGAATAGTCACCACTAGACCACCAGAACCGACATTGAAACACGGCATAGTTGAGTTATTTATTTATTTATTTACGGACGCTCTTTAACATCTCAGGTCATCAGCGTCGCAATCAACTCAGGGCGTGAAACGGCCGACTAATTTTGCTCAGAGGCCTCTTCTCTTTCAGGCTTGAGGTTCTTTTTCGTGCCGTAAATGTACGACACGGGACCCACGGCTTTACTTCCCTTTCGAAGGAAGCCATACTTAGGATTTTTACGCCCGAAAAATCCATCGGTCCTGGCCGGGATTTAACCGGCGATCTTGGTTTTAGGAGGCAAGTGTGGTAACCACTACACCACCAGGACCTACAACACGGCATAGGAAGTTATACATGTCAAGCAAATTTGTAATTATTTGCAGGAAATAGTATTTGCCGAATTTCAACTTTTCTTACCTATAACCAAGGGAATTAAGTGCTACTTACTGATACAGTATTACAATCATTGTTCGTATTTTGCCATCAAAGAGCACCTTAGCTTTGTTTTTGTCACGGAAAATTCACTAAAATGAAATTAAATCATGAAAACGAATGAGATTATTAATACTATGGTAAGTTTGGTACTATAAGACCTTTGTTGATTAAGTGTAATTTGCAAATGAAGTAAGGGCACGTTGTTTGCTCAAGATTTATACACATCCTGCGCAAACACCGTCTGCTAATGGATCCATTTGGTTTCCACTGGCAGCTTTAATACTCTCTTCAAAGAAAATATGATCTGAAATTGTAATTATCATCTAATGGGGATGTACTATGAACCATGCCTTATTTCCGGCCGCTGCGGGAGACCATTGCTATGACGATAAAACTATTTTCCCTGCCTTTCACGGTTTCCAAGAACTTCGTTGCATAATGATAAGTACATGTGAAACGTATCATTCCCCTCCGCTCCCCTACCTTCCTACGCAAATAACAGGCATTGATTGAAACGTCTAGAATTTGTGTTTCTACATCAAAGGCTTCTGAGCCGGAAGTGCTTCTCTTCTTTTTTATTCCTGTATTTCATCTAACTTTTCTTGCATAAGAACACGGCACATGTTTCTTGTTGTTGAGGGATCCTGTCTCTTGTAGCTGCTTAACAAGTTGGCGAACAGTCTCTACCTATGACACTGCTGCTGGCATATATTCTTACAATTGCTCCACAAGAATACGTTTTAAATAATGATAACAAAAAAAAAAAAAAAAAAATTAGTCATCTCTTGAACGCAAAATTCTTCCAACTCCCACTCGTTGCAGCACGCGGTTCACAAGGTAACCGGCAAGGCTGTGTAGCCACTGCAGCAGTTGTGTATATGACATGCACTAAAGACGCTTACTGGTGTGTGTTCCGTTAGCTCTGTGGCAGAGTGTGCAGTAATACCTGGTTAAGAGTGCAGGTTCACCTCCCTGCATGAAGCACTTTTTTTTTTTTTTAACAAACCTTCGTAACATATTATGACAAATTAGTTTTGTAATATTGTTTCCCACACACAGCAAGCATTAACGTTAATACACACACATACATAATGAATATTATAACATTTCCTTCAGTATTTGCACTTCTAAATGCAAAATGCTGCACGCACATTCCCTGCACATGCAAGAAAGACAAAAGATGGCTTATGGGCACAAATTCAAGAGGTATGGGACGTTGCATCCTCTCGTCCACATTACTGTTGAAATCTGATATCATCTATGCCCCAAAGATTGAGGGCAGTTATATATGCAGGGGGTTTCATATACCCCGATATTAATTTGGGTTTATTTCTATGTGTTTTCACTTTAGAAGACAAAAGTTTCTGTTCATGTATTTATTTAGTTATTTGTGAAGAATACATTAGTTTGTCATTACGTTTTGTGTGTACGTAGGTATGCCATAAAACTCAAATGATGCATTAAAATATAAAATGATATTAAGGCAACATAATGTTCTACATATACACTTATAAAAAATAAAACAAAATTGTTTTGGGACAAGTGTGTAGACAATTTCCTGGTGCTTCAGTTCCAGGTAGAGAACTTAAATGTCCGGTTAATAAGTTTAGGACAACGAGATAGCTAAACGCTAAACCCAAGAAGGGAAAAATGAACGTTGTAACGGAGAAAAAATTAACGAAATTTTGTCACATCATTCTAACGTTCTCCAAAGTGATCTCTAAGGCGTGTTGCACAGCAAGTGGGTGTTTCAAAACCTCAGTTCATAGAACTGCTAAACTTTTAAAATTGTACCCCAACAGAGTGAATGTAGTTCACAACCTTGTGACGACGAAACTTCAGTAAAATTTTATATCGTTGACGGTACTGTTGACTCCATTTTAATTTTCTCAGATGAGGCATGGTATCATTTATATAGTTATGTTGCCTCACATAACAATAGAGCACAGAGAATCCTCATTCCCCCCCCCCCCAAGCCAGTGTAATGGACAGTGCGCGGAGCATGCATACGCGGCCCGGCAATATAAGAAACGCTTTGTGCTTGTTAAATGCTGCATTTTCCAAATAAATTATATTTGTGCAATATTCTAAATTGACTTTGTGACCGGCAGTCGTTGATATGAGACGGCAAATAGCTCCAGGCGAGTAGCGGCTACTGTGAAGGATAAAGAAAAGTGAGAGGTTCAGTATAAGGATATAGAAAGAATGCAATTATTATACAATCGGGTGTTTAAATTATGATGAGGGAGGAAATTGGGGTCGAAAGATGCTGCCGAGTTTTTGTTGATTTGTTTTATTTACGGACGCTCTTTAACATCTCAGGTCATCAGTGTCCTATTCGATTCAGGGCGTGAAACGGCCGATAAATTTTGCTCAGAGGTCTCTTCTTTCAGACTTGAGGTTCTCTTTCGTGCCGTAAATGTACAACACGGGCTTTGCTTCCCTTCCTAAGGAAGGCATACTTAGGATTTTAAATCCGAAAAAAGCCATGGACCCTGGCCGTGATCGGGTCTAGGAAGTAAGCATGGTCACCACTGGACCATCAGGACTGACGGCACAGAAGAAATGAGGAAGTGCAAATTGTAGTCGTTGTCCAAGATTGATCGTGAGGTTTCTTAAGGCGTTTGAAGGATTGGTATATTGAAAAGAAAATGTTTTAAAGTTTCTTTTGTTTGTTTGTGCCAGTTTAAGATTGCTGTCAAAATATACACTGAGCTCTTTTTACTAACGATTTTATTGCCACTTTTGTGTAAGTTTCGAGGATTAATTTTGTTTAATAATCCACTATGCCCGAATATGATTTCTGTTTCTAGTTTTATTGACTCAAGTGGAATATCTTTGTTGCTCATCTCTGTGTAACCTATGACGCATGTGGAAGAGCATTTAGGTCATACGATCCCGCAAATGAGTCCGAGTCTTCCGATGAAATGCTTTCTCGGATATGGTGTATCGGGGTCACCACGCATGCAGTGAAAAAGTGAAACTCGATCTCATGTTCGTGGCTGTTGCTTGTTTCGCAATTTGCAAGAAAATTCCAATGCAGCAACTTTCACATCACTCAGAGCTGGCTGGCAACAGCAGAAAGCAGTGGCGGCTCAAGTCAGAATGTGTCCATTCGAACTTTAATTAAAAAATACTACCCGATAGCATGTCGGAGTCTACCGACGCAATATAACAACTGCGATGACGTTACCTTGTATAATGTCCATTATATATTTCGGACATGCATTCTAAGAAGTGTTCTAAGCCTGCACTTACTATCGCTGCAGCCTCCCCCCCCCCCTTTGCGCCCTCGAGTTGTGCCATGAAGAACGGGAGTTTTCAATAAATATTTATCCAGTTTTACAACAAACTTTTACTCATCCTCATAATTGGATGCAATACAGCTGTGCCAACGTTCCGCCAATTTTCAAAGACGTTCTGGAAACCATTTTGACAGATCCTGCAGAATCGCCTCCGTAGCCTTCATCACTGCTTCTGATGGTGGAAAATACCTCCCACGAAGATGTTTCTGCAATTTGCGGAAAGGGGAAAAGACACACGGAGCTAAATCTGGGCTTAGAGAGGGTAAGGGGACGCACTTCACATTGATTTTGGGAGATTTTCAGCAACAACATGCGGTCGTGCATTATCGTGGTGCAGCATGCAGGTTTTTGCACGGAAATGTGGAGATTTGCGAGTTGATCTTGCAGAGTTTTCAGGGCATCTCTGTATTTTTAATAGTGTTTAATACCCATTTTTGCTGCAGAGGCACCACAGGCGATGGGCACTGATGTTACATGAGATGAAATGATATATTGGGAAAGGATTTATTTTTAAGGAAAGAATGGTTCCAGGCCTAAGTTTAGGGTACCTTCCCGGCATTTGCCATTTATGAGGACCGAGGAAAACTTGGAAAAACCCTCAGTCAGGAAGGACGGTCCTGGCGGTATTCGAACTCAGACCTCCCGCTCACGAATCCGCGCCTGAAACGACCTCGGCCACCCATGGGGTGGTATATCTGTAGAATTGCCTGGTTACAGTTATGTGAGCAGTGCAGGTACGACATGATGGTAAACCATTCCTTGAATATCGAAAAATAAAATGACCCCTGTAGAAACATCCTCTCCGCTTTTTGTGTTGTTGTTTGCTCTCAGGATCAAAATGGTGTGTCCAACTTTATCAGCAGGGATTATCTTTGAAAGAAGCTACGCATCTTCCTATAACATCATCTTCAACTACATACACGTTTCGGAAGCAGCCGTCTTCAATTACCAACCTAGAGAAGGTTTCAGTAGTTGGCTGCAGTATATCGCGAGACTGCACATCAAAGTCAAACTTTTGGGCATGCAGTTTAAAGGGGATAGAGAGCCCATTGAAAATGAGGCCACACATGGAAGCAACTGCCAGAGAAATGTGCAAGAAATTGAGGATTAAATTTTGACGGATATAGATGAATTAAGGTTTCTCAAATAGTACGGTAAGAAATAGGTATTTTGGCAGGTACTGTTTCGAAAATGGTTCAGGAAAATTTGAGCATGTCCAAGATTTGTGTAAGATTTGTTTCACGACGGTGCATGGCGTCGGCCCTGGCGGTGTGATGGTAACCACACTTGCCGCCTAAACCCAAGACCGCGGGTTCAACTCCGGCCAGGATCGAAGGATTTTTTCGGACGTAAAAATCCAAATTATGGCTTCCTTCGGAAGGGAAGTAAAGCCGTGGGTGCCGTGTCGTACATTTGCGGCACGATAAAGAACCTCATGCCTGAAAGAAGAGGCCTCTGAGCAAAATTTATCGGCCGTTTCACGCCCTGAGTTGAAATTTCGCTGAATTGACTCGCTGATGACCTGAGCTGTTAAAGAGCGTCCATAAATAAAATAGATCAACGACAGAGCATGTCAGGCATACGATGAAAATATTAAAGTGATTGTATATTCCTGGTTTTCATACTAGTCAGATTTTTTTTTCTTAGGCGTTTAAATCGTTGCAGGAAAGCTGGATGAATTGTATAAACCTGTCATCTTAGTACGCTTTTTTTTCTCATATGCCTGGAATACATTTTGTTTCTGCATTATTGAAAATCGTTTTTCATTGGAATAGAAAACGCAATGCTGGCTAGAAGTGCCACATTGGTATGTAAATTCGGCACATCTCGTTTTGTTTGGCTTGAGCCGCAATATTAACACTTTATTTCAGCTACAGAAATGGTCCCAGTAAAGGGGATATGCATTTTTATGAGTAGCTATGCATTTTAAACGAGTATGCGCAATCCTTGTGACGCACTGAGTACGCTTGTTGCAAGATATTTGTGATTTGCTTTTCTACATTTTGTAATCCATTTTGCAGCAACACACAAACTTGCCTGTGTATGTACCTTGCCTTCATGCATGGCCTACATCAATCGCACAAATAAATATCCCCGCTGGTAGCTATTGCTTTGCAAAGCGTTTCTGTAGTGTTGGAGCGTGGAAAACGGAATATTTTATTTCACGATAATCATGTTTTAAAATATAGAGACCATGTAATCTGAATGTTTTTTTTTCTCATGAAATTTTATCCTAAACCTTACCCCCCAAAAAATGTATTAACCTTTCCTTTGCCATTATTTGTCCCTGATTTTTGGCTTTTTGCTTAAGTAAAAAGTTGTTCTTTTAGAGGTGTGTTTACTTTGTTTTTATTTCATTTGAAAATGATGTAATATTTTGTTTTGTAATATTTTCTAAAACGGTTCGATAATGCTAAGACAGTATTATTTTTATTTTTTCAACGTCAACAATTAAATTAAACGTTAATTGCTTCCTCGTGTGTATTTGTTTCAATAAGAGCTGCGCAGACTGTTCGTGCTCCTGTTTACACATAAGAAATGTTGAGAGAAAAACTAACCCACAGAAATAAACAGATTTACATATATACATACACTAAGTCGTGTACTAAAATAACCCCTTTCCCTCCTTCAGTAATGACAAAAAAAAATAATTCAATTAATAATCATTTTAAATTTGCCGTTACAGAAAACTAAACAAAAAACGTGTATCAACACATATATTTATATACAAACACCAGAAATTAAAAAATCAGTATAAGTACATTATACGCTATTTTCTCTCTAGTCAGAGATTTTCTCTTGCCCAAATTATCCTCTTAATAAACTTACAGTCAGCAATTCTTATCCAATAACAAATTTAGACATGCTGCTCTACTCTCTCTCAACATCACAAAGTTTTCGGAGAGAACCTATGACCTCCAGCACTCTGTAGCTTCACATTCTGCAAGAATATGTACCCAATTTTCCTTTTTACCACATTCTTTCCCCTGTGCCATCCATCATTTTGTGCGCTTTCCATCTTGCCAGACCACGAAAGATTTACTTTCTGGAACTCGTCCTTGCTTTTGTGGCCATGGGCATATTTCTGTGAATGTTAACGGCTTCAAGTTTGAATATTCCAGTATTTTTAAAATAAATACGTAGTGTCTACAGAAAAAAAACCCGTAAAATATAAATAAATTCTTTAATTGTAGAGATTCTGAAAGTGTGTCCGCAGACCACTGAGGTTCCCCGAGGTTTTCCCTGAGTGTTTACGTCAACAGCGCTTTTTCAAACACTGATTTACGGGAAAACGATAGACTAACAAATTACGATGTGTATTAATTGAAGCAAAGTAAAGTTGAATAAAATTGAAGGTTTCAAATAGATAAACAGGCAGAACACTAACGTATGGTAGTTTCTTGTCAATAGCAAGCATCTTTCTGTGGCGAACTGCGCAGACTTCCCTGGAATATCAAAACAGGCCATGAAACTAATAATTACTTGCGTTAAAAATCTTTCTCTTCAGCACTAATTGTCTATTTAAAAAAAATGGTTGGAAAACGTAAGAGGGTCATTTGAAAAGTTCTCAAAATGAAGCACAAAATGACAACAAAGCATTTTGAAATTATTCTTATTTAAAAACATAAGTATCCCTTGACACTAATGCACTTTGTCCAGCGATGCTCCGAACTCTTTATCCCATCACGAAAGTCACATTCCTCCAGGCCTGCAAAATACACCTCAACTGATGCTTTTCGTCGGACGAACATTTGTTTTCACTAAGGAGTTTTCTCGGTTTAGGGAATAATGGAAGTTCGATGAAACCAAGTCAGGTGTATAAGGCGGATGTGGCAGAAAATTGCACTGTTATCCATAATGAGGACAATCATTGTGTTGATGCGAGGTAGTCTGTTATGGTGGTCTAATGGTAACCACACTTGCCTCCTAGACCTAAGATTGAGGATTCCCTCCAGGGTCGATGGATTTTTTCGGGCGTAAAAATCCTAAGTGTGGTTTCCTTTGGAAGGGAAATGTAGTATTGGATCCCATGTCGTACATTTACATCATGATAATGAACCTCAAACTTGAAAGAAGAGGCCTATGAGCAAAATTTGTCGGCTGTTTCACGTCCTGAATTGAACGAGACGCTGGTTACCGGAGTTGTTAAAGATCGTCCGTAAATAAACCAAATTAACAAAAATTGATGTAAGGTTGCAATATTTTTTGATAAACCGAACCTTTTATTGTGTATTTTTGGTTCAATGGTGCAAAAGGTTAGTATAACACGCTCCAGTGATAGATATTTCATCAATTAGCAGTGCACTCTTGGCATAGTGACCTTGGCGGCGGAGAATCATGATGCTTCCTGTTTTGTTTCTACACCCACATTCCATCACCGTTCATAAAGTTGGCAGGTGTCTCTGAAAATGGACCAAACTTTGCTGAGAGAGGTTTGCTTTTGATTCTAAGTCAGAAGGTGATCGCAACGACGTCATGGGATTTTGGTCATCCGCTGCGTAGGTCACCTTCCAAACTTTCGCGGCCACGTTTAAACGGCGTGTTCTATGAAGGTTCAAAATGATGGAGCAGAGTTTTATATCGGTATAACTTTGTTTGCGATATTATTTGTCACTTTCCCGTATACATGTCTGCTCTGCACAAACAGCTATAGCTACTACAATTTTCACCAAGGTTTTATAACAAAACTACTCGGAACTACTACTGCAATCTGTGGGTCATTCCGAGAACTTTTCAAACAATCCTTGTAGAATGAAATGATCAATTCTGAAAGGATGTCTTTAAAGGAAGGAAACCTTCCAGGCCTAAGTTTTGCGGTTCCACCCCGGCATAGTCATTTATGAGGAAAACGTGGAAAAAATTGCGAATGTTTTAAGTGCTCACTGTAAAGAATGTATGGTTAATTTTGTGTTTAGTGGTACTTTTTATTTTTGGAAATCAGTTTATGTAAAAGATTGAGACGCTTGCTACATGGCTTTTATTTAAAAAGTATGATTTTAATGAACAGTTTAAAGCTGTTGTATAATTCTTTTATAAATATTTGTAGAATATCTTTTATGAAATATGGGCATTATAAAGTCTTCCCAGTGACACAAATTCTTCTCTTTTCCATAAATGTAACAAACCGTCAAAGTTTTATATTTGTTAAGCATTTTAATATCCTTGACACTGATTTTGCTTCTTGGATGTTAGTAGTTGAAGTTGATGTTGGCAATACGTACTGATAACCCGTTTTGTTGCAGGAACTTCTTGAAGGCCTGAGCCAGGCAACGCCCACGTTAGATGATCACTCCATGTTCAGCAGTTCTGGATCTCTCTCACCCGTCGCGTCGGATCTGGAGGCCGAGGATCAGCCCCTGGAAGACACGGTAAGTGACTTAAATTTATATCTCGAGAAAAAAGACTTAAGATTTTACAGTGTAATATTATGTACCCATCTCGTTTCAGAAACTATAAAAAAAGTTACTTTAATTATCTGATAGACGGTACGGCGATAGAAGCACTGTATCAACAAATAAACCATCTCCCAAGCCCAGCCGAGCTACACTAGTCGAACTGCAATGTTGAATTGGGTTTCACTTCATTCAGTTTAGTTATAAAAACATAAGAATTACCTGTTACGTGAATATAAAAGATAATATCATTCTACTAATTATGGAACGGGTTTACCGATTACATTCCATCACCTCCTACAAAATTATCTCTTCTTCATTTTCTCGGCTTTATAAATGCCTTTGTTAATGGAAAGGTGGGGAAATGAACATATGCGGGAGAAGAAATGCAGACCGTTAAACATTTGACTATCTTGGAATAAGATCTGACGTGTGTGGAAAGTGAAATAAGTATAGGGGAGCGGTCAACTCTCTGAGGTACTGAGAATGCTAGCTCGGATTTAGGACATGCCAGTCAAAACATTAAAAACTATATATGAGGCAATGTTAGGTCCTCATTGTTATGTGGAAGTGAGGTTTGGGGATGGGATAAAAGTAAATTACAACATGGTTTGTGGAAACGAATTCTGGAGGTTGGGAAATGCTGTACTACGTGACGTGGGATGCTGGGAAGATGCATACTACAGCAAAATAAACGTAATTAGCTACTGGTTAAGAATAATTAAAGTACAGCAAACAACCCTGAGGGCAATCTCTTCCGGCACCAATTAAACAACGTGCATTATCCAAAAATGGTGGATGGCAGTTGTACAGCGGGAAGTATCAAAAATCGGATTAAACGGCAGAATTAATGCACTAGTATCTTCTGAAACAATAATTTCGGTCAAGTGCAAAATTACTAAATCACATCATAAGGTGCAAGAAACACAGCCAGCACTAGCAAATTGAAAAGGGCCTGTTCTTCATGACAACGCCCAGCCACACATATCGCAAAGAATACCCTAGAAGCGAATGAAACTTTTACTACGAAACTTTTTACCAGTTAACTTTGGCTTATTCAAACATCTCGACAATTTTCTGAAAAATAACCAAGAATCAAAGATGGTATTTAAAAAGTTTATCATCTCTAAAAAGTCTTTTTTTTATTGATATAACACAAGCTTGCTAGTAATTGCTAAAAACGTATAAATGTCGATGGTGGCTATTCTGATATAAAGCTTATTTTGGATCCACTGTTCTTTTGCTTAAGTCTAAATTATAAAATCGTCATTAATTTGCGAAGGACGAAGCTTCTGTTAAGGTTGTAATGTTGAACATACAGCTGACTTGTATGTGTTATTTTTATCAAGAATTAAAATGTTTCCTTATTTGAACTATTGCTCTGTCTGTGACGGAGATAACCCAACACCAATAATTTGATCGAAGGCTGGACCTGTCTTGCGCAAGCGTAATTCAGGGAGAGCTGAAAGAAGTTTTTCATAGAGTTTTCGTTCCTGTGCGTTGGTCACAAATCCTGTTATTATATCTGCCTTCTTCTGGTATTATGCACAATCTGAAGCCAAAATGGACGATAAGCAGACGATATTAATTTAAAGTATAATGTATTAATTTTTTGTTATATTTTGGTACCGTGTGATCAGTTTTGTTTTCCCCCTGAGTGTTTTGCCTGTGGATTAGCGGCCGCTTAGCCGGTCAGCCGATTCTGGTGATTAGCGGGACGATAAAACAATAAAACAAACCAACAATACACAAACCATAAACCAATTTACCAAAACCTTCATTCTCTACACCTTTTTTGGCATCTCTTTAAGAAATTACTCATTAATCACTGTAGTTCATTTTGAGAAATCCGGACATTTCCTGACGAATATTATCTTTGGGTTCTTGTGTAGTGTGCAGGTTCATCTTGTACAAGGAGTTTTTTTTTTTAATTATCCCAGAAAAAATAATCACAGACTGTTAAACAGGGGGACCGAAGGGGACCACAAATCCCTACTAATAACTCTGTCTTGTAGAAACACATTATAAATGCGCTCATAGAATTATTAGCAGTGTAGGCAGTGGCGGAGTTCTGTTGAAAAAATGCATGATCACGCTCCCTGTCCGTTAATCCTGTGAAAAAGGGGTTAGTATGGTATTCACATAAGTAACAGAATCAACTGCATGCTGAAAAATTGGTTCTATGATTCTCTCACCTCTAAGTTAACACACATGAATTGCACATAAGGACGCGCTGCGCCGTTGTAAACACACGAGGCATAATACACTTTATGTCTGCTGTCGAATTAAGAAACGAACAACACAACACACACCTGGGAACAGCTGCGCTATGACTGCGACAATTAGCAAAGTCAACAAGTAAGCAACCAGGCTTGCTACCCCTCCACGGAGCGGCAAACGAGTAGGAGCTCGCTCAAAGGAAAAGCCTCGGTAACTATAAATCTATAACTCTTTTCCCTGTAGTTATTTCTGCGTAATTGTCAACTGTTGCGCAGGGTGCGGTACCTTAGTAGGATTATAGAGAAAAGGACGGTAAAATGTTCAGTGAAATGTCAAGAATTTATTTCAGCAATGTATACACAAACATATTTAAGGATACGTGAACTTTTTTATTATTGCATGTAATTTAATTTAATAATCGCTTACATTGTTGATAGCTACAATGGCATAAAGCATCACAGAGACATTTTCGTGGAATATTTAACATTAAAAACTTTTCCACCACATGACACACTTCGTCGTTGATTTGTACCCACCTGAACACGTTCAGAAATGCAGCACTCTGGAGCGTGGGGAAGCAACGTTTCCGGTCCCGGAAATCCACTCAGTGGGGATAACAAAGAGGAAGTATGCACGGCCACATACCCCCTCTCTCCAGTGTAACCAGGCAGTGACATGCTTTTGTTCCTATGCGCTTTACTGCCATACTCTGATTGATCTCTTTAGGACAGCATATCCAATCAAACCGAAGGGTTTTATTACTGAAATGAAAGATACAGGCCAACATGTTGGTGTTCAAGCGTCTGGAATGAAAGCGTGTTCTCGAGAGTTCCAAGGATCCTATCTTCTTTAATTAATGGCTGTCTCCTTATATGTCGCAGCTGAGTGACAAGTAGTTAAAGTTGTTTGTTGTTCAAATCCTTCTTTGCTTCACCGAATTTAAGCAAAGAAAGATCCCTCTTTAAAGATGAGAGAAATGGCAAGATATCAAAAGTGATGACTGAAAACACTGCATTTGTCTTAAGGTTTAATTTTCCAAACGTTTCTTCGCATTATGTTCATTTCAACTGGGTCATTGATGGACACTGGGGTAGTTAGCCGCAGAAGTAAGAACAAGCACATTACAGTGTTGCAATAGGACACTCTTTCTGAAACATCAACAAAAAATGGCTTAACTAATCCTTGTAAAGTAAGGTCTTGTAACCTTCTGTTCCACGAAAGAAGTTCAATACTTGTGAAGTATTGTTAAATAGTTACAAGTGACGTCATAAAAGAGTAAGATGGAGCAACAGCTGTTTTGCCACACGTCGTCATACCATGAATTATGTTATGTACACTACTTAGAAAGTTTTAAGATACAGAGCGCTTTATTGTCATTCCTGCTAAATGGGTGTTATAGTTTTCTTAGATATTATGATAATTTAAATACTTTATTATGTATTTATCGATACCCAAGTGTAATAATCCACTTTGAGACGACAGTCCCTTAGAGATATGTTTAGGAGCATCAATTTCAGCCGTCGAGAGATGACAGAAGAACCGAGCTTCCCGATTGCTTTCGGTCATTTAATTTTATTAGTCCATTTGATCATTTTTGTTTATTTATTTATTTATTTGTATTGCTTTACAAGTGTAAGCAAAAAGGGGAGGGGTTGTGTGAAAAAAGATTATTTTAAAAGAGAATGAAGAATGAAAAGAAATTATTTTCATGGCAGTAGCAAGAACCTCTAAAATACATAAACTAAGATGCTGATCTGAAATATGCATTGAAACAGGAAACTCAATATCAGTTTAATAATTTAATTTCACTTAACTTTGTCATTGTGCACAAATATTTATTTATTGTTTCTTTATATCAGTCCCTACTCATCATTATCATCACTTTCGCTAATACTTAGCACATTTAGATCAGTTTACACACAAAATCATTAAAAAGATAATAAATATTGTGCTGGTATTTGAAGTTACTAATATTCCTACACTTGTAGAGAAATTTACACAAATTACCAGTGCCCGACTAATACTAACACTTCTGTCGAGCAGAACTACGAAAATGCACTTTTACACTTGTAAGTATGGAGTTGTAAACTACAAGATTTGTGGAACAGAATTTTACTAATAACTTCAAGTTACAAGTCCATAATACTTGTAATGTATTAGTCCATACTTTTGTAAAACAGGGTCCAGAAGTGTTACAGCCGGTGATTAATGTGTCAGCGGATTATGTTGAAGGAATGTAAAAGTCTCCAGGCTTCAAAATAAATAATTTATTACTTTGCAACATGTTGCCTTTACTTTCTTTCCAGTCCTGGTATATGCTACCATTCCATTATATTGAAAAAAAAAAATCTTTTTTTAAGAAAAATGCGTATAGCATTGTCGATTTCTGTAGTAAGCGATTTCATAAATTCCACTTTGTCTAATTTCTGTATATTGTGATATGTTGACTCATGGGATGTCACGTAAACTGCTCGTTTTCCTAATGTTAGCGTATATACCGCGACACTTGTTTCTTCCTTAAGTGGTAACGCAGGAATGTGCTGTGTCACATTTGCTGACCGTGTTATTGCGTATAGTAATACTGTAGTTGTAAACTCGAAGCGCTGTAGAACGGGCAAGGTGCGTTTTACTTTTTGCTATTTTTGTCAGAATTTTTCATTTTTATTTATTTATTATTTATTATGATGATGAGGCACATCACAGGCGATGGACACATGATATATGAGATAAAAGGATTTATTTTCTTTTTAAAGAGAAGTAAACGTTTCAAGCCTAAGTTTAGGGTACCTCCCCGGCATTTTCCATTTATAAAGACTGAGAAAAACCTGAACAAAAACAAACTCATTCAGGGAGGACTGTTCTGGCGGGAATCGAACCCCAAACCTACCGCTCACAAGTTCTCGCCTTAACGACCTCGACACCCTCGGCGGTTTATTCAGAGGTAAAATTACTTACGCATTTATAAATATTTGCGTATATCTGTTTGTTTTTCTTCGCTCCTCCGGGGATTCGGTTCTGGTGGAGTAGTGGTGACCATACTTGCCTCGTAGACCCAAGACCTTGGGTTCAATCCCGGCCAAGCTCCATGAATTTTTTTTCGGACGTGAAATCCTAAGTATGGAAGGGAAATAAAGCCATGAGTCCCTTGGGGCCTGAAAGAAGAGACTTCTGAGCAAAATTTAACACCGTTTCACGCCCTGAATTGAATGGGACGCTGATGACCTGAGATGTTAAAACCGTCCGTAAATAAAACCATAGAGAGAGAGAGAGACAAACAGACAAGACAGACAGACTGAGACAGATAGACAGAGACAGAGGCAGAGAGAGATCTTCCGGGAAAATGCAAACATGAAGAGCAGGGAAATAATTAAAATATTTCGTTTAGCAAAATATCTCTTGGAGAAATCAGAAACAGATGTTGTTTGCCGGAATGATGCAAGTCTGCAATTTCGACTCGACAGCGGGCTTAGAAAGAACGGTTGAATAAATAAGCATGCTGGAATCGAGCATTGAAAACATTACGTACTCTAAAAGTTATCAAATAGGAGAGCGCGTAGTTAACACACTGTATGCATACAAACGATTGGGTTTTCAAATTAATGTATTTTTATAATAATAAATGCATTTGCTGATATTTCTTATTCTATTACCAAAGTAGTATTTCTTAAAAATGTGATACAACAGAAGTTTAATTGTCCTTCCATGTAGATAGACTTACCTATTCTACTATAAAGAAAAAAAATGGCGGCAACTATCGCCCATCTACTGCTAATAGTAAATACGAGATTTTTAGGTAATATTATGTTTACAAGATGACATTATTTATCATTAGATTATTTAAAAGAAGTTTATATTGTTTACAAACGATCTTTCTAATATGAAAACGAAATGTAATATGAAATCGGCTTACATAAAATCATCTATGCACGAAAATAGTTGATCAACTAGTCTTCCTTGATAATAGTTGTAATGTCTTGCTTTAACCTCACTTGCAAAGGATCTGAACCATCTATCTTTTCATTACTAAGCCTCACTGTCACATAGATTAGGGAAAGCTGTCGGATAATTATTATTAGTTATTTTATAGAGAAAATGTTCTCTCTAACTTCAACATTTCTACATCTCTTTTAACTGTTGCTCTTTATGAAATGTAAGTATGGTAGTATGTATTGCGTGTTATAATTAGAGGCGTAACCGGGTACATAACAAAAGCGATCCATGTTGTACTAAACACTGTGTAATGCACAAGTACCCGGTGTAGTCTTACTAAATCAATAGCAACTAATTTAAATCAAAATAATAATAATAATGATGATGATGATGATGATGATGATGATGATGATGAAATGCTGCTGGTGATGTACTTTCAACTATAAACCACTGCAATAAACCATGTAACTCTTAACAAATCAAATAAACATACCATGAGCTTAATAACAGCAAGAATGAGGGACATTAATAGGCAGGTGACTCTTTCGGAGTGTGCAGAAAAAGTTTCGCTGGAGATACAATCGGATTTAAAAATTGGATGCGGGGTGGAGTGTAATATCCAAACAGAGGCCAAACTCTGCAGTCAGGGACTCGCTAGGTTTAGGTTAGGCGCGTAACGGATGACTAAAGTAACAGACAGAGAGAGTAGCAGAATCTGTCCTACATGTGCGGAGAAAGAATCTTGGGAACATATTCTGGCGTATTGCAAGAGGACGGAAGAATGGGAAAGAGATGTTTTCCGGCCCCGCTTGTTAACGGGGGGAGAGAGAGCGGTGGCAATGCTGGACTTTGCTGGAAGGAGAAGGAGGGAGTAGGTAAAATGTTTAATAAAGGAAAAAGTTCAGATCGGAAGAGGCGGACAACCGAAAGGAGGGTAGGAGAATACGAGTCACAATATTTTTGGAGCTTTTTGTGCATATATTATGTGTTGAAGTGTAAGTTATTTAATTTTGTAGTGTTCTCTTTTCTGTTTATTTTATTTATGTATTTTTATTTTTATTATAAATATTTTTCATTTATTCTATATATATATATATATATATATATATATTCCCTTAATCAAATATTGATCAAATATTGATTTGTGTAATTTTATGTATTTCCTAGTTTATTGGGAAAGCACGTATGGTTCTAGGAACTGTGCGCATGGATGAGCTAGATTTATAACCAATATAGTAGTAGTATATTATATAGAAGTAGTACATTACTAGTACTACTACTACCACTACCACTACCACTACCACTACCACTAGCAACATGACTTAACCTCAGTCGCTCCCATTTTGTGTAGTGTCGATACTACTAGCTTTATGGGCCGAGGATTGGAGTTGACCTTGGATGTAGTCACCAGGTTGCTTAAAGGCGTTGTCAGCGATATTCGTATGTCAACGCTTGTTGTGTTTATACCTCGAATAGAGGGGGCTACTGCTTGAGTGATCTCTGGAAAGGTTTGCAGTTAATATCGCGAAATGTGGCTCCTTGTTCTTATGAATCAAGTCGCAGTCACAGGGTCCTATTTCAGGGAATATGGTGGATGACAGACAGAGCACTTTCCAAACCTATTATTATGTAACCTTGCGCTGCATGCTCTCGAGCATTGTCATAATGGTTTTGTTTTGCAGAAAACAAGGTTGCAGATTATGTGCTAAAATAAACAGTAATACTGCACATTAGCTTCAAATAGAGCGCGTTTATTATAAGTTTTACTCCAACATTTAGGCCCAACAGAGTTCATTCGATGAGAAATACTTTCTGCTGCCCACGGCATCAAGTACACTGCACAGCATTGACACTAGGAACAAGACAACAAGGGAAACTAGAGGATATGAATAGAAACGTCGGCTAAAACGTTGTACTGCAAAATTCTTTATTTCGAATGGAGGAGAGAGGTGGCTGCAGATGTGCCGAGATAATTTATTACCCCTAAAATGAATATAAAAACAAAATGAGGCGGAAATGAAAATTTATGAAGTTATCGGGTGCTAGACAAAAGCGGTTGACAAATGTTCGCTTGTGATTGATGATGACGGATGCTAGGCAAAGCGGAACTTGCAAATTATACAGGGAATCAAAAAAAAAAAAAACCGGAAGAGGGTAGAGTTTACCATGTCAAGGAAATAATGCAACCACAAAATGTGTTTATTCGGAACCACTATAACAACTCTAAAAAATTCAAAAAAATCAAACCTAGCGTAAAGCGACTATATAGAATATGGTTACTTTTTTATAGGGAATATGTTTCTTTTTTGTTTCAAATAATCTTTGCATAGCATAAATTCTTTTAATTCGCATTTAACATTATAAAGTCATATTTAATATTGCAGATATATTTGTGCCCTAGTTATAAACCTTGCAAATGGAAGATACTGGATTTGCCGTTCTTTCTGCCGAACACTTTCTAAACCATCAAGTAATCCGCCAGTTTCGTAAAGTTTTTCAACTTTAAAACTATAGTTTTCCGTCTTGTTGTAGGTTTTACACTAAACCACTAGACTGAAATTTACAATCATGATTTTCAGTTCCGGAAAGAAGCCACTGACCTGAGATGATTCATATTTTAAAAAGATTATACTCGACATTATAAGGCTTTAACGACTGGCTCCTCTCGTTACGCATCCGGCCTGTAACTCAAATGATCTCACTGTCATTTCACAGCGATTCTACTTCTGACTAGTAGTCATTATACCGGTGCTCTAGTGGTAACTATACTTACCTCATAGACCCAAGATCGCGGATTCCATCTCGGCCAGTGTCGATGGATATTTTCTCGCTTAAAAGTCCTAGTATAAGCTTTACGGCATGTAAAAGAACCTCAAACTTTAAAGAAAAAGCCTCTGAGTAAAATTTATCTGCCGTTTCACGCACTGAATTGAATGAGACGCTAATGAAATGAGCTGTTAAAGAGCGTCTGTAAATAAACTTAACTATATCAATGCAGTCGTTAGACGGAGGTAGAAAAAGCAGAGGTCGCTGCGTTAGGCCAAGGCTCACTCCAGACTGTATCGCAAATGAGAAGAAGAATATATATCATAAAATACAAAGACGAACGCCCCACGATTATTAATTTTCAAGCAAAAACTCTCCCAACTGACGGTATTTCATAAATTTCTCTCTTTTATAGACGTGGCTCACAATGTGCTTAAAACAGAAATTTGAAATAAAGCTCATTTTAAAGCTCATATCAGACTAAACATACCTCTTTTTAAAATTTAGTCTTTAACTTATAAGCTTAAAAGAAAATGTATTTTATGTATAGGTGAATTTGAATGATTTCTTAAAAGTGAAAACATTCGGAAATAATAAGTTATTGAGATAAAGAAATATAGTCTTCAGATTTGTGCTCTAAGTAAGGATTATATAAAAATTGTGTGATACTGTCTTTTGCGCCAATAGTTAGCATTATTACATGCCGGCAATCTGTGCTTACTTTGCGCTTTACACCGCACAAATACATGTAGACGCAACCCTCTTGCTCACAGCGAACGTAGGTGCACAGTTTAAGAAGAATCCAACCGGTTTTTAATGGATTCAGCGCTATAAAGTGGGAAACGAAACAACTGTCAAAGGATCGCGCCATTTTTAACGTAAATTTAATTCGCTTGAAGAAGGGGGGTATAATTACTGGAGAACATGGGGAGACTGAAGACGGCAATCGCAGAAAAACGTCCGGAAATGGCCAAAAGGAAGGTGTTCTTTCACCATGACAAGGTATCGATCATTCAAGCCTCGTCGCTCAGAACAAATTGACCGAACTATGATTTGAAGTACTTCCGCATGCACTCTATTCACTTTATTCCACTCTATCGTATTATTATCTGTTCCCGAAACTTTCTGGCTAAACACAAATTTAAGTAAAATGAAGAGGTCACCAGAAGGTAAACGAGTATTTTGAGTCTCGAAGAAACCCACAAACCTGAAGAAACGTTGCAGCAAGTGCGTCGAACTTTGTCGAAAAATAAAGTACGTTGTAAGTCTGAACTTGACCTCTTTAATATTTAAACACTCTCGTTTACCTCCTAACCCACTTTATACTTTTTTTTTTTTCGATTATATGTTAATGGACCTTATTTGTTCCCGTAGAGAAAAGAAGTGACATAGGCATTAGTGAAAGGAAATTATTCAATCTGTCTGGCCCATCGCTATAGATACCGGTAAATGACACAAAAACATGCGGGAGCTGTCGTTTTCTTCGACAGTGTTGAAGACAATGAAGACAGCCGTGTTAAGTTGCCTCTCCACATATACGATTTTCTCCTGCCATCTATCTTCAACTTGAGTTCACACACAAAGCGGTGCACCTCACCCCAGATTGGCTTCGCGCGGGCGCGCGCGCTCTCTCCCTCTCTATCAAATGGACTCCGCAGTTCGATCTCTATTTCACACATGTTGGCTACTTCGATTACCGCCCAGGTCCGCTTCTTTCTATACAGGAACTCCCCAAATTATCTAAATGTATTTCCTGCACGCATTCCTTTTATTCGTTTTCTAAATGCTTAATGGTCCATGCCAAATTCCGAACTCTTTTACATGGAAATGGAAGGATGGAGGAAATAGGTCCGAACAGCATCAAAGCCCAAATCAGCCTGGCATTTTCCTTTTTTTTTTTTAATAAAATATTAGGATAATATTATGGCGCATGTACGTAGTGATAACGCATTGGCATTATTACAGCATATTGTTAATGCATATTATCTTATTATCTACAAACAGATAGGCTGTAAAGTCAAGAAAGAACATTGGTAAGATAGCGTGGCGTCAGTTCAGTGAAAGAGAAGGATGCCCCACGATCAGAGAAAATCAGAATGCAAGATAAAATCTTATTGTAAAGAATACATGGATTTAATAAACTAAAAGCACATCCTGACTCGTGAACAGCAGTTTAATTTGTTTGCTCCCGTAAATCTTCTCCTGTTATTTACTGGAAAAGTCCCCTCGTCGCAACCACGAGGTAGTTGGAATTTAGGGCATTTAGCGAGTAGGCTCAACTGCAGCTGCGGCAATATGTATATGACAAACCAAACGTATTACCAAGCACTGATAGACGTGCCGCTGGGTTACATGAGTTACGCGATGCAAATGCGCTAGTGCTTACAGGCCTATAATGCATATGTAGATAGCAGCTTGTAGTTGGTGTATAAATCGTGTGCTAATTCTTGGTTAGTTATGTCACTACATAAATATAACCTTGAAGAACGGGTATTTATATGTGTGAAAACGGGGTTTTGCAGAGTAGTGGTAAGCCTATTCGCAAAAAAGAATATCATAGCAATCATGTTCCAGGTAGAGAAACTGTCAGTTTTTTTAAAAAGATACGAGAGATAGTATCTCTCATTGACAAGAAACATGTTCCGTACCATCATGTAGATGAAATACAGGAATTGCCTAAATAATTGTCGGCAATGTATTGCCACTGAGGGACATCATTTTTAACATCTCTTACAACGCTGATTAATGTTTACGACTATCAGTTTTAAATCAGCATCATTTTATGATTTCAGTAAAAATGAAAATACTAAACTTAGTGCGGGGATTCTATATCCCCTTTTTCGGATATGGTGACTACACTTTCGCAGTAGCAGTCTGTAATTCAAATACCTTCACTGTAAAAGGCTGGCATGCTGGCGTTCTCACTAAGAATGCAAGCACTGTAGCCTGCAGTGAGTTTACTCTTGTGTGCAGCATTTTTTGTATATTTGTGTTTTGAACTTTCCTGCCTGACAGTTTTTCTTTTCTTGTCTTTTTTTTTTTCTTTCTTTTTTTTTTTTTTTTTTACATTGCTATTTCTGTGAAAAGTCAGGTACAAATTCATAGATACCGAGATTTTAGGCAAGTTTTCTTCGTTTTATGACCCGTTGTATGGTCTCTGCAATATAACACTGTCCGCGAATTTTTTAAATAGCGTCACTACTGAGGCATCCCAGTTGTAGGTACGCTGTATTACCCTGCTAGTTTGTTGGGCTTAGCCAATCATACAAGATGTAAAGTGATAATTGAGAGAAATTATTTTATTTATTATAACTGTATTTGTTTATTACCTTGTTTCATTTATTATATTATTTTATTTATATATTTTTGGAGGAAGGGTTTTCTTTATGTGAGTTTACAGTACCTCCGAGGCATTTAAAGGGAGGAAAACCTGAAAAAACCCTAAGTAAGGTAAGACGATCTTAGAGGGAGTCAAATCGCAGCCCTCATGAGCACGAGTTTGTGCCTTAGCGATCTCGATCACCCAAGCTGATCATCCCTCTCGAGAGCTATCCATCAAATTATTTTATTGTTTTGTTTTTCTACAAACTTTCTGCCGTCTCAGATGTCGAGAAAGCATATACAAAAGAAAAAGTTTTGAGAAATGGTGCATCTGTCCGAAACCTAACAAAAATGTTTTGATTTACTCAAAGAGACAAGAAAGAGGAAAATTAGATTTCCCAGTAATTCTTAAGGTTCAATCTATCGAAGATAAATTTGCTCGTCACGCGTGGCGAGAAAATGATTAAAATGTTTTAGTATTATAAATCCTATAGTATAACAAAATGAAAACAAATATAGACACTTAACTCTATTTCGCGAAGTGTGTAGAGGAAGGTCACGGAGTGGCGCAAGCAATTATAAATAAACTCAACGCTTCATTAAAGAAAGCATTACTACAGCTGTGTGCTGTTTTTTTAAATATTCCAATTAAACCGGCGCATATTTTCGGTACTCCAGGATCTTCCTCAATTGCAACAAACAGCAACTGTTCAGGTTTATGTGCAATCGTTTCAAAATTAGGTAAATGCTTTCGTAATGAGATAGTGAAATATTTTACGTTTTAATGGCATATTGCACAACGTTCAACTGTTTCTCAATCCATGGTTTCAGTATAATATTACTGCTCCCACGGGTGGCCTAGGTCGTTAAGGCGCGGACACGTGAGCGGGAGGTCTGGGATGCGAATCCCGCCACGACCGTCCTCCTTGACTGAGTTTTTTTCCAGGTTTTCCTCAGTCCTCATAACTGGTAAATGCCGGGGAGGTACCCTAAACTTAGGCCTGGAACGTTTCTTTCTTTAAAAAATCCTTTCCCAATTTATCATTTCATTTCATTTCATGTATCATCAGTGTTCACCGCCTGTGTAAAAACGGGCGTTAAATACCATTAAAAAAAAGTATAATACTATAGCCATGAAAAGTTTTCAGAATGAAGCACACAATACAACATCGTTTTTTGAAAGTGTTCTTATTTTTCAACTTAGCCTCCCTTGATGTTAATGCAAGCGATGCTCCAAAGTCTTTATCCCGTCACCAGAGCCAGATTCCTCCAGGCCTGCTAAATACGCCTCAACTGGTGATTTAAACTCATCACACGAACATTTCTTTTCACCCAGAATTTTCTCCGTTTAGGGAACAGATGGAAGTCGATGGAGTCAAGTCAGGGGAATAAGGTGCAGCAAATTGTACCAGAATTTATTGATTTTCGATGTTGCAAAGACACGCGTATGAAGGCCGGCATTGTCTTGATTTTTCCTTAATAAATTCGGTCTTTTCTTCTTCAACAGGTCTAAAAGGTTAGCATAACATGCTCCAGTGATAAGCGTTCCGTGGGGAGATAATGAATTAGTAATATACTCTCAACACACCCCCCCCCCACACACACACACATCCTATTTTATCTTTCCAGTCAATTTCACACACTTTTCCTTCTTTGTCGGTGGAGAATCGAGACGCTTTCATTATTTAGGCTGCTATTTTGTTTTTTCAGGTGTATAGTAGTGCACCATTTCATTATGGCTCAGAAATACAGGCATAAAGACGGCGGTATCTCTCTGTAAACGGGCCTAATTAGCTGAGAGATTTGCACTCTTGCACAATTTTTCTCTCAAAATGTGAAATACAAATTCCTAGAGCTTCAGTAATTTCGGTCGGATACCTTTAATCGCCGCTCCTCCCGAACCATGTCTTGACGGATTTCGGTCGGCCGCTGCGTGGGTTATCTCCCCAGTTTCATGATTTACTTGCGAACGGTCGAAAATGATGGTGCAGAGCAACCTTAGACCTTGTAAGGTGCATTACTCACCTTAAAAATTCGTGTGGTCCGTTAAATGAATGCAGTGCACTCTAATAATAAAGCAAATATGTTTTCCAAATTACTCTAATTAAGCACATACAGAACTTTTATGAAAATACTAACGTGTCTGTGGGCCCTTTTCCATATTCGGAAGACTTCGCAACCCCGCCAAAAGGTCCCTTAGGACCAGGTTGAGAACCTCTGTCTTAGAGTGTTTGTCATATTTGTATAAATGATTGTTCCATATGCACTTCTTTATGATATAGTTAATAGCTGCACAATGTTCGATATTTGCCATTTTTCCCGCTGCACTCCAACAATCAGCTGTAGCTACTACGATTCTTGACCAATCCACGTATTATTGCATAAATGTTTTAAGAAAGATGGCGGGTTTAGATAACAAAACTGGTTCGGAGTTGCTGCTGCAATCATTCCAAGAGCTTTTCAAGTGATTTCGTATGTAAACTGTTTTAGATACATTTGGACGCGAGTTTCTTTATTTTCTAAGTAACTCGTGGTAAATATTTAGGTGGTAAAAACAAAGCAAATACCAAACTACTGTTATTAAGCTTCCAACAACTTCATTTTATTTGACAAACACACATTAATGCTGTAGAAAGGCGTACAAATAAATAAATAAATTACGATTTGCTTACAAATAAAAGAAAGAGTAAAGAAGTACATTTAAAAATTAAGATTTAAGGAATATTATGTTAAATAAATGCTAACAAAAATATTCTAATGCCTTACCCTTCAGTAATTTCAGAGATTGTAGAAGGGGCTTTGACAGGCAATTAAGATAAAGGATGTTTAGTCAAAGTTATGACATTAAGTTTGTAAAGACTAGAAATGGAATCACACAATAAGGGACGGAAGTTGTGCAGCATGTCGCACCTAGTGTCAAGTGAAAGCGGATCATTGTTATCCAGTTCAAGTCTCGTTCACTACTTCCTACTTCTACATTTACCAGGGTATAAGATATTTCTTTTCCAGCATAGTCACCTTGTAAATCAATACATTTAGTACAACGACTTTCCCTGTAAAATAAGATTTGTCCAACTGTGAAAAACAAGCATCTTGTCTCAGCTTCAATCTCATCATTTGATGTCAATCTTCGCCCGCCCAGCCATTTCTTCAGGTTTGGGAACAAAAAGTATTTGTAGCATAATTCCACATGTGAGATCATGATGTAAGAGAACTTTCTTTTTCGTAAGGTGTGGACGTTTAGCCTGAACAGATCCTTCAGTTGGTCCAGTAGTGAAACGTAATACTTCCCCGTGACAGTTCTGTCCTTCTGGAGGTAGTCTACGAGCACGACACTATGAGAATCCCAGAAAATCGCAGCCATGACTTTTCCTGCATATGGAACCGTTTTTGCTTTCTTTGGTGCACTTTCACCTGTTGTCACCCACAGTTTGGACTGCTCCTTCGTCTCTGGCGTGTAGTGATGAATCCATGTTTCATCTTCTGTGATGAAAAGTCGGATAAGCTCACGGGAATTAGGTTTAAACAAGCCTAACCACTCTTGCGAAATGCCTTTAGCCCATTGTTAATAAAAGCGGAACCCATCGAGGGAAAGCTGAATCAAATCCAAAACTTTGATTAAAATGTATTGAGGACTTTGCATTGCCAATCCTTTTGCAGTCATTGAGTACGGCACTGGGAATTTTTCTCATAATCTCCTCGATCGTAGCAGTTATGAGCAGTTTTGGGACGCCCTGGGTGTATGTCCACCCACTCATCTATTTAGTGTAGTGAATTGTTCCTTTGTTTTAATGTTTAAGTTATTTTATTTTTGTTTGTGTAGTTATAATTATAGACTATGACCTGTAAATTATGTTCCTTGAGAATAAACTGATTAATAAATTATACAATTTGGAAATATACATCCCGGTATAGGTAACAAGGTGCCGGAACAGAGTATTGCACATTTTATTTTTGTATTTATTTATTTATGATCACGCCTAAATTCTGCAGCCCACTTTTTAACCGTCGAAAACGAAGGAAAGGTTACCTTTAATGTGGAATCTGACTCCTTGTGTATTTCTGTTGTTAAATCCTTCAAAATGAAGTGTTTTACCACAGCTCGTATTTCAGTTTTATCCATTTGCACAAAATGTTAACACGATCGTCACAAACAAGTGATTACACTTTACGCGTGTGAAACTTTACAGCGCGTCATTCAAAGAATGACGCTTAACAACTATTATTATAATAATTTTTCCATTTTCACGACATCTCTGAGTCAGACCGAGAACTTTTAGAACGCCCTTCGTATATACAAGCATGCTTCGTCATAAAATAAAAATAAGTAAATAAATAAGCTACTTCTTATAATATAAATTACAATCTGTCGCCGCACCAGTTACGTCGCGCAGTAAGGTGCTGGAGTACTATTTGTCGTTCACCCGTAATTTTAGAAATTTGTGTAACACTAAATTTTGAACACGCTGAATGAAAATCGCCATTTCCTCGCTTTCAAAGCTGGGTTAAAGGCAAATTTTACAGCACTTTGTTATTACATTGATTTATCAGAATGCAATTTCAACACTTCTTTACAACCACATATCAGCGTATTTTTGTACTTGAATCATAGATTCCCGGTCTTATACAAGACTGCTCTACAATCTGTAAAATAATTTGTAGTGTAATTCATAACACTCAGCGCAAATGTTTTGAAATTTGGAACGTAAAAGCGATTGAAAGACCCCTCTCGCTTAGGGGATATACTTATAAAGAAAAAATGTTCATTTTTTGCTAGATACCATCATAGTAACACAAATAACACCGTGTTAAACGTTTCAAAAGTATATCTAAATTATCTGCGTATAGGTAAAAACAGATATGTAGCTAACACTACACAACGCGTCTCGTATTCTGCAACCGCGCACTGTAGTGATTTCCTGAAGTCAGATTGGTGTCAGCGGTGGGGTGAAGCGTTAAGAACGGGCGTGAGTGAAGAGGTAGGAACAAGCGTGCATTAACGAGTTCTATTGATTAATTTTTTTTTTACTCGCTTAAGAGGTTATCACATTTTAAACTATTATCAATGTGGAATTATAATTATTTAATTGTAAAATGTCACTAAAACTGGCCTAAACAGGTTAAGCGCAAGCATTGTAATTTGTTTCTACGTCACGGTATCGTCTACTTACCATGGGGATGCAGCGGCGGCTGAGCGCGTCCACCTCTTGCAGCACATGAAAACACTGTGAAAACACGCGCCGTGCTAGTAGAGAGACCGCTCTGTATCCCCACCACCTCATTTCCCCTTTCCACCACCACTGCCTGCTGTACACTCCGTTCTTCTTGGAGAGACTGCAAAAGGACATGGATTCTATTTTTTTAGTTTGATATATCTGGCATTTGTCCCGGAAAATCTCTGATGTCATGTGCACTGAGAGGTAAAGCCATGCTAGTTTGAATGTTACGACATCAATAAGAGTTTATTACTGCGATAAAAAGTAAAACGTAAATGTTTTCTTTTGTGTTAACAAGCTAAACAGAAATACCCCAGAGATTGCTGTTATGATATCATACGTTGCGTAATTTTGTGCTTCAGCTTCAATGAGGGAGTGGAAGGTTTATTTTTGAATATAAGACATTACCAGAGCCCGGAAGTTAGGCAAAATGCCTTTTCTATCTGGATAAATATATTTAAGAGTGAAATAGAAATGAGCAGGTTTCCGCACATTTTGAGTTGGTAGGGCAAGGTTTTATTTTGATTTTTTTATAATCATTATGTTTTTTTTTTTTCTGCCATTATTTACGCATTTTAAAAAGCACATAACGAAGTTCAGTATATCGAAGTGAAAAAAAAAAAGTTATAAAAATTAAATGGCATGCTCACCTCACAAAAATATCTTTTGAGAATCTTCTTTTACATTTATTTCTTTTCAAGAAGTCAAACATTTTCTCCTCAACCCAACCACTTAAACTCTTTAAATAGCAGAGCCTTCATTAGTGAAAGAAACACACGGTTACCTCTGGCATACGAATGCCAGGAAATAGAGAGGATGAAGGAAGTACTGTAGATTTACATAGTTCTGTCGAATGACCTTGCATCGATCTGCGCGAGACAACTCGAGGAAATTTATCGTGAAGTAACTTCTCAGCTGCTTAAATGTAACAAACAATTATAAGCTAGAAAGATGAGTGCGGTACAGCTGTGCAATAAATTGTCCCTACAATGTGCTCAGTAAGGAAGTAAGAGAGACACTAATCTAATTCCCCTATAAACGCATAAACAGAAAATGAACTCGACCAGAAGCCACTGCATATCTTTTGCTCATTAACCAGGACTATTCAAAACTTAACTTATCTTGATCAGCATTTCCATGATGTGCTGAAAGGTGAATGTTCTGTTGTAACTGGTATAAGTCCTTGCGAAATAGCTTGTTTTAAATATGCTCGAATCATTTCAGGGGAAGTAGAACGTAATGAAAAATATTGACAAGCGGCTGACTATGGCAGTTATTACCTCGAAAAAAACCTTGTTGTTCCTTGTGACTAAAGAAAGTAAGTTTAGGTACTTTAATTGTGTGATAAAGAAGTTTTTAAATACTTGTTTTCATTAATATCAGTGATATCATTCTTTGTTCTCACTTTAAATGAATCCTATTTTTAATTATATAAATTTCTATTATCAGTATTTTGTCTGCTTATATTAACCGAAATAAATGCTGAACTTCCAGGCTGTGGACATTACACTCCATACATTGTTTCCATATCAAAATAGAAACAACAATAATAGCGAATTTGCGTGCAGATGGTATGATGTAATTGTGTACTCAAAAATAAATAAGCACTATGATTATTTATGTGTACGCCTTATTAGAAACTCTACTTTTTATGCCAATCTTTCTCTGTATTAGCAATGACGTTGCGTTAGTGGGTATTTTTGCAAGTACATGTTTTTTTCTTCGTGCCCTTATGCTTGTGTGCAGCATAATTATCGACACTTTTGCATTTTTCTTTCATTTTTACTGAATAACTGATTTAAAATCACAACTTGAAAGAAATTTCGAGCCATAAATTCTCGAAGAAAAAACCCAGAGGCAAGTTAGTCTCTATGTATTGTGTCCTACGGCACCACAGCCCCTATCTGCCAGTACTGTCATCCGAAATAAACGCATTATACTGGTTGTATCTCAGTATTGATCTTGGATCAACAACACCAATGTGTCATGCTTGCCATACACCACTCACCATTCATCATCTCCTCATTGTACCAAATTTACCGACAAAAGAAGACACTACGAAATTCCGGATTACCTTTCACAAGTGCTCAACGATAACCAACTTAAACCAAACGTGTTTTCCTATTCTAAAGACACTGGCATCTGGTACTCATTATGAACATCACAGTTGATTGATCCATAGTTCTACTTTACTTTACTAAATATAACTGCAGTAGCATAAACTACAGTACGATCATTGATGCTTTCCTTCGCTGTGGGGACATTTTCTTATGAGCGAGTCCCCACTCGTTTGCCGCTCCTTGGAGGGTAGCGTAGCTATTCCCGGGTGTGTGTTGTGTTGTTAGTTTCTTAATTCGACAGTATACATAACGTTTATTATGCCTCGTGTGTTTACAACGGCACAGCGTGGCTATTAAATTTAATAGCTTGCGATTTCATCTCTGGGGTAAATTAAAAAATGCTGTGTACAAAACCAACCTGCACTCTATACAAGAACTCAAATATAATATTCGTCATTGTACGGATTTCTCAAAATGAACCACAGCGAGTGAAGAATAATTTCCTAAACAGATGTCAAAAATGTGTGGAGAATAAAGTCGGCCAGTTGCAACACCTCGTTTGATCATTTGGTAAGTAATGGGTCTTTGTGTATTGTATGTTAGTTTATTTTATTGTTTTACCCTTCCGCTAATCACCGAGATCCGGCTGGTCGGCTAACCGCCTAACGCGCGGCGCGTTCGTCCATAGGCAAAATACTCCGGGGGAAAACAAAACTGATCGCACGGTATTGTACACTAAACTAATGTGTGTCAACAAGTAAAGCCGCAATACGCCTTAATTGTTAAAGCAGCTATAAATAAATTAATAAAAATAAAGTCTGTGAAACGGAAGCTTTGCACACTGTCAATTACTAAATTGCAAAGACGCGGAAAGAGTGCAGAGGAGTCGCGCACTATGGTCTGTTTTCTTTAAGGAATTGTCAATGCATAGGAGGCTTGTGTCTACAGGGAGAGTCTGTTCAACAAGTGAGAAATTGTGCTGGGACTTTGCACAGTGAAAATGGTACGGAGAACAGAAGTCAGTTTGAGATACACTTAAGTCTCTCATATAACACTGTGGACAACTATCGTCAAGTGGGTCCCATAGAAACTGTCCCACTTACAAAATCTTGAGAGTATGATCACTTCACTAACGTTAAGTTGTTGAGTGCACCATACACATCCGCAATCAAAACCACGGAATGGAAATTTCGCAAGTGACCAACGATGACAACCATCTGTTGGTATTTTTATGGAGTGTTTCTTGTTAATTTTTATATTTTTATTAGAAAACAATAAATGCAACTTAAAGGAAGCTATTCTCCGCCATGTCCTCATACAGGAAGGCTGGACCTGTTGCACAGTAATGCTAAGCCTCATATCACCGTGACATAACGTTTAGCAGCACTCTTAGCATTGGCAACGCGTTTTCCATCCATCATACAGCCCTAACTTGGTCACTTCGGACTTTTATTTTTTGGGGGAAAAGAAAAATCAGACTATTTTCCAGTAACAACTATGAGGTGAAATGATAAATGCGCAGGACGCCACTTTCGATCACCAGGGAAGAGAAAATCTCATTTTGCACCATTACAAAAGATTAAGTAACCATGGTGATTATAGAGAAAAATAATTGGAAACTGTTTGGGGGTGGAGGTTTCCTAGTAGAACAAACCTGAAAACGGAAGACATCGAAAAGTCGAGCATGGGTCGAGAGTCAGAACATGTTGCTAAAGAAACTTTAGTGCATAGACATGGACTGAGATCACCTTTCGTTTCGTATACGCCTGGCCCGAAATGAACCGCGAGAGTGTCACGTGACAATGCCCATACAGTCGTAGAAGTGGAAATGCCAGGATGTAAACGTGTCACGCTGTTAGGTTTTGAGCAACATGATCTTATTAAACTTAGAGATTACCGTCCTCAGAGAAATACCAGTGATCTTTAGGAATGTTGTCAAGTACACCGTCCATCAAAAGTTTATAGACGTTATTATTCATGATTGAAATGTATGATAAATTCAATGAAATGCCACAATTTTGGGTTTTAAGATTATAAAGTTGTTGAATCGTTTGCTAAAAACTGCATCATAAGCTTCAAGAGGGGGGCTGATAGGATAAGGTTGAGTTTTATTTATTTAACATCTCAGGCCATCAACGCCCCATTCAATTCAGGGCGTGAAGTGACCGACATTGCCCTTTGAAGGATTGTGAGGATAAGTTTTCGAATGCAGTCCTTAGCTTGGGCTTTAAGGTGGCACTTGTATATCTTTTTGATGCCCCTAGTAATTTGCAGATTTTTCATACTTTTATCTATAAGGAAATCATGTAATACACTTAATTTTTTCCTTCTAATTTTGTACATTAATGACAATGTTTTACAAATAAATGTTCAGTGTTATTTAAGAACACTCTAAATATAGTCCAGCACATTTCAGGTCGGCCTCGTACACTGTTGTAATAGTCCTCTGCAAGAGCAACTTCCTTACTGGAGAATGACATCTTTTTTCATCTCTGCACTTCTGGAAAGCTTTTTGGCAGCGTAATGCTCATAACTTACACATGTGTGTAATCTTGTAGCGAACGCAGTGACGTGTGACTGCTCACACACTCTCTCCCTGTCCCCCTCTCACACCACCCCCACAAAGGGGGCCGTCCATGGTTAAACCCTAGTCAATCAATGGGCATCAGAAACTGACCATCCAATCAGAGTGCAATAATGTACTGAATGGTGTTTGCGGGGAGTCTTTTTAATATCTCTGCACTGTTTCAAAAATGTATGCATACTGCAGAAGTTTTTTGTCAAAAGGTTGAACAACCAAACACAGCAGTAAAAATGATCTCATGTAGTGGGGTAAATTCGTGATACGGCAGTCTTTAACAGCATTTTTCTAACACATGGGGGGGTTTTTCCCCTCTCAGATGACTGTGCGATGTTGATAACACCACAAAGTTCTGCCGGGCCAAGTTGAGATATACCAGACACAACATCCTACCCCACTCTGTAGAGAATTAAAACTGGGTATGCAGTCGGATTGCTGTAATTAAACGTTTTGTATAAATTAAAAAAAAACTAGCATAAATGTACAAGAATGTTTTGAAATTTTGATATGGAATAAGTTAATCGATTTCCAGTTTTTTTTCTTTTCTATCCATCTGGGAATTTTTTTTATTTATTCAGCACACATAATTTTTAAATCATTGTTTTCCGTACAATTTAAACTATTTCTGATATACGAATTTATTGGTAACAGCGCGTTGCTCTGGCATGATTCTTACACCTGGCCTTCCACTCGAACAAACTGGCTGCACTTGCGACCTGTTTCATAACTGTTGCCATGGCAACGGTAGGCGCTTGCTTTATGCTCCGAGATAGCAAGTAAAGCCAAAACTGAGAATCGGACAGTGGCCAGTATCTAAGGCGGGGAAAAAAGTGATTGGCTTCTCCGCTTCCATAGCAACTGAGAAGAATGCGCGATCCGGCGAGCATTGCCAGCCAGCTTGCTAAATATAATTATTTGGCACTTCGTTTAGCTACAACAAAATTTAAATTCCATAGTGATTTAGCTAAATATATAAAAACGTTTTAGTATGTATTACTATAACTGTTATTGCATTTAACTCCGGCTATATAAGAGCGTTTGGTGTGGTACTGCTGTTTGTAGCTTCGGCTTTCTATGGCGCTGTTTCTGTGATAATGCACATTATTGAATTTACATAAAATGACATAACAAACGGTGAATCTTGTGTAAGTGCGTCAATTTACTTTTTTAAAAGTTCATTTTCCTATTACACACCTGCTAATGTGTTGCATTTATGTTGAAATATAAAAGTTTTTATTTTATCGGCATTCTAGTGTGTAATAAGTACTTAGTGTAAAACAGTAAGTAGATATAATTGTGTGTATCAGTATATTCTTATACTTAAACTGTGTAGTAGATACTCAACATTATTTTCAAATTAAACTCCTTATACGGAGGTAGGGATACACTGACTTTTTTATGTCGTCAGCAGATACTGCAAGGCGCTCAAACTAAGAACTGCATTTTGCAATTACCTATTTTACAGTGTATTACCCTCCCCCCCCCATTACTCACGGCGGTTAGGCAAACATATTATAGTGCAATTAGTGATAATATATAACATCTATGAAATTTATTTCTAACATTTATTTCCATGTGTACCCCTGTTTACTACCCTGGAACTATGTCAGGATGGACGAAAATCAATAACAGCTCATCCTATCTTACCGTAGCTGTAGCTTCTTTTACCGGGAGAAAATTACATTGTTAAACAGGAATGAGTTACATTGTACAGTGAGGTTATTTGAGTTATTGACTGGCAGAGCACGGCTGCACATTAGGAGAAGCCAGTCGTCAAGGCCGTATAAGGCATATGCAGGTATTGAGACTTTGTTAGCAAGTAGTTCTGCTTGCTTTCCTTGTGTGTAAATTGTGTAGTAGTTGTTCTTCACTAGTTATGGCACTACACAACTAGTCTTGAAGAACAGGTTTTATGTGTGAAACGATTCTTGCAGGAAGGTCTAAGGCAATTAGCAAGAAAATGTCCTTACAGTCACGTTGCAGATAAAGAAACGGTTCATTAATGTGTAAAAATGTTAAAACATAATGTAACCTACGCGTTGTCCTCCGTAACTTTTAAATATAAATTGATAGGGTTATGCGGGTAATATATTGTAAAGGTGGAAAATCTGCTCTGAACTGAATGTTTGCATGTTACCAGATACTTAACTAAGTTATACGACTAATGCTGTGAAAACACATAAATTTATAGCATGAATACAAAAAGTAGTTTTAACTTTTGCGCAACTCAAACTTCCGCATTCATTGTTGGTATAATAGAAAGCCTGAATTAATAGCAAGAAAAGCACAAGCAATAATTAAATCCACTTCTGTAGAGCGTCATTCATTGTTGCTTTTAAAGAAAACGCGAACTGACTGGAAGGCATCTATACTCACTGTTGTAATAAAATAAATAAAATACATATAATTAGTAAAGCCATAATTGAATAGAAGAACCTATAATTTATTTTGTCATAAAAACATTTGTTTTTATTTCCAGCATTTCAGTCACAAAGAATCAATTGTACAAAATAATTTGTAAATTTAAAATATAAGTAAAACGTTTAACAAGGCATTCTGCCAAACTTCCGGTCTCTGGTAATTACTGTTTTGAAATTGCTGGACTTTGCGGCGTAGACAAAATTGGCAACGATAATATCAGATGTTGGCTACTCTGGAAAACAGTTGAAGGATAGTACTATCAGCTACGAATCGCTAGTGGAAGAGGGGAAATTGTACTAAACAGTACAAAGTTGAAAGTTTTGATTGCGTTTCGTTGTGTTTAGTGACATATTCCGGTTGTTGTTATTTAAGCACTTTAAGGTTTATTACAAATTGTAAATAACACTTTGATAAACGAAGCATAAATGGAGGTTAGTTCAAAAGCGTATGCATGTACAAATAAACAGGTTAGGTTGTGCTGTGTAAATAAGTGAAGCTGATCATAAATTAGAATCGAATTTGATCAAATATGGACATGTAATTAATGATAATCGTTTCAAAAGAAATATTGGTAAATTATTTAGATGCGCTACTAGAAAAGTTTTAAATTGCGTTGTTGCACTGTGTTTGGTGAATCGTTTACTTCTTGGTTTATTTTTCTTAATCTGAAATTTCGGCTGAAAAGATGAGTTTTATAATGCTGATTTTCGATTTTTCGTTTTACTTGTATGCATAGTTGAAGTGTTATAGTTTTTGCGATTGGTGTTGGGTTTAACACTGATACTCATAATTATTTTCTGAACCGTGGTTGGTGGAGCAGTTTTTGTTTTTAGCTCTCCTAGGTATTGTTGTTATTTTTGACGCTTGACTATATTGGTGACGAGTTCGGGGTGCGAGTTGCGTTACTTTGAAAACATAAGCTACATCCGTGACGAAATAATACTGTTTTTTATATTTCATAGTGCAATAGGAGATTGTATGGATTGATCAATTTGTAGTAATAAGCTCGTATTGATAAAGAAGTTGTTGATTTTCATAATGTTGGGTATTATTCAAAATATGACGAATTTAAGAGAATATGCATGTTTTATAAATGTGCTCGTTATGAAAGTTTTCTTCAAAGAGCAATCATTTCTTCGGTTCAACATTTTCGCTTTGCTGTTCACTTATGTTCCTATTAAACACTTGCAAGGAAATTTTGCAGGAAGAATTTGGGATTAAGCTCGAGAACTGTTGTGGGTTTGTATTCCTGTTTGAACGAGAAATTTATCGACTGTATGTGTGCGTGCCATTTTATTAAGAGGGAGGAGAATACAAAATTTGTTTTCTTTACATGCAGGTAATTTATGAAATTTCATGTACATTTAGATTGAGTTTTAGATTAGGTTAGTTATCTCTAAATACCTAATTGTTTTTTGAAAAATGTAGTTTTAATTCCATCTCAAAAACACTTAAAATTATCGATTTCGAAAAACATTTTCCGCAAATTCCTTTGTTTAGCTTTTCTAAATAATTACAGAAAGGGATCAAGGAAATGTGTGAGCGAGAGTCCTGTGGTTCGATTCCCGCCAGGACCGTCCTCCCTGACTGTGATTTTTTCCAGATTTTCCGCGGTTCTCATAAATGGCAAATGCCTGAGAGGTGCCCTAAACTTAGGCCAAGAGCGTTTCCTTTCTTTAAAAAAAAATTCTTTCCCAATTTATCATTTAATTTCACGTATCACTAGTGTTCATCGCCTATGGTGCCTTATCAGTAAAAATGGTCGTTGAGCATTATTTCAAAAATTGACGTAAAGAAATATGTAAATAAAATGAAAAGTGCGTGTTTGCATTAAAAAAGGAAAAAATAATACAAACTCATAAGTTACGACATGTAGTGCTAATTAAAAACATTCTGAAACTGCAAAATATGACTGTTATAATTATTGCAGTTGTAATGGGTTTACTGTAACATGCGAATAGAAATAGATGATACTCGTTAACACAATGCTGCCACCATTAACATTGTTTTAAGCAGAGACGCTAAACTGATAAGCAATGCACAGTGGACAAAACGCAAAACGCAATTTATGTTTCCATAGTACAAGTAGTGTATCATAATGAAGTTCTTTTTTTGAATAAGTAAATAAATCTTGCTGTTTGAGATGTAATGTGAGTTGTGACGGGGACAAAACTTAGTACATCAGACAAGAAAATTAGAGTTATGATAGGGAAAGTTGAAACGGAGTGAGGGCATGTCCATGGAGATAGAAACTGCAGACGAGACAAAGAAGCAGAGTGGCCAATATATAAAGATGGGCAGGACGGTCGTTTGTTTAATACTTGTAAGTTCAATGTATTTCAGTATCTTGGAATATTTAAAATGTACTATGCTCTGAAATATTCATTTAATTTGTATTTCACCACTGATGGATATATAAATAGCGTTGTAATACTAGGCAAGAGAAAACTAGCTCTAGTATTAGCATAAGAATATGTTTGAAGAAGATATCAAGTATTAGTGTAGTATGGTTGGAGAGAACTTATTCAGCAATGGTTTGTACGGAGTTGAAGTTTGGGGGGCAGAGATGGATTATATCCATAGAGCATTTTGTAAACTGGTTTTGGGATTACCGAAAGATGGGGTAGCTTTTAGCTGAATTAGGGAGAGCTGACAGGAAAGGTATATTGAAATAATACATGTTTAAAATATAAGATAGAACTAAGAGAAGAAGGAGATTTAGTTAAATATTCCTCGCGGGCTCAAAGGAAAGTTAAATTGAGGAAAAGTGGTTATTTAAAACAAAGAATAGATGATGTCAAAAAGCAGGAAATAAGACAAGAGTTCCTTGAAATATTATAGGAGATTACAGAGTGAATGCGACCGGGAATAATATGTGGAAGTTTGCAATAAAATGGGAAGAGCAGGAATAATGGGGTTAACCGGATTAAACCTGAATCATGTAGGAAAATAGATAAGGATATACTTTCTGTAGTAGCATGTTCAGAAACTAAAGTGTAGCTAAAGTAATGGCATATTTTTATATTAAACATTTTTTTTTTTTGGAACTGTTAGCAAGGGGCGCTGGGAGAAATTTGGTAGCTACACAGAGAAAGTAAGAGAGAAGTGGTAGAGGAAAGTAATTAATGCAAAAAAAGATAATTTAGGAAATAAGAAGGAATGTGTAATAGAAAGAAAGTGGGATTTGTTATACACGGTGTTGTTGTGTAGGATCTCAAAAAACACAGTGTATGTAATGTAATAGAAATATGCAGAAGTAAAGTGCCAATTATTATAGCGAAGTAATAAACTGGTTTCGGATTTTTTTATGAAGTCAACAATTTAAATATTTTCTATGACATTAATGGAATAGGCAAAGATAATGCCAGAATTTATATAAACAAAGTAAAAAATTGTAACACCCAACATCGGTTTATTTTTATTGATGTTATGAATTGAAAATTAAACTTTTAGCCTTAACCATTTATCGCATGGAGCATTTTGAAGTAATTCATTCAATTTCGCATGTAGTATTTTTTATATATTCCGATGATCAGAACAAATTTGGAAGTTGATAAGTTAAGAATTTCAAATGCTAACTTTCACAGATGTATTGCCGTAACCTCTACGTATTGCTAATTGATTATAGGGTAATCGTTGAGAGCAGCATATCTACATGTTCTGGTGTACAAGAGTTGTTTAATAAACAACGATAAGTCAGCACCCCATCATGCAACTTCATGCTTTTGACGATCATCCTCACAGTAGTTCCCCTTTTGATATCTCCGTGTATATGCCGGTCTTCAAAGACATGCTGGAGACCATTTTAACAGGTCCTTTAGAACCATCTCTGCAGTCTTCATCATTGCTTCTGATAATGTAAAATGCCTTCCTCGAAGGTGTTTATTTAATTTCAAGAAAAGAAAACGTCACACGGGGCTAAATCTGGACCAAAGGGAGGGTGAGAAATACACTTCACATTGATTTTTGCGACATATTCAGCAACAACATTTGCGAAATGCGGCCTTGTATTTTGTGATGCAGTAGGAAGTGTGTGTGTGGTCCCCCCCCCCCTCAGGACATCTCTGTAGTACTGCCCAGTTACAGTTGTGTGTGCAGTTACACCATACTGGTAAACCATTTCTTGAATATGGAATAATTAGATGACCATAACTTTCCCAGTAGAAGCAACCACTTTTGCTTTTTTCGGTGTTGGTAAGGTGGCGATTTCCACAGAGAACTTTGCTGTTTACTCTCAGGATCGAAATGATGTAGTCAAGTTTCATCGACTGTGATCAACTGCATGCATACCTGCACAAAAACTTCCTCTTGTTCGGAAATCAGCAGGCTAGCACAAACACCTCTCATGTGCAACTTTTCAGTTATGAACTTCTGATTGCTACCCAATGAAAATTTCAGAAATTTCTGAAAGTGTTCTTTATATTTTTTGACCATCCTTTCTCACAGTGACAGCCAAACTGCAGCGACGTGTCCACCTTCCTTTGAAATTGATTGCCTCCCCTTTCAACATGTTAGCTATGCTACAGGAAAGAACAAACTCTACATAGGCCTGCTGTAACGTTGTATAAGCCTGAGCTGAAGCAGAATTTCAGAGCAGCACAGTGTTGTATCAAGTTACTGCAGGTGGAACTCGCCAGGTTTTAAATTGTACGCTCTCACTGCTTGCAACCGGAAGTAACAGCAATGAAACTGGTAGCAGGTATACATTTTGCATAAAGCTAATAAAATGTTGTAAACTTAAATTTTATAGCGAGAAATTGTGCCTGTAAAAAACATGATTGTTCTTATTGAATAGGCCTCGTATAATGAATATAAATGGCCTGTTTTTCTTTTCTTTTCTTTTTATTTTCCCCCTGCATAAAGTGCATTTCGGTGAATGAAATTTAGGATAAAAGATGATTTTTATCATGTTGATTTTTTAAATTTGTTGTTAATATGTCAGCTATAGCTGAAATGTAGAGAGTTTTTTGATTGGTGCTGAGGTTCAAGTAATGACAGCATTCATCGACAATTTTTTGTCTTTGCTCCCTGAATTTGCCTTATCTTCACAATGAATCCATTTGATATCGCTTCTATCGCCGCAGTTAACATAGTTGTTACACACGGATATTACAGATTAATTAATTAATTGAAACAATAATTTTAATGAAATGTACTTTTTCTTTTCAAAATAAAGAAGAAATACCAGGGTTTGTCGTTGAAATAAAAGAAATTTATATAAAACATCACAATATTAAAACGGGTTAACACCGCCACGGGTGGCCGAGGTCGTTAAGGCACGGACTCGTGAGCGGGAGGTCTGCGGTTCGAATCCCGCCAGGACCGTCCTCCCTGACTGGGGTTTTTTCCAGGTTTTCCTCAGTCTTCATAACTGGCAAATGCCGGGGAGGTACCTAAACTTAGGCCTGGAACGCTTCCTTCCTTAAAAAAAAAAAAATATCCTTTCCCAATTTATCATTTCATCTCATGTATCATCAGTGTCCACCGCCTGTGGTGCCTCAGTAGTGAAAACGGGCGTTAAACACTACTCAAAAAAAAAAAAAAACCGGGTTAACCATATGTTTTTACTGCTTTTAGGTTTTGCTTGTATGTTGGCGATTTCTGAATGGTCATCAAGCATTTTGTGCATTGTTTTTTATAATTACTTTATATTTTCTCATAAATTGGTGATTTATGTTTAGTTGAGAACCTGTGACGTTTCTGAATTTTGCCGGGTTAAATAGCTGGCGAACATAGTGTAGTTTTATAATTACCGTGCATGACAGATCTGTGAAAACTGTGTATTGGAGAGAGGGAACTTGCACGCTATGATTCTTTATGGTTTCAAGAGTGGTTTAAATGAGTCCCAAAGCCTTGAGCGCTTGCAACAGGCGTTTGGGGACATTGCTCCATATTTTCCGCTGGATTGCATAATTTAAAAGGGGCCAAACTTCACTGCAAGATGTGGGCTTCCGGCAACGACTGTGACTGGGGAAAGCATTGTCGCAAAATTGTACGCGGAAACAATCGCGTAACATTTAATGACATGGAGCCAACCTTGCAGATTGGATCGTCAGCAGATCCTCTTCGTGTCAGGAAGATTTCCTCCCATTGGGTACTCCACAAGTCGTGTTTTTGATATCATCACGGGTGATGAAACATGGATTTACCAGTTTGGCCCAGAGACTAAACCACAGTGGGCAGTTTGGCTTTCGAGATGACGACACACCAACGAAAGGGAAGAGGGACCGAATATTCGGGAGAAAATGGTGGAGCATAGGACGATTGCTGCTCAGTCTGCCTGCCAAAAATGTTCGACAACCTCCGAGAACATGATGGCGGATGGGGATCTTCACCATGACAACGTCTCCGCTCACACGGCTAATCCCACCATCCAGTTCCTGTAGTCCACAGAGTTCGAACTCATGACTCGTCCTCCCTGTAGTCCTGATCTAGCTCCATGCGACTATTTTTTTTTCCTGTGGTAAAAAAATCGTATTTTAGGAAAGCGATTTTCCAATGGTGAAGAGGCTGTGACTGCATATGAACGGTTCACGCTTGAGGAAAATGAGTGCTAGGGGTGCTTTGATAAGTGGTTTTTGAGGATGAGAAAGTGCATAGAGTGTGGTGGAGAGTACTTTGAAAAGATGCAACAGTCGGAGTGGTTCACCCACTCCTAATTTGACTGAATAATTTCGCAGGCTATCATTGAGTTGCTGTCTCCATAGCTGCACAGGTCTCCCATCTCGTGGCGCAACAAGAAGCTTCTTCTCCCATCCAACAACGTTGTCGTGTGTGAAAACGCACCACAAAGTAATTCATTCGTTCTTTTCCCGATGTTTGGACATACAAGCCAGTCTTGTAGGTTTAGTGGTAACCAAAATCACGCGTTCATGGTTTCTGAGGAGACGTTATCAGCCATTTCACGCCCTGAATTAAATTGGAGGCTAATGACCACTCGCAACCTTGTCACTGCCTTATTGTGGTTTCAAATACAGTGTAAAACAACTTTCGGTCATTCTGTACATATAAATCATAGACATTACTTGTGATTGTAATCGCAAATCACGTCACAATATCGAAGCGCATGGAGATGCTCGCTCGGAGTTGGAAGAACAAACTGAACACAACACTGCACACCGCCACTGTTGGCTGGATGGAGGTTGCGTGGCGTGGGAAAGAGGAGTTCGGTCGTGACATAAACTTGGCTCCTTTCCCGGTCTGTTTGAGTGGGCAGGAAAATGCACTCACTCGCTTTCAATTTCTGCCATAACAGACACTTGCCTTGATTGACTTCTGCAGCAGAAGGTTCCTGTTAAGAGGCCGTCAGATCAACCCACGTGTTTTTTAAAGAAAATCATCACGTGGGCGAAATGTTTTACAGACATCAACATGCTTACCATTACGACTGAACAGGTTGCTTTGCTCACTTTAAACAACAAAAGGCACTGTTTTTGCATAACACGGTATAGTGTCTGTCATACCTTCCTGTACCAATTGTCATCCTTAAATAGCTTTTCTTCCTTCCTTCCTTCCTTCCTTCCTTCCTTCCTTCCTTCCTTCCTTCCTTCCTTCCTCTCCTTTTTCCCATTTTCCAATCCCGTTTCTTTCGTATTATTCCGTGTGAACGTTTAATTCCAGGTTCCCATCTTCCATCCCATATGGAACCATATCTTCTTCAGAAAGTTGTCCTCGACGACAAATCAAGCTACTACTTTTCCACTCTACTTCCTCCCCTGCATGAAGCTACAAGCTATTTGCTCGGTATGTTTATATACAATGCTGCATGTTTCGTCCATTTCCTATATATTTCTTTGAAATGTGAAATATGAGGGTAGGTCCATCAGTTTCCAGCCTAGCTGATAAGGGTTATCGCCATCGCAATAAACTTATCTGATGTCATATCTTTTCTCTTAAATAAATAATTGCATCTGTAACTTCTGCTTCCCTGTGTTCAGTTGTTCAGATATAGTTTACATAACGAAGGCTATGTGTAGAAGTTTGTGACATGTTCAAAATGGAGTTTCGAGCTGTTATTAAGTCCTTCACAAAAGAAGGACTTACTCAAAGGATTGTGAGCAATTTGACGGTGTGTATGGGGAAACATCCCCCTCATATTCTACCATAAAAGAATGGGCCAAACTTTTTCGAATGGGTTCGGTCCAGAAAGCATTGAAGGCGAAGAACGTGCAGGTCGGCCCTTGGAGGTACTCATTCCTGAAAACATCATCGCCCTTGTGGCAGAGGAAATTATGGAAGACCGGCCTCTCAAAGTTACAGAAATAGCAGCAAGGTTGGGCCTTTCTAAAACAAAAGTCTTTCGAATTATTCATGTACATTTAAACATGAATAAGGTTATGAAACTATGGTCCTCTACTATGGTTCTGTCCAAAAGAATATAGATGGAGTGACGTAAACCTGGCGAAGCACCACCTCTAAAGGCTAAGCTCACTCAGTCAACCAAGAAGATCATGGCCACAATATTTTGGCACTGTAAGGAATACGCTTCATTGACTTCCAGGAGAGGAACACCACAGTAAATGGGGAATACTATGCTGGCCTACTGCACAGACTACGTGCTTCCATCAAAGAGAAAATACGAGGAAAGCTGAGTAGTGGTGTGCGCCTTCTTCACGACAATGAGCACACAGCTCGTGTACAAAGGAAGCTGTGGATAAATGTGGCTTCAAGATATCGACCGTCTACCCTACAGCCCAGATGTGGCTCTCAGTGACTATTTTCTCTTCTCAAAACTCAAGAAGGACCTTCGAGGAAGGAAATTTAAGTGTAACGAAGAAGTGATGGATGCTGTTTATGTCCGTTTTGCAGACAAGACTGCTGGCTATTTGTGGGGGGGGGGGGTTGAAATGTTAGTTCAAAGAAGATATGAGAAATGTATTGCAATAAAGGGTAACTATATTGAAAAGTGAAATATATTTTTTGTCTTTATCATGCCTAGAAAATGATTAGGCCCGAAACTTAGGACCTATCCTCATACTTATTCTATAATTGAAGTTAAGCCTACAGTGATAACATTACTACTTTGCGGCCAAGCACTATGCGATCAGTTTTCTTTTTCCCCGCAGTGTTTTGCCTATGGGCGAGATCGCCGGATCTGGATGATTAGCGGGCGGTTAAAACATTAAAACAATCCAACCATACAATACACAAACATATTTAAGAGGCTCATTATTTACAAAATTATCAAGTTACCTAATGAGGTAATTATACAGACTACCAATGGGACTGAATGTGTGTCAATACCAAAGACATGAAGCGATTATTATTATTATTATTATTATTATTATTATTTTGTTTTATTTATGGACGCTCTTTAACATCTTAGGTCATCAGCGTCCCATTCAATCCAGGACGTGAAACGGCCTAAAATTTTGCTCAGAGACTCTATTTTCAAGCTTGAGGTTCTTTATCGTGCCGTTAACGTACGACAAGGGAACTACGGCTTTACTTCGCTTCCAAAGGAAGCCATAATTAGGATTTTTACGCCCTAAAAATCCATCGATCCTGACCGGGTTTGAGCCCGCGATCTTGGTTGGGTGTTAGAGGCAATTATGGTTACCACTATACCACCAGGATCGACGCGCTAATGATGAGGCGATATCATGAAACGGCTTCTCTCCATGCTCAGACAGAAGAGAGTGGCAAGTTTGGAAGACCTCAGTAAGACAATGAACATGTGGGCCGGCCTGGAACAATCAAGGGCGTTCACCGTATAATGGTCTTGTGTCTGGGACCCTTATCGCTTCATTATTTCTGTACGTGTCTGCGGGTTGTGTGGTGAAAAGCGATACAAGGCTCTAATACCTTATAATAGTTTTACTGTGTGCGAGAACGGTATGAGTCTGTTATTTTGAACATAGTACCATTTGCTGGCGTTGTTAACCTAGTTAAGTTCCAAGCGCCAGTACCTACGCTACTGAACGAAATTGTCTTGTTTGCATATCTCTGACAGCAAATAGGGGTTTTTTTTCCTTCTTCTTTTTAATGAATGGAAATTACATTACAATATTTTAACTTCAAGGCAAGAGTTAAAGCCATGGAGGCCTTCTCTTCCACTCTACAAGGCGAAAAACCAGCAAAAATACAGATTATAATATACATAGTTATATAAAATATATAAAAAGCCAGATTAAATCTATATACTGCTTGTAAATATTACATGCTTTAATATAGTCAAACGTTGGTAAAGATAGTGTTGGAATTGCACTGTTCTTCAATAAATTTTATCGAGTAGAAGAAGGGAGAACGGGGAGGAGGGGAAGAAGAAATGAAGACGAAGAAGCGAGAGACTACTTTTGTGATTGCTATATTTGAGGTGACAACTTAATCTATGTTTAAATTGCTTTATAGCCCGACAATCTCTGACTTTAGGAGGAAGGGAGTTCTTTATTCTGGAAACTGACACGCTGAATGAGGTTGAGTAGAAATGTGTTCGGTGACGAGAGATAGACAATTAAGTCATATTCCGAGTTCGAGGTAGGGACAGGTATACGAAGTGAGAGACGATACACTAAAGGGATGGAGGTACGGAGGATTTTGAACAGGGGCGTAAGGGAATGGAAAGGTTTAGGTTCTTTTAGAGGTAGTAATGGCAATTGATTGCTTAGGGGTGTCACATGATTTTTTTTGTTTGGTTTATTTATGGACGCTCTTTAACATCTCAGGTCATCAGCGTCCCATTCAACTCAGGGCGTGAAACGGCCAACAAATTTTGCTCAGAGGTCTCTCTTTCAGGCTTGAGATTCTTTTTCGTGCCGTAAATGTACTACACGGGACCCACGGCTTTACTTCCCGAAGAAATCCATCAGTCCTGGCCGGGTTCGAACCCGCGATCTTGGGTTTAGGAGGCAAGTATGGGGGTGTCACATGATCAAGTTTACGACTGTTAAGACGAAACGAACACAGGCATTATGAATGCGTTGTCGATCTGCCCAGTATTCAGATTAGAGTACAAGACAGCACAATAATCAAAGTGAGGCATAACAAACACTTGAATGAGGTTCTTTTTGAGATTGAGAAGTAGATGTTTTGCTACATGTTTTAATGTATGAATCAAAGAAAATGTTTTATTGCATGCGTGGGTTACCTGGCTGTGCCATTCTAGATCGGAGCCTATATAAACACTTAGGTTTTTAAGACGTGCTGGTTTAATTAATTAATTACATTGTTGTTTATCAGAAGGGCGGCGCATCGCTTGAGTTTATTTTACGTACTATGTGTTAATGTCCCTACGACAATAGCCCGTTATTAGTACAGTCTTGGAATTTTAATAAGTTTCGAAACATTTTCGAATTTAATCAGTATATTGCGGTCTTCCTGTTCTTATCTTTAGACACCTTACGGATTGACACGCATAAATGTCTACTCAAACCAACAGTGGCCATACATTGACGATAAAAGAATAACAGCCACAAAATAAATTCTGCATAGAATAAGCCTTCAAAGGTGAGCTGGCAATAGTTTGTTCTTGTAAGTTAGGGAGAGAAGAAAGAGAGGAAGTGACCTATAAAAACAAATGAAATGCTACTTCTACTGCAAATCTTGCAATGAGCGATACTAGCTGAGAGAGGAGGAATGCATTACAACACTTTATGACTGCATATCCATGAAATAAATGTATGTATACACACAAACACACTTACTGGTGAATCACATTTATTCCGACCGTACCGCGCGCGAGTCATTTGAAATTAATGACGGCACTTTTGCGGAGCGAGGTTTTATCACAAGCAATATCACGAGAGGGTCCGAGATTGCAGATAAATTCACGAACGTAGTTTTGAAGGACTATTTAACGAATAAAACAAGAATTTAAATATAATTCCTCTAAACTTGCCTTACAAAATTGTAATAGTTGCATATTTGTACTTAAGAGAGAAGAATGCCGATTGTCAGTAATACCAATAGAGAAGAGCAAAATACTGGCTTAAGACTATTTCAAGAATAGAATGAGAGTAAAAGTTACATATATATTTGAAATTCGCGCACAAAATATAACACTTGTATAAAATGTTATAGTATTCTATTCTATTCTATTCAGAGACAAATGAACAAAAGTCGACTATTACAATTGCTACCGTTCGATTTTTTAATCCCAACTGAGTGAAAAAGGATAGATAGCATACGGTGCCTCTATTTTTCTGTGTATTCTGTGTTTTGGAATTCCTAATGATAAGATCAATTTGCACATTTGGCGTATCACCAAAACGTTTTGAAGAACCCTCCATTTTCTTTATGATTGTCGATTGTTCAAGCTTTTTTTACTATTAATAGCTCCCCGTGGCCTCTAGCAAAAGTGCGCAGTGATGCGGGTTCAGGAATGATATAGTGGAGGTATAGAGTTGGCTACACTGACTAAAAGATAAATGAACGTTCTGTGATAAAACAGATTTGATAATATTTTTTTCGATAATTTCACTCCGTAATCCGTAATAATGGTCAAAATTCAAAATTTTGTTTCCTTTTGTTGGTCACCAGTGGTGGTGGTGGTGGTGGTGGCAGTAGTACTAGTAGTAGTATGGTTGTGATATTACTAGTAGTATTGGTAGAAGTGGTAGTAGTAGTAGAAGTAGTAGTAGTAGTAGTAGTAGTAGTAGAAGTAATAGTAGTAGTAGTAGTAGTAATAGTAGTAGTAGTAGTAGTAATAGTAGTAGTAGTAGTAGTAGTAATAGTAGTAGTAGTGGTAGTAGTAGTAGTGGTAGTAGTAGTAGTAATAGTAATAGTAGTAGTAGTAGTAGTAGTAGTGTTGGTGGTGGTAGTAGTAGTAGTAATAGTAGTAGTAGTAGTAGTAGTAGTATTAGTAGTAGTAGTAGTAGTAGTAATAGTAGTAGTAGTAGTAGTAGTAGTAGTAATAGTAGTAGTAGTAGTAGTAGTAATAGTAGTAGTAGTAATAGAAGAAGTAGAAGTAGTAGTAGTAGTAGTAGTAGTAGTAGTAATAGTAGTAGTAGTAGTAGTAGTAATAGTAGTAGTAGTAATAGAAGAAGTAGAAGTAGTAGTAGTAGTAGTAGTAGTAATAGTAGTAGTAGTAGTAGTAGTAGTAGCAGCAGTAGTGCTAGTAATAGTAGTAGTAGTAGTAGTAGTAGTAGTAGTAATATAGTAGTGGCAGTAATAGTATTTATTATTTATTAGTTCAGTTAAACTAGCTAATCGTACATATATTGCACATCACAGTCGCAAGACCGTCCATGCTCTTGTAAACTGCTTCAGTTGTGAAATTAATGACAGCAAAAAAAAAACCAACAACAACATTAATAAGAGCGCCCAGTTCTTCAATTCTAAAGAATCAAAATAACCCATGGACAAGAATTCTCAGAATATTATTTATCCTATACGGGATTCTTTTTTTAAAAAACTCGAATCACACACACACGCGCGCGCGCGCGCGCGAAACAGATATACACACAATAATTCTGATATTCATATAACTATTCTTATTATTTATTATAGAAATAACCAATTTCCAACATGGTGGCCTCCCCCTACTGGATGTCAAACATGAATCCGGGAGAATTTTTTTCCCGGTATCTTCTGTTTGTGTACACTTAGCCAAAATGTGCACCCAGTTTCCTGTTCCGAGCATAATGGGCAAATGCTTCTGCCGTCCTCGTCAACGACCTTACGTGCCTTCCAGCATCCCAATTTATGCCATGTTGCTCCCGACCTCTGATTCATGCGTAGCTTCATGATATAGGTCTCTTTACTCCATCTAATTTTAATTTCGCTCTGCAGCTCCAGAGATGACATCTGTATGCACGCGCCTCTATTCCCTGTCGGTTTATGTCAGACGGGCGTCTTTTGATTTTTCTGGCTACGCTATGCCTGTTTTCAGTGCCCTTCTGCCAAATATCGTTTAAACCGATTGTTGACAATGCCCGCCGTAAAAGCGCCGCCCACCATTTTGGATAATGCATGTTGTTAATTTGGTGTGGTACACGCTCACTAACGACATCTTCCTCTACTTCACATATTGTTCCAGACGCGGAACAGCTTTATATTTTTGTTTCCAGTAGTGCTTAGAAGGTTGTGTATTAACAAATGACGACTGACACGACTGACTGACACACGCCTGACACTTTACACAGTAATAACCATGCCATCCTAAATAATATTGCCAAACAAAGAAAATGTCAACCTAAATAATATGGTGTTTGTTTACGGTTTTTAAAGAACACATTCTTTTTTACCCGTCATGGATGACATTATCTTTTTAATAGGGCGTTAAACACTTTCTTTCTATTCGAGTTAACTTTGAAAAGCGTAGCTCTTAAGATGTTGAACATTAGAGGGCTACGAGATGTTTGTAATGCTTTTAAAATTAATAATTTTTCTGAACTTTTGACTAACGTCTTGAGTTGGAAAGTTTCTAGTCCATTTTATCGACTAACTCTCGTTTTATCCAAGCCGCTGGGTTTTCACGCCTTAATTAATAAAAAATTTAAAATAAGTTTCACGTCTCTTTCATGGGAAGAATAGGATTAGTCAAAAACATCTCCTGAGTTTTAAAATGTAACTACGCACACACACACACACACACACACTAATGAAGCTCTCGTGATAAAGGAAGCAGCGACTGTTATCGTTTTTTATTCATTTGATGTGTGTTTAACGCCTATGTGAATAGCATTTTTGCGCACTTTTCACGTCGACTGTATTGTGTAAGCGGAAAGTAGTGGCTTATCCTGTGAAATTTATAAAATGGCACTTAGAACATTTGACATTTCCACTTTTCATATGTGAATTATTACAATTTTATTTATTTTTAAACATCAAATATTTATTTTTCCAAGTATTTTGCAACTACTCTCATGTGTTCAAATGTCATTTTGAATGTATCATTTCCTTTATTGTATGAGAAATGCAAGTTAATCACATTTCATAATAATCTCGTTTTTATCTGTATGGTAACACAAGGTAACACGACGCATTTTCAATACTCTTTGGCACTCTCATAAGCGGATGTTTCCTCCGCTTGTATCACAGCTTGCAACCTTACGGGTATGCTGCGGATCAAGGTCAGTAGGTTTTCTTGTGGTATGGCCTCCCATTGCTCCCACAAAGTTTCCCGAAATTCATTTAAGCTGTCAGGAACACGTTGACGAACATTTTCCCCCATCATGTACTAAACATGCTCAATGGGGGTTGAGGTCTTGGCTTCGTGTTGGCCAAACTACCGCCTGAATCCCACCTCGCGCAAGTACTGTGTCACAACATGGGCCACATATGGATGGACATTATCATGCGTGAAGCGGAAATCATTGGCAGCATATGAAGCAAATGGGATAACACGCTCCTGAAAATTTTCCGGATTGCATTCAGGGCCCCGTTCCCCGCAAAAATCAACTCTGTCTTGACTTCCACGTTGACACCAACCCACACCATGAAGAATCTCCCCTGAAGCCACCGTCAACGAGATGATGCAAGGGGCATACCTTCCTCCAGTCCTCCTCCATATTCTTTTCCTGCCATCAGCCGATCTTAGGCTATAACTGGACTCATCAATGAATAGAACAGCTTTCCATTGCACCTCAGTCTATTTCAGATGTTGACGAACAAACACAAGGCGCACTTGCCGATGTTGCTGGGTAAGGAAGGGACATCTGGCTGGTCTTCTAGAAGTGAGCTGCGTTTCTTCAAATCCTCTTCTCACTGTTCTCACGCTGACATTGACTCCTGATGCCCTTTGCAAGCGATTTTGAGTTTCTACGGCTGTTGTGTGATGATCACATAAAACTTGCAGCAGCAGAAATTGATCATCTCTGGCAGATGTCACCCTTCTGCGACCTGGTTCTGGTCTTCTGCAGTAGATATCAAGTTCCCTGAACCTCCGGTATGTCCTTTATATAGTAGAGACGTTGACTCGTAACACCTGGGCAACATAACGCATGCTTTGTCCATCTTCCAACAGGGCAACTGCTTAGTCGCCTCCCCTCGACTTACTGACATCTTTACTTCATAAAACTGTATGTTACACTGATTGAAATACCTCAATAGAATAAACATGATGTAACAACAATGCCTTTAGACATTTCAGTTGGCCCAGGTGTCAAAATATGATTAACTTGCATTGATGTGCATGCTCATGCAATAAAGGAAATTATAGAACCCAAAATAATATCTGAATACATAAGAGTGGTTGCAAAATGTTTAAAAATGAATGGAATTATAATAATTCACACATAATAATGCATAAAATTAAAAATATTTAAATAAAATACATGTTGCTTTTATTTGTTTATTTTTGTTCCTCAGTATGCATATATCTTCTTTTTTTTTTAATCGTCATTTGTAATGCATAGTAAGTAGGAACGATGGTGATTTGAAGATATCTTTCAAAAATATTTTCATAGATACACCTGCAATAGGAATTTGCTAATATATTCCTTCAAAATTCTCTAAAAATAATAAAGTATGTTTCCATAAAAGCGGATGTAACCAATAACCCCCGAAATGTGCATATAACATTGTACTTGTATTAAAATAAAATGCATTTATTCAGTTGTATCATGCAATTTGAAACTAAGGAATAAAATACACAGATGCGTTTAGTTAAAACCTATTAAAAATGAAACTTAAAATAATTTTTAGTGTAGATTTTAAACTGCAACAATCAGTGGAACGAGTGTAATTTTTCCAAATAAAGAAAAATTAGAAACTATAAGGCAGGAGAGTATTCAACGCATATATATATATATATATATATATATATATATATATATATATATATTTTATTTGAGTTAGAAAAAGCGAAAGAGCGCAAACAAAAACTAGCGCAGCAGCGGAATTGTATTTCTATGAGCGTTACCATAGAAAGGTTTTCAACAGAAATGAAAACGATCTCCATTACGACACTGTGAAGTCAGAGAGAAGTTTTATCTCGTGTTACTACAACGTAATGACACCTTACCCCAAGTGTGCAGGCGTTTCGGACGTTGGTTTGCAATTTGTGGCTGCTTTAGTGCTTTAATAAACAGCCCACAAGGGAGTGGTTTGTTTTTTCCAGTGGCTTTATTGAACTGACCCACATTTCCACCTTAGTGGAATAGCTGGCTAGATATTCTTTTGTTTAATTCGTGTAATCAGCGTAAAGATTCTACGGACCTTTTTATATTTTAAAGTTTGCCACAAAAGCCACAAAATTTAATAAAAGAAATACATAATATATTTTATTTTTCTGTCGTAATTTTCTAAAAGTTAGAATTTCGTCGAGAAACCAATGGTCATTGCAGTGAGGAAAATTCGACCCCCCCTTCCCATGGCCTTGACTGTATGTACGCTCTTACCTGTCTCGCCGTACCAGTGCTTCGTGGTCACTCATTACTTTGAACTATTTTTAAAAAATACGAATGTATGCATTCCCCACCTTGTAAATTGCTCTTTAGTTTATTACGTAATAAATGGTAAAATATCTCCAACATAATAAATTTATAGGACTGATTCAGTAACAAATAAAAGAAATAATTAAAACAATAAATAATCCATTCCCTCACGATCCATTCTTTGTCTTCTATGTTTCTATGAGGGTGTTCAGTAACTAATGCAATACGCTTTTTTTCTCACCAGTTTTTCTTAAGCAAACAAAAAGGCACTCAATAGGAGCTGCATAAACTAAACTAATTCCTCACTATGCTCAATAACTTTAAAAATGTATATTAAGTACAAATCATGGCCGTATTAAATAATAAAATGAAATAAGTTGTGGTATTACTGCGTTGTATTAGGGGAACAAAATTAGAATTCTTGCAACCTATAAGCATTACAAAAGAGAAACCATGTGTTTAGAATTATTATTATTAATGTTATTATTATTATTATTATTGAGATTAAACACAAAAATTAATGGCATGCTATTAATTAAATTAAATATATGACCACTGATATACACAGCTATACTGTGTGTAATTTTTAAACATTCTGAAATATAACCATGTTTATGAACTGAGCCCTTGATATCATTGTTAGATGAAGTAAAATAGAGAGAAATAACAGAAAGTTTCAAGTTATATTGCATATTTAAGAAGATGAAGTTCATGATTCAATATGATTCAATAAAAAAAACATGTTACTGTATAAAAACAGTTACAATGTACTAAGCAAATATACACAATAATCGAAAGTTTCATCGATTTTCATTGGCTTTGAAATTTAATGAAAATGTTATTGTAGCAAAAACACGTAACGCAAACGTTTTCTGAAGGTTACCACAGAGCGCTGTAACATACAAATATAGCTCTCACACACATATTAGATTAAAATTTCACATTTGCTATCTTTATGGCGATGCTTTTGTTAAATATAAAACATATGCCTCGTTATAAATATAGTTTATATGCTAAATTAATTTGTCCTTTTATTTTTAAACATTATAGAGAAAATTAAATGCAACAACCCTTTTTTAATTTCGGTTTTCAAATAAACTCCTACTCCTTCCTAATGGTCTAGTTTCCCTGATTTCCAAAAACTAAGTTTTCGTATTTTATTTCAATGATATATTGTGAAGAAACAAATATTGGTGTCGGTAGAGCGATTTTTAAATTTTGAGTTTCAGGTGAACCCGCACTCCTAATAATTTGATTTCACTGATTCTCAGAAACTATTTTTTTTATTTTATTTCAATGCCATGTACGGAGTTTTCTTTTAAAAAAAAGTTAAAATTTGCGACCGCTAGAGCGTTAAACACGCGCGCGTGCGTCATTTTCGGTGCCTGGTAGGTAGGAACGATGGAGATTTGATTTTTTTTTTTTTTTTTCAAAAATGGTTTCACGGGCAAAACTGCAATAGCTACTACATTCTCTCGGAATTCACTAAAATGTTACGTATTGTATCGGTGAACCTTCACATAAATGTCCTGTTGCATTTGCATGCAAAGAGGTAGAACTTTCGTAGCTCATTCGTGTTCAAGAGTGGCCCTTTATGCCTACGCCCCCATAGAGCATCTCCGATAGGGAGGAAGGAATGAGACGAGAGGTACATCGGGCCGCCAGACCCCGAGGGGCGATGCACGGACGTGGGCGGGGCTCCTAATTTTTCTACAGATGGTAAGTCCCAGACACCGGAGGGCCGCGAGAACCGTCACCGTACTAGAAAAATCCCGTCCCGAGCAGTCTGTCACAAACCGGGACAAGAACTTTCTCCCTTCACCTCCGAGGCCGTTAAGGCGCGGACTCGTGAGTGGAAGGTGTGCGGTTCGATTTCCGTGGACCGTCCTCCCTTACTGTCCACTGCCTGTGACGCCTCAGTAGTAAAAACGGGCGTTATTTAAAAATCTGCAAGCCACCACCAACCCACCACGCCCTCTCGATTCAGGTGTTGATGCTTAGGACTCTTAATTTGGGTTCAAATCGCTTGAGGCTGGTCATTCTGACCTTGGGTTTTTCTGGTTTGTTCTCGTTGCTTCGAATGCTGGAGTGGACCCTTACTTTCCATGATTTCCACTCTGTCGTTTTCTTTGGTCCTGCAGGTGAAAAGTTTTTTGTCTCCGTGTCTGATATGGAAGCGTACCTTCTGAGGGGCTCCTGGGGGGGGGGGGTGCAATGTTCTTTCTGGAAACTAGGAACCCTGAATACGGTGCAAACGACCAGCCGTAATATCTGAGGCTTCCGAACATGTAAACGAGTACTTTGGAATGAGGAAATGGTAGAGGGAGTTCATTCGCCCAAGTAATGTGGGGAAACACGAAAGAACCCAAAATCTTGATGGCCGGCCCCAAGGAATTTTTACCTGGGTCCTCCCGATGAGAGTGCCAAGCCACCTGCTCGGTAATGTGGTAACATAGAGAAAATTAAAAGTGTCGTGGAACGACACACGTCACACTGATATAATTGTTTGACCTTTGTACTGACCAAACTTGATATCACCTCTTACAAAATAATTTGTTAGCAAAACTGATATCAACATCTAGTGATAAAAGAAAGACTCTTTAAAGCATCTTCACCACATTTTTTTTATTATTAATTTTATGGTTTTTTTATCCTCAGGCACAAAATATAAATAAATATTTAACATATTTTGCATTAGTAACCCTCACAGTTGGGTGCACTGAAGAAATTAAACGAATCTCTTTGTACTCCGTGTGCCAGAAACCCCCAGATATCAAGTTTCATTGCAGTAGCGCAATATGGAAGACACCCCTCCCCCTTTAGGTACTTCCCAACTCACTTGGGTAATGAAATCAGAGATGATGGGAAATGTGCCGTAAAACTTGAATTTCTTCTGGGTTCTAAAAGCTAATTCCGTATTTAGGCTCACATTGGATGATCAGGCGAAGCATAACTTTGATTTTTTATGTAACAAGGGAATGAAATTAGGGCAAGGAGTAGCGTGTTCATCTGTAAAAAAAGGTAATATAAAAGTTCGCGTGCCACATATCCCCAGATAATAGACTTATTCAAACAGAGAGGCATAGGTTCCCCTTTTAAAATACCGCTAAGGAATGATGTCATGTAAGGGATGTATTGTGCAGGTAAAATACTCTGGAACGTTATTGAACACTTAAAACAACTTGTACCTATTTCAACTTTGAAATACAATGCGCATATTTATAATATGAAATATACAGTGTTGGCTAAAATGAGCGAAATAGTAATCTCAAACATTCGCATGCACAATATTTTAAGAGCTAGGCATGAAAAGCGTTTCAGCAAGATTGTGCCATAGTTGCTTCATCTGATTAAATAATAATAATAATAATAATAATAATAATAATAATAATAATAATAATAATAAAGGCTTCCCAATTGTGTCCAGAAGAAGTGGACGAAATCCAACGGATATTCTGTGTCTATTTATAACCACTTGTGAAACAGCTGCACTACTAAGATCGACTACATTTATCACATTCCAACACGGAAAAACATAGCGGTCTACTACTACTACCAATAGCAAATACGAAACCTTACACAATATTACGTTTACAAACTGCCATTATTTATCATTAGAAAATATTTCATTGGTTTTTAAGAATTTGAAATTGTTTACAAACAATATTTCTCATATGTAAACGAAATATAAATTAATTATAAACTCACACAAATCTTTATAAAATACACTAACTTCCAAATTACTGGACATAAATGGGACAGCATCATATTTATCATCGTCTGTTTTAATGAAAAGAACATATGTCTTCCTTGGCAATAGTTATAATTGATATACCGGTCTTGTCTTAACCTCACTTGCAAAGGAGTCAAAGCATAACGTTCTGTAACCCGCTACATACGTTCTTCCGGATTTTTCCATTCATTACTATCGTCTTTGTCACATATGGTTTTTAAAATGATATTTAACGCCCGTTTTTTACTACTGTGACACCATAGGCGGTCAACACTGATGATACATGAGATGAAATGATATATTGGGAAAGGATTTTTTTTTAAGGAAGGAAATGTTCCAGGCCTTAGTTTAGGGTACCTCCTCGGCATTTGCCAGTTATGAAAACTGAGGCAAACCTGGAAAAAACCTCAGTCAGGGAGGACGGTCCTGGCGGGATTCGAACCCCAGACCTCCCGCTCACGAGTCCGCGCCTTAACGACCTCGGCCACCCCTGGCGGTGTCACATATGATGGTAGATTAGAGAAAATTGCACAAGGGAATTTGTCTCCCTAATCACAAATGTTGGTACGACATATTTATACACACCACAGTTTCATCATTAACTTCAAAAATTTCACGAGGTATACTCTTTATCCACTGTTCCTTTAATTGCTGCTATTTAGGAAATATAAATATGCTTTTATGTGGTGCACTGCCATAATTAAGACATACAAGAGCAACTCATGCTGTACTAACACTTTCCTGGTGTGATTTCACTAATTCAGTATTAACTTAGTATAAAACAAAAGAAATAACACGCTATTTTGTATTCACTTCCAACTATGATAAACCAGGTAAAGACAACGAACCAAATAAACAAAGGCATGTAATTAAAAGCATGGACCACATTTTCCACCATTTTTACTACTATCGACACCTACATTGCGGTCTGGTAAATATAATCGGTATTGGTTATACCACATCATTTTACGGCGCGAAATGCATTTGTCTTCTGGTCAGTGTAATCAGATATATAAATCCACAACAATTCCTGAGGGCGCATCACAGATTACTTTTGTTAGCACGTGGGGGCAAGGTGTTGATAGCAACAAAACTGTCGACAATCATAACCAAAAAGGAGGGTTTTTAAAGTATTTTGGTGATGAATTCATTTGTAAATTATGTAACCATAATAGGCACGTTGTTCAGAATGGTAAAATTTTATCCCTCTTTTGATTTTCACAGTTGGTATTAGTAAATCTAACGGTAGCGATTGTAATAGTCGAATTTTGTCTATCTTAATCTCACAGTTTCTGAATAGGTAGGTATTCATAAGTAAGTATAACATTTTATACAACTGTTCCTATTTTGTACATGAATTTCAAATATATATTACTTTTATTCTTATTCTCTTTATGAAATACTCCTAAATTTCATATTTGACTCTTCTCTATTGGTATTGCTGACAGTCAACATTCGTCTCTCGCAAGAGACTTGAAAAGGTTAAGTATTCATAATGCAAATGTACAATTATTACAATTTTATAGAGCATGTTTAGGTACATTATATTTAAATTCTTGTTCTGCTATTGAAACAGTCGTAATGAATATCATTCGAGGGTCTGAACTTTCCAGAATCACTATGTTCGTGAATTTATCGGCAATCTGAGACCCTCTTGCGATGTTACGTGTTATGATTACTTCTGTAGTGATATTTCTTGAGCGTTTAGATAAGAGCTTGTCTTTTCTGCTTCTCCGGCCGCATTGGAACTAGGCCATCCAATTTAACTTTGTTTCCCGAATACTCTTTTCATCTCTTCAAAATTGTATGCACCCTTCAGTTTTTAAACATATAGGAAATGGGTTTCCTTTCAACAATAACGGAGTATTATCATCCCATGTACGTAGTTAAAATTAAAACGACAATAAACTATAAAAATTATCAATAAATGTTATTAGTAAAAATGCCAGTGACAGTAATAACATCTAAGTAGGTAAATTAAGTTTTTTTTAAAAAAAAATTTGACACGTGCGGGTTTACCGGCATGTCAGCGAACTGTCGTACTAAAGGAAGTTTATTTCGCTGATCTGAAAGAAGCAGCGCCTAAGGCTTCCTGTTTTTAATGCTGTGCACGTCGCAAGTCTCTGAGAATTCAACAGCAAAGGAAATGGGGCGCAGTGCTCCAGTGAGCCGAAATGGCTTACAGGGTGTGTCTAAAGCTGCATTATGCTTTGCAGTATCGTTGATATTAAAATTGTAAAGACTCGGGTGATGAACTTGACTTGTTGATAAAAGATTTAGTTATAACCGTTTTAAGTTGTGAAATGTGGAAATGTGTACTCGTACAATGAGTTAGACTGTTCAGTACTTACAGAGAAATCACACAATTAGTATAATATTTCGGGATGATTGTCCTTTTTCAGAAAGAAGTGCACGTAGAGTTAATCGGGCGGCAAGTAATACCAATTTTAAAAAAAATTACGCGTTGAAAACTGTGCAAATACAAACCTTCCTTGTTACGACAAATATAGGATTGGCGTGCGGGAATGATATGCAATAGAGTTTTGTACCTTATTTATTATGCACGTGGGATCTGAATATACTTTCCATCAAAGTCGGGCACAGTTGTCATGTTCCTGGTAACTTCATAATGGGGTTCCATCATATGGGAGTACTACGCTTCCATTTGTGGACAACTGCCTGATTTTCCTCATTGTTGCACAATTTTTTTACCTCGCATGTTTTTGATTACCCTCCAGAAGGGCAAAACTATCATCGGGGATTATTGCGCTTCACTACTGCACCAACTGAAGGTTGCGAAAAAGAAAGTTCTATTTCATCATGACAATGCGCCTTTACACACGTCTAGAATTGTTGCTGCAAAACGGCATGATCTTCGCTTCTACATCCGCCATATTCGTCAGATTTGGCTTTCAGCTCAGATTTCGTTTATTTGCGGACGCTCTTTAACATCTCAGATCACCATCGTCCCATCCAATTCAGGGAATGAAACGACCGACAAATTTTGCTCAGAGGCTTCTTCATTCAGGCTTGAGGTTCTTTTACGTGCTTTAAATGCATGACACGGGACCCACGGCTTTACTTCCCTTCCGAAGGAAACCATACTTCCAAAAATATCCATCGACCATGCCGGGATCGAATTGGGTCTACAAGGCAAGTATGGCTACCATTATATCACCAGGACCGACTGTTTAGCTCTCAGCAATTATTTTTTGTTCCCAAACTTGAAGAAATAGCTTGTGGGTATCAAATGATGAGGCTGAAACTGAGACATCCACTTATTTTCATTTTATTTTACTGAGGGTATTAAAAAGTTGGAAAGTCTTTGGACTAAATGTATTGATTTACAAGGTAGCTATGTTCAACTTTTCTCTTAATGCTTGTGTTTTCTTCGATAAGTCGAGGACTTTTTAGAGCCGCTCGTTCAGTCGTCATTATTTCTATTTGCTTTTAATGAACGAGTTTTCTCCAAATGGAATTCAAACATGTTGCCTCCTTAGGCGACTTTGAGTTTGATAGAGAAATTCTGACTCAAGGGACTAATAACATTGTAATGTTTGCTTATTGTTGGATAATTAGAACGCCGCTTTCTGTCGGATACCGCAAAGGACGTGCCCTGTTTGTTATCTGTTTTTCTTCCCTCGGGACGGACTTTTGTTTTTCCTTCGCTAAAGAAGAGAAAGGAAGCATCTTTTGGTTGCGTTGCATCACAATACGTGCCTAGAATACGGTGGCTTTGTGTGCGATTTGATGAGCTTGCGGATTCTGTGTGTAATGAAAAATGGGGCAACCGCAGCCTTTCATGTTGTATAAACGTATCCCAGATTAATATGTGTGTGTTTGTAGAGATCGCCGCTTGCCACTTTATATGGCGTTTGGAGGCAGCTTTAATGTTGAGGTAAAGCTGGCTTTTACATTTTTTTCATTTTCAGAAAAATAGCATTGGCCCATATAAAATGTTTTTGTCACAGGAAGTGTATGGGGCGAACTGCGACGATATGTCCACAAGTTTTCGACCCTAACCTTTTTCTAGGTATGATAAAGACAAAAACTATATTTCACTTTTCAATATAGTTGCTCTTTACTGCAATACACTTCTCACATTTTTGAATTGACAGTTCAATCCCCCCCTCCCCAAAATAGTCAGAAACATTGTCTGCAAAATGGGCATAAATAGCATCCATCACTTCTTCGTCACATTTAAATTTCCTTCCTCGAAGGTCCTTCTTGAATTTTGAGAAGAGGAAATAGTCATTAGGAGTTGTATATGGGTTGTAAGGTGGATGGTTGATCTCCTTGAAGGCATTTTTATTCACAGCTTCCTTTGCAACAAGAGCTCTATGCACAGGCTACTTGTCTTGAAGACTGCGCACACCACCACTCAGCTTTCCTCGCCTTTTCTCTTTGATGGAAGCAGGTAGAAAATTCTTGCATTTGTGGGAACAACCATTGCTGTACCATGTCCTTTTATTTATTTATTTATTTATTTATTTTATCATCTCAGGTCATCAGCGTCCCGTTAACTCAAGGGTGAAATAGCCACTAAATCAAGGGCCTCTTCTTTCAGGCCTGAGATTCTTTTTTGTGCCGTAAATCTATGACACAGCTTTAGGAAGCCATGCTTAGGATTTTTACACAAAAGTCCATCGATCCTGGCCGGGATTGAATCCGCCATATTGAGTTTGGGAGGCAAGTATGGTCACCATTACACCGCCAGGACTGACAATATCATATGTCCAGTTATTGTGTTTTTCGGTGAAGAAGTTTCCGCTGACATTGCGCAGAGCACGTTCACTTCAGGTGATTCACGCTCATATTCATGAGGATTCTGGGTACCCCACACTAGATTGACTTTGTCATTTGTATGGAAGGTCGCTTCGTCACTGAAGATTACGCGATCGTCTTCTTCTTCTACCTATCGTTGCACTCATAACGCTGTTGTTTCAACTGCTGCATACGCAGTCTCTTAGCTCGCTGGATACTCTGCGAACTGATTTTCGGAGTGCCTGTCTCACACGGTTAACCGTTTCTTCACTTACTCTCTTCTTTTCTTACAACACAGGTAACCAGTACTCACAAATTTGTCAGGCGAGGGTTCCTGCTTGGTTCTTAGTCCTGAACTTCCGTTGCACATCTGTACAACACACAAAAAGTGCGCTTTTCGCCAGAAGTCACCCACCATCTTTAGAAAACGCCAACTGCGGCGAATCCTATAACTAAACAACATTTGAGTTCCTCGTTATGTGATATGTTGTATGATTTGTAGTTTTTGTGTAAGAAATTAAGAAAAGTGTTACCGGATGTTAGGTACACCCGCACTCTCCACCACACTTATACACTTTCTCGTCCTCTCATTTACTTGTTCGCTAGTCACCTTCATTTACTGTAGGCGGAAGTAAACATGTCTGAACATACACACCTCTTACAGACAGGAACCGGAAATGATAACAAAGAATCTAGTACTCGTGCACATTATGCATTAAGCTGACAAAATACTGTAATGTTAAATTTTAGTGCAAGAAATGATGCGTTAGCATCTTCATTATTGAGCTGCGCTCGTAGTTGCCCTGCCAACAGCACAACACGCATAACCTTCGTAGCCGGCTCCAGATTTCTCCACTATTAAGTACTGATGCTTTTTCTTGGGTGTAAAACCATTTTCTATGCTCATTTTTCTTAAAAACAAGAATAGAAACTGCCTAGAAAACGTAGAATCAGAACTCAGACGCAGCTTTCTCCTACTCAGACTTGTAAATGAAATGCAACATCATTTGTTCCGGCACAGATGCTACAAAGACACCTGCACAAATTCCGAAAATGCTCATAACAAAAGCACAGAGTTCGCGACTGTTACATTACAATTCACTGCGTGTTTGATGTTTGGCTTTAGGCTGTGTGAATGAGATTACCATGGAAACCAGCTACTGATGGTCCATTTAGTCGTAACGGAAAACGTTACTGCTGTTTTTATGTAGTATTATTTTCATTTAAGCAAATCTCTTTGGTTGTAAATGCTTTGTTTTAATGATACATACGGCCGTGTTTAATTAGGTACCGAAATGAACTGATTGTGTGATTGATATAGCCGTTAGCTATGAGCGGCAGCCATATTGCTGCGTTATTTCACTGTCATGTACTGCATAAATATATCAAAATTGCACTGTGTTTGGGGACAGAGCGAGTGATCCACGGAAAACTAAAGTTCGCAAGAAGACGCTGTTCAAGCCCAAGTTTTTAGTTTCAAAAGCAGAAAAGTAGCAAACTTCATACAGGAGCAGCCATTCAATTTAGAAATGACTAGAAGCACACGAAAAGCGTTTCACCGATTTCTCTTTTTGGTGTCTTTTAAAATTATGTGTTCATACACTGCCGAAACTGACAGCAAACAAACTGATATTTGTTTATGTACGTAATGCTGTTTTACTGCTAGGAAAGGAAGTTGGAAAGAAAGAGTTCCAGGCGAAGTTTAAGGTAGCATTTGACATTGATGAGGGCCGAGTTCATACCTCTGCGTGTAAGTACAGATATGGGGTCTGTTCATAGAATAATTTGACTTTTTAATATTTTAAAAGTTGGGCTTACTGAGCTTTGTCTCCCTGGAAGAAATGTACCCCTCTATTGATGTGCCTCTCCCAATTGTGTTTGAACTTCTGAAAACAGATAGAATTTGGACAACGTCCGTATGTGAAAATACGAGCAGGAATGTATGAGAATGCCACACACGCGCTGCATAGCACACAAGACTGTCATAAGCTGGAATGACCATGACTTGTCTTGTGAAGGGGTTCGGCGAAACTTGTGTTTGCGTAGTGACTCAGGGTGAAGCCATTCACCGGACTAGCGCTTGAGTTCTGGTTGATATACCCTTGCCAACATTTCATCAATTGCAATCATGCGAGTCAATATGGCGTCTCCTTCTTTCTGAAATTTCGCCTGATTTTTGCAACGTGCTTCGTAGCGCGTCCACTTCTGTGCTTCTCTTGATTGATGTGGGAGCCACTTAGCGCACATTTTCCGCATGTTCAGGGTCTCTCATAAAATGCGTGCACTGTTTTTGCAGGAATTTCCGTTTGCTCTTCTAATCTCACAAGTGTCCAGCGCCTATCATCACGTGCGCACTGTTCTACCTCCATTTCATTTACATCCCTGTCGCAAAAACAGGACGTCCACTGCGCGGCAGATCGGCAGTCGACATTCTGCCCAAATTTGAAGGTCTCTGTTCTCTTTGCTACTGTTCTATAGGGCAGGGCACGCGCACCCAATACTTCCGTAATGCTTAGGTAATTTCTGGAACATTTAGGCTTCGATTTTCATGGATGACGAACGTCTTCATTTGAAGTGAATGGGTATCAGGAACCAGGCTACCAACTACGGTATCCCGATTACTTTTCAATTGATTACAGCATTCATAGAACTAAGTACGGTTAAAGAGTTATCTCCATCATCTCGTGAATCTTGGTACAATTATTTACAAGTTTCACGCAAAATTTCATGTTAATAGCTCGTAATCACAACACTCACAACGCTGTTGCAAAGAAAGCAGTGTGAAATTAGATATCACTGTGCGGCAAACGAGAAACGTTCAGTCACAAACAGAACTAAAAGCCGTTTTTTTAATATTTGGTTACTTTTGACCAGGCCTTAATGAGTACTTTACAAGGCCTTGTATTATTATTAATAAATTACACTAGAACACAAAAAATGTCATACCTCTAGGATAAAGATATCTACTTATTATGGAAATCAACGTGCCAATTTGGAGTTTTCCTTTCGGGCTCAGTTCATGTATACTCTCCTCAGAAAAATTTGAGAACACATGTTTAAATCCAAGTCCGAAAATAAATATTGATACAATTTAATGTTTGACAGTTTATAATTATAGATTGAAGAATTGCATAAAATTAGATTAGGCTTTCTAACAAACTTTTATTTCACAGTATTAGAAATACGAACAAATGGTTCATCGAAACAAAGTGGAAGTACAAGATTACAGCGTTTAGTAATCAATGTTTCCATGGTTATTCCAACACTCAGTACCTACCGTGAGCTACCATGACTTCATGTTTTGCACCAGCCTCCTGATAAAGACATATGGGATTCTCTCCCATTCTTCAGTGAGTGCATTTGCGAGTTCTCCCAGGTTCTATGGCACAGCAGGGCGCTGGTTTTTTTTTATTTGTTTATTTATGGACTCTTAACATCTCAGGTCATCAGCGTCGCATTCAGTTCAATAACAATTTTTGCTCAAGGGTCTCTTCTTTCAGGCTTGAGGTTTCTTATCGTGCCGTAAATGTATGCCACGGTACCCACAGCTTTACTTCCCTTCCGAAGAAAGGCATAGGATTTTTACGCCCGAAAATATCCATCGATCCTGGCCGGGTTTGAACCCGCGATTTTGGGTTTAGGAGGCAAGTATGGTTACCACTACACCGCCAGGACCGACCAGCACGACGCTCGCGTACAAGTTTACCAGGTTATTCCACAGATGCTCAATCGAATTGAGGAATCATGAAGGCCGAATTTGGCATTCTTGCAGGACATTATTGGTATTCCGTGTTGTATGAGATTTAACTTTCATTCATTAGAAAAACATCAGGGTCCATACCATAAGCAAAGAGCACGACATATTCAAGAAGAATGTCACTAATGTAAACATCAGCATTCATGTACTGTGGAAAGAAGCTCTGTCCGAGAATCAACAGTAATGCCGGTACAAATAATAATCAAACCGCCTCCAAATCTGTCACGTTCAATAATGGTGGCTGGAGCAAGACGTTCACCAGGATGTCCCCATAGACGTGTACGACCCGTCAAGCGAAATCTTGACTCGTTTGTAAAGAGAACAGTCTTCCATTGGCAGCGCTGTCAGTTGATGATTCTGAGCAAATCTCTGAAAAACTGGACACAGCGGAGCGGAAGTTACAGCTGCAATTATTTACTTAACAGATAAGGTATGACGCCAGATAAGAATTTTGTGCAGGCGATAATCCGAGGCCGGGAACTTATGGACCCACGCTCGAAACATTACTCATATTAAATTAATTTGTTTTGTTTGAACGAAATGGTTCGACTTAAGTTTTACGTTAATTGGTCTTTGAATGATCAATTAATTAATTAATTTAATTCGTCTTTAAAAATTTCAAATTTACGTCAAATTATGTTAAGAGTCCTTAACTTCTAAATGCCAATCTTTTAAATTAGAATTTTGCAGCCGCTTTTTCCTAAATTTACGAATGAATGGAACTTTGTTTTCCCATTTCTAAACACAGCTAACATTGGCTTGCTCACCTTATACCCAGCCGGTGTCAAAAGAGACGGCGAACTTGTGATATGACCGTGACTCGGTATCCAACAATAATACTGATAAACTCCCCCATGGCTTATACGTTTGTCTACTGTTAATCTTAGACTGCTATTGGTTGAAGCTATCACACCACTCCATGTGGAGTTTGTCTTCTGTTAAATCCTAAACTGCTATTGCGTATCTAAAATATTTTAGTGCGGTCAAACAGAGAGTTTCGCTATATTATCTAAGACTGTGAAAATACATGGTGACAAATACGCAGCATTGTTAAACAAAGTAAGCCGGTTGGATACACGATGGATGCGGCGATATTGTGTGGATGTCGGGTAAGTCACACACATATATATCAAAAGCTTGCCGCCTCTTTTGGTACTAGTTGGATATACGACGAGCGTGGTAATTATATTAATCCACAATCCCTACTACTATCACAAGTTATAGCTACTATTGACATTAATGAATTATATTGAACAGGAGGCGAAGCGAAAAATGTTAAATAAAATAATCAAACGGAAGTATACTGTATTGTCGCCAATTGTTCAGTTTTCACAGCGTTATAATATTATACCATACAAATGCTGTTGCAAACGGAGGAAGAAACTAAACAAACTCGGTGCTTTGGCTTTCAAAAACCTGTAAAAACGCTTTTTACCCAATCGATTTTTTTTTTCTTCCCTTAACACCTACTTAAAAACTATCAGATTCAGATGAGAAACCGCCGATGTTGGCAACACTGGTCTAACTCTCCGCAACAAGTAGTTCCCGCCTTAGCTTTTTAATTGTTGCCAGCGCTTGAATTTTGAGCACTGCAAAAAAAACGACATATTTTTATTATATGATAAGATGTTAAATGTTATTTGAAACAATCGTTTGTAGCTTTGTAAATTTTAACATTTCAGATAATATAGTCATTGAGAACATAAAAAGCATGATGCGAAACTTCGTATTTTATATATTGTTACATTTAACTATCTGCCTGAAAATGGAGCGGTTCAAAACCTGTAACATTGCAAAGCTGGCTTTGAAACGACACCATTTCAGCAAGTTAGAGGGATTTTTGTGGTTAAAGTCATATAAAATGATATTCCGAGGAATAACGTGCCTGGCCTGTTTTGCTTGCAGTTATCTTTATTATTTTTTTATGTTCTATGGAAGCGGCATTTAAATTACTCCCCTTGTATGCTGGGGTGGTTTTCTACTTCATTTCCGGTTTGTGCAATGCACGCTGCGTTATTTTTACAACGGCAATATTAATTACTTGAGGTCATTGCACCAGAATGGCGGCCTGTGATATTCCTTTGTTTGTGCTGCATGTGAAATCATGGGTTGCATGCAAGTAGGTCACCAACCGCGAAATTATGCTAGCCCACTCGTGCTGTGGTGTGTACACTCACTGCCTGATGATTCAGAATGCCTCATGCTAAAGTATATTAAAACTCTTCAACCTTTACAGTAGTTGTGAAATTTGGCGGTAGAATCAAATAAAAGGTCACTCTTCCCTAGATGTAAAATCACCAATTTCCTTACATTTCTTTACATAATTTGTTCGGAATGGAGATCAAATTTTCAATGTGCAAATCAGAATGTTTGCACACAGTTTACTGGAATGTAAAAGAAAATTCATATTCAATACCTTTCACGATATTCAAAACCAGGAATCATATGGTATGAGGTTGCAATAACTGGGTGACCATTCTGTTGTGTTACGATGGACAAATAATTTATGGAATTGATTGTTTAAGAAGTGTTTAACCTTTAAACCACAATGAGACAGAATTCCATGCTTCCATATCAATTGTCGTCAGGAAAAGCAGAGCCGTTTTTTAGTTCTGGAATAAGCACCTCTTATAACGTGGACCCGGATTTTGATGACCAAAAATGTTTGAAAATTACATTAAAACGTCGACAAATTTTGTATCAAACTGTTTAAATACTCGTAGGGTTTACACAAGTACGTAATTTTCTTCAGTCGCTTTACCTTTTGATGCACTTGGTCCAGCATGTTCCCTACAGAGGGAAAAAAAGCTTTTTGATTGCACAACAATTTATGCACCGTTTCCATCACTTCGTCCATGGAAAGTCGACGACATTTTATCCAAAGAGATGATAGTCAAAAGGAGCGAGATCTGGGCTGTAGGTTGTATGTATTGCAACACTTCGAAACTCAAATGGTTAACGGTTTCAACGATCTATTGTATCGTCGTGCAACAACAATTTCTTCGATAATAGGCTTCAGCGTTTGGTTCGAATTGTTGGCCAGCAAAGCATTGTATCTTGCACTGTTGAGCATTCACCCCTTTACTAGAAAGTCTTCCAGTATAGCCATTTTTTAAACTTACCCTTCCTTACAAACAGAGCCTCTTGGGCTGCCACGCCTGCTTTCATGGACGCAGGGGAAGAAAACCGAGAACCCAATTGCAGTCACTTCTCCTCTCATAATGCAAGCGGATAGAACTGTCGTAACGCATGGAAAAAAGTAATCGAAGGAAAAAAAATAACTTTTTGGAATGCATTTTAATAGTTAATCACATTTAATATATAACGAAAATAATTTGGAAACTGTAATGTAGCAACATAAAGGAAATAATTGATATGGGAAAAGGCATACGCTTCTTTTAACAGTATAAGTTGTGACTTTTATTTTACCTTAAGCTAATCTAACCAAACCTAAGGTTGTAACCTATGGTGTGAAGTAAACAATGACGTGCAGCTTATATAGTCATGGAGCAACAGCTGAATTTCTTTTATGTGAGAATTTACAGTACACGAAATAGAAGTAAAGTTGCAAACTGTGCGTTATCCTCTCTAATAAGTAACATTAAAAAGTAGCATTTACAATATTAAGAACAGATATACAAGTTGTGAAAATTAAAAAAGGAAAAATGAAAAAAAAGGCTTGCACTTGAGTAACCTAGCTTTTTAATTTTTTTAAATAAAATTTGACGCCCTTTTTTTACTACTGAGGCAGTGACACTGACGATTATGTGATGTAATGCTATATTGGGAAAAATAAATTTTTTAAAAGGAAGGGTTCCAGGACTAAGTTTGGGGCACCACCCCGACATTTGCCATTTATGAGGACTGAGGAAAACCTGGGAGGACGGTCCTAGTGGGAATAGAACCCCAGACCTCCCGCTCACGAGTCCGTGGATTAACTACTTCGGTCACAGGTGTCGGCACTACAAGCTTCGTTCTTTTAGACCAACGCTCTTACCAACTAAGCTATCAGGTCAACAAGGATAGCGTAGTATATCCTCCTACATGTTGAAGTCACTTGGATCCGGCTCTATCCATTGCGAAAGGAGGCATGGCAGCCCAAGAACCTCTGTGTATAAGGATAAGTTTGTTATTAATCCCAACCTCCCCCCCCAAAAAAAATCGATTAGCATTACCATTTCCGCGACAGATTCAGTTTTGAATTTGTTCTTCATTGGTGTTCCCGGATGTTTCCACTCATACTCTAGCGTTGTGATTCTAGCGTATACTAATGGACTCATGTTTCTACCCCTGGCTGTTCTGCTGTCTTTATTGCTGTATTGATCGAGTAAGCGATGACGATAACTTGGTTTTAATATTGTTTAGATTATTAATACGAAACAAAAAAAAAATGTTAAGTGAATATAAATGTTTAGAAGTAGCAGGTAGCAAACGTATTCTGTGGATAAATTGGGAACGTGGAACGAATAACATGGCATAATTAGCGCACAGGTTTTGCATTTAGAGCGTTGTCAAGGATACGAGCCTGCGATTGAACGGGGTAGTTTGGAAGGAGATAGGTTGCGGCGAAATACTTTTTTAAGTTTAAGGGGTGTTTTAAAGTAAGGCGGGGTACAAATTTAGAAAATAATCACTTAAAGTATCGCGACATTCTTTCAAAATAGGTCTGATGCTTTAAAGCGACAATATGATTACACATTTTCTTATTAGAAGTTTTAGGTTTGTATTAGAATGGTTTGTGTTCTTTGTAACGTCACAACAAGAGGCAAACGGAACGTACGTGACGAGAGGTGACGTTTTCAGGTGGTGCATACGCATTACTTTTATGGGTAAGAAATTCATTCTGCGCTTCTCTCACCTCCGATCAGAATGCTACACAAATCTAGTTATACATTGGGTTGCACCATGGTTACAAATGAAAACCTCTTCAGATAATAAGCAACAAATACAAACATCAGGTGCAAGATAGTGGTCCCATATAGACATTTCTGTTTATGCATAAAAGCGCAATAAGTAATTAAATGTTGAACTTTTTGGGAGTAGCATAAACAAGCAACCTAATAGATAAATTGCTCCTGACCAACCATTAATAGTACAGTAATAGTGTATGTATATATTTGTTACAAATATCACTCATCCATGTAGCACGGATCTTGGAGCCGTGCGTGCTTCCACATTACACATCAAAACAGGGATTCGCTTGGGGCATGGCGACATATAAGAATTTCAGGTGAAACTGGATTGAGAGTTTGCCCTTTATGTGGAATGGAAGAATCATGGCCGCATATCTTAGCGAATTGTAGTAGCACTGAGGTGTTGAGAAAAAGTTTCTACCGCCTTCCTTTACTGACGCTAACAGGGGGCAAGGGGCAGCTGGGCTCTTCTGGCAGGCAGAATGAGGAGCAGGCGGCAAATTCATGTCTAAGGTCTGAAAAGGCTGAAAGCAGTCGGGAGGGACGAGGGAATTAAACTGAATTAAAAACTGGATTTAAAAAACGTATGTATAGATAGTATTGTGTTTACTTGGAAGGGGTTCCATATATGTGTATATGAAGCTAATAAATTATTATTATTATTATTATTATTATTATTATTATTATTACTATCATTTTAACTATGTTAAACAGGAGGTATCACTTATTTACTCATGCGAAGTTTGCTAAGTTATTAGTGTGTATGTTAATTGGAATAAAATACACACATTCATTCATTTATTCACATTACATTAAGGAATACACAAAGTTGCACGAACCGATATTTAACTTTTAAGAAACAAACAATATATACACTCAGAACAAAATAACTAAATATGTTAAAAACGGAAGGCATAGAAAAATGTTTTAAAATAAAATAAACAGAAAAGAAACAGTACAAAAATAGCTTACCCCCCCCTCACACACATATATATGTGCAAGTATTTTCAAAATACTATCACTGAGGAGCTCATCCCTTCCTCTTGTTTGCCTTTTCCGATATGAGCTGTCTAATTTTTGTTTATACGTTTACCTACTCCCTCCTCCTCCTTCCTATCTGCCAGCGCCTCCACTGCCCTCTCCCCCAGTTAACAAACGGGTCCGGTGGACATCTTTATCTCCACTATTCTTTTTCTTTAGTATGCCAGAATATGTTCCCAAGATTCGCACCTATAGGGCCTATTCTGTCTATCATCCGCCTTGCGCCTAACCTAAACCAAGAGAGTCCCTGATTGCTAAGTTTGACTCATCTTTGTACGTAACGCTCCATCCTTCATCCGATTACTCAATTACTTAATTTGTTTATTTATTTACTCTGGCAAGAGTTAAGGCCATGGGTCCTCCTCTTCCACTATACCAAGCGAAAATAATCGGCAAAAATACAGAGTACAATATATATAGTTATATAAAATATAGAAAATGCCAAATTAAAGATATACTGTACATATTACATGCTTTATTATGGTTAGAAAGTGGATAACGGTAGTGTTAGAATTACACTTGTTCTTCAATGATCTTTTTCTAGGACAAGGAGGGAGGGAGAGTAGTAGAAGAAGAAAAGGAGGAGGAAAAAGAAGAAAAGGCGAGGTAGCAACTGTTGTTATTCTTAGAAATGAGATAGCAGTTTAATCTACGTTTAAATTGCTTTCTTTATTGTCCGACAATCTCTGACTTCAGATTTTGGGAACTGACCGTTGAATTTACTTTCATCTCTAGCGAAACCTATTCTGCACATTCCGAAAGAGTCCGTTTCTTATTAATGTCCCTCGGACGATTCTTAATTTCCCCCTCTGCCCTGCTATCCAAATGTTACATATTTCCATATCTTGCAGACCCCTTCTTAATGTAGAAACCGAGCTCCCGGTAGCAGATCACCCTAATTAGTGCCTGATTTCCATGAACAATTCGTAGCTAGTACTTCACCGCTCCGATCCCGTATTACATACTCTCGCTATAGGCACCAAATTCCCCGAGGATTCCTTAATGTGGTGTACCCTTCTCCCTCTAAAGTATCTTTCACAAACCCCGTCCTTACCCGTTCCAGTTTCTCTGTTCGTTCCCAAACCCAAATTTCGGCCCCATAATTCATTGTACTCCTCCATATACTGCTCTAACAGCAAGCCTGGAATTCTGTCTGCTTCTGAGAGTTTCTGCTGCTTTCATATTCGCTTTAAGTTTTACCCCAACGTGTAAACTTTAAAAGACGACATTTTTGTGTGCAGAACTTGTGTCATGAACGAAAAGCATGCAAAAATATTGTTATTTCTTTACTATGCTTTCATTACTTGAGTGCTCTTTTTTAAATTTTGTAATACCTACAGTCGTGTAAATGGTACAGAAATAGCACGGGGGAATATTAACGACAGTGAACGGATATCTCCATCAGGGAAATCTGATAAGCGTTGGAAGGGAAAAACAAAACCCTCTCACGATGTCTAGCTTCACTTAAGGGTATGATGGATGCACTCTCTTAAAGCTGTCCTATCTGATTTCCTTTACAATGTATTCATTGATTTCTTCTTCGTGAAACTCTGCCAGCAAAGCACTTCCTATACACACTACACCATTTCTCTCTTATTCAATGGCCAACACCGCCTGTCTACATGTTCTAGTAATGAAATAGATTACCGTTTTCTACGGCCTCCTTTGTCTGACAGTCTACGTACTGAGTGGAGCAATTTTAACAGGTGGAGCATAGTATTGCGATGAAATCTGGGAAGAAAACTATTTAAAATAAATGAATAAAGAAATTCTATTTTTACGATTTATAAAAGTAATAAAATGCGTTTTTAAGCTGTTACTAAAGCCAAAATTGTATAATATGAAATAAGTTGGTAAAATTGTTATTTTAAATGAATAGTATTTAACACCGGTATTGTATGCCGAAAGTTTTTAGTTGCTTCTAAATTTTAATCCAGTAACAGTAATCCTAAGTGTGTCTTTAATCGGTTGGTCCCAGTTCGTAGATTTACGGCACTAAAGGAGCCTCAAACTTGAAAGAAGAGGCCTCTGAGCAAAATTTATCGATCGTATCACGCCCTGATTTGAATGGGACTCTGACGACCTGAAATGTTAAAGAGCGTCCACAAATAGATCAAATCAACAACCGACGAAAGTGAAATTGCTTCTATTTAAAGGTTCATGCACGTAAGAGCTCCGTTTTTTTTTTTTTTTTTTTTTTTTATGTTTGTTTGAAACGTTTATCTCTACGTCTATTAAATTTGTATTTTATTATAAGAGCGGAAATATGAAGAAATTTGGAGCCTACAACGAGATTATAAAGTGTAAAACCATAGTTTTTGAAATACTGGCTGCGTTTATTCATGGAAACCATACTTTAATTAGGGCTTGTGCTATCATTAACTGGAGATGGGAATGGGAGAGCATCGAAATTAAAAAAGGGATTAGAAATAATAGGACTGGGCTCCATTTAGATGGCAGATCAAGGGAAAAGAAAGAGCGCACGGAGGAATACGGAATTACGCAATTGCGCAATGCAGGGAGATGATGTCGCTAGCTACACAGTCGGGGTTAAACTGTAAACAGGGGCCAGAATCACTAGACAAGGGATCGCGTGACATGACGAATATGGGCCGAGAAATCGCAGTTCTGAGCTTTATTTGCAGAAAACCATCGACCTGTCTGGAATTGAGCCCCGCCATCTTTGATCTACGAGCTTTGTAGTTGAAACACGGCCTTCTTAAACTCGCACGTTTGATTGCGGCAGAACCTTGTCGTCTTATTCTTGCTGTAATATCAAGTATGCTTCCATTTCGGATTTTTGCTGAAGGAAACATAGTTTAAGAGAAGCGACTCCATTTTACGCAGTCGACTGGTAAACACTCGCTCTTTGTTATAGTACTGTACAAAGAAGCATTTTCCCACAATTTACGTCAGATCTGTTCTTCTCGAGAAAAACGGTTTCGCCACAGTATCTCCATTGTGTATGAGAAAAACACTTCAGTCTTTATTGATCAGCTGTCACGGCAAAACGCCACTGACACCGCTGATAACCATGATTCACTTTTCTTCCCTCATATAGAAGACACCTTTGACCAGAATATTAAGATCATCTTCTTCCACTTTAATTAACGCCATAATCCGATTTCCTTATTTGCACGCATCTGCTCCTACTTAAGAAACAAGTGTTCTAAGGAGCTGATAACTTAAATAACCTCTATCGCAACTCTACAAAGAAAGGAATAATGGAAAGACTTGACATGTTTATTTGTTTTCTTATAAGAATCGGACAATTCTTAAGCAACTAAGATCCAGTAGTAACTAATTTACGACCGCCTGGTATCAAGACCAGACGCTCTTAGTTATGACAAGTATTGCTCGGCCCCTCTTATCTTTAGGCAGAATATATAGGCACCTAGATTTACCATCTGGGCGGGCGCAACCACCTCATGTAGCGACACGCTATCACGTGTATCTCTTGATACGGAGCATTCGTTACTCATCATTATTTGACACTTGCAGTCTCTTATCCTAACTGTTCTCCTGGGGATTTTAGAAAGTCTTAGAGAATATCTCAATTCCCTCTCCAACAACTCTGTAATCACCATTCTCCACTTCTGTAAATAAATCTCTTTACTTGAAAGAACACCACGTATTTTAATACTTAAGCGAGCAACCGGTCGCTTAACTGCTTAACTGCTTAAATCTCTTCGCCGGCATTGGAACACGAACACAGCCTTTAGTTAAAGACTATTACACGGTCTTGATAACATAATAACTATTTAATTTTCGGGGTTCTATTGACCCTCGTATAATGTTTATATAAGCATTAAACTATTGTGTACTTCTCTCCTTTAAGCTATATCCCATCATACCTCTGTCACTTTGTAGACAATTGACATTCTGAGGTGGAACATGTGTAACATCCCAAATGGAGTCTCTATTTTGCTCCCTGGAAGTTCATTTCTCTCAGCTGTTCTATAGAAGCGTGCTACCGTGGCGATTGTATCATACGTTGTCATAAGTGAATATTTGTAGATGTTAATTACGTTATCCATTTCATGAGCGTGTTTTGTAGACGAAGCGGATTTGTCGGTGGTGTTGTTGGCCCCAAACAAGTACGAAGTTGTTTAGTAGGCTTCGGCTATGTGCCACAGGATGGGCACCAATTTTGAAGAGATTTGCTGTCGATGTCAAGTAGCCTCACGTTGTGATGGCAATTTTGAAGTGGTTTTAGAGATTGATTTTTGCTCGCCTCGCTTTGTTGCCTACGCTTCAATGACAGCAATTTCTCATGTTGAATTCTACTATTTTGTTGACTTAGTACTCAACGGGACTGGGAGAGGATTTCAGTAGTGCAAATGAGAATACGATGCGATATAATATATATTCTGTATTTTATTATGTCCAAAATCTTTCGCGTCCTCTGGTGTTTGCGTACGATAGACTTAGCTACGCCGATATAAAGTTAATTGCCGCGTGTGAAACTTACAGATGAGTGCCGCGGCGCGTGGAACTTAAAGCCAAACTTATAATGAGACTGCGAACTGCGTGTAGATCTTATAACTGCGTGCTCAGAACTGCTAAATAAGTTGCGTCTGGCCGCGTCTGGAACTTAGACTGCTTGTCTCTAGCCGCGTGTAAAACGTGAAAGTGAGTGCCCCAGCCGAGCAACCGCTCTTCCTAATATTTTAAATTTAAATCAAATAATCGTTGATTTCAATGATTGCCAAGGTGTCATTCAGGCACGTTCAATCTTCGCGCATATCTTACGTCCCAAACGTATTTAAAAGCCCTCGAGTTTATTAACCCTACTGTGGCTTTTAAAAAAGAACGGGGCATCACACGTGACCCTCGGGCTTCTTCCTTTTGTGTAGTTTTATGATCCTTTTGACTTCCCAAGCTTCCCTAACATAATACCAGAGGCTTTCTCTTTTGTATAATTCTTACATTGGAGTTAAAGCTTATGACACACATATTTATATTACTATTTATAGTGTCTAAATATGATTGGGCTAACGTAAATACACATTATAATTATATTTCAGTGGGGGTTGATTGGAGGATTACAAGCCTTGATATCCCAGCGCTAACACCAAAGTTCGCATTTTTCCCTTGATAACTTGCTAGCATGCACTTTGGGCGTTGCAACAAAGGCGCCATATCCATATACTGTCATGTTGCTAATATTTCCCTTAATGCCGTAATTAACTGCATGTAAACTGTTGGTACCCCTGCAGCTTGTTGCAAAATCTTCACACACAACCAACATGTTACCTGTCACATCAAAGCGATAGTCATATGTATGGAGTAAAACAATTAAGGTCAGTAGCGCGGCGTTGCCAAGGTACCTGTTGGCCTTAACCGGATTTAACGTCACTCGTGTTCTCTGGAAGCCCCGTGCGACGTACAAATCTTATTTAGGGCGTCAGAATTCACTTCCTCATTATTTCCTAAATGAAGAACGCTTTTTATCGTGCAGGAAAAAGTTATTTTATAAAAACGTATTTTTGTTTACAGTGTTACTTATGACAAAGTTGGTCATTGGTTTTAATGACTTTTGCGTGTTACATTTTTTCCCCCATTTATGTTTGCACACATGTCATCGTCAGTTCTTTTGCACTTTATAGAACGAAAGATGGCAATAGGGAGCGTCCCCCCATTTTTAATACGCAGCTCTAGTTTTATACAGCCCGATTTTGTATCGCTTTTTTATTTTATTATTTCTCCCCCACTTTTCCGTTAATATCGAGCTTTTGTAGAATTATGGAAAATACAATTTGTTATTTCCGTGATAAAGCCACCGATTTTTTTAAGAGTTATGCTAGAGTTACTGTATAGTTGAGCAAATAACTTGTCGGTTTTTTGCTCGATGTTTAACTTTCAGGCTTTGTTACCATTAACGGTGAAACAAATTGCTGCTGAGAGTTAGACTTTTAAGCTGAAATACATTTGTAAAATGCAAAACATTTCAAGGCTGCAATTTCTGTCTCAGAACAATGCAATTCTGCACAATTATTTAGATAGACATGTTTTATTTCTTTGGCATTATTGAAATGGTTTGGTTAAAAAATGAAGAAGTTACACTGCTTTTTCTTTTTAGTGCCTTATTAGTGAATTATTGCGACTGGACCCGTTAAATATCTATTTTTTCAAGCTATTTCCGAAGGGTTGTAAACTATTGGGGTTGTAGCCATGGACATTGTTGAATAATCTATCCAATATCTCTATTGATCATACCTACTAGGCAATTACAAATAAAAAAAAAACAAATTAAAATGTATGTATGTTTTTTATGTGTGTGTGTCTATATATATATATAGAGGGGGCCAAAAATGTATACACAATTTCACAGTGGATATCCATTTAAATATTTCAAAGTTGGACCGAAAAACTACAGTAATATGTAGTATGATGTTCTGTAAACAGATATGACTCACATTACGTTATGCTAGCGTTGCTACAACAAAATGGAGTCAAATCGTTAGAACAGCAGAAAGCAATTTTGAAGTGGTATGGGAAACCGAGAATGTTGTTGAAGTTCAAAGGCGTGAGTACAGTACAGAACGGCAAACGCGAGAAACAATTGCGCCATTCGAGACAAATTTGAGACTCATGGTACCGTGTACGATGTTCACAAGGACAGATCTGGGCAGACCAGCTACACTGGCAGCACTTCGGGAAGAAATTGAAACGGCATGTGCTGCAATCGCTGAGGACACTTTCGTAAACGTTGCTCAATCAGTAGTTCAACGTACTCAGGAAGTGTATCGACGCCGATGGTGAGCATTTTGAGCAGCTGTTTTCACTGTAAAAGATGATTAGTGATCATCATTTTCTGTTTGTGTGAATTCATTTTTTTATGTTGACACTATTTTTAAGTGTGTATACATTTTTGTGACATCCTCTATATATATATATATATATATATATATATATATATATATATATATATACTTTTCTAAGACAAGAAGAACTCAAGCAGTTCCAAATACAGCGATTACAAATCTGTCACTTTTTTAGTGTTTTATCCTTTTCTTTTTTACTGGTATTGTTATTTTAGTTTCATTGTTAATAGTGTTAAATCATTTTTCATTTATATATCCATATATACACGATGTTAATGAACTATACCGAAATATTTTCAGAGAGTGTAGAAATTAAGTAATTTGAGAAAGGCGATGTATGGTCCACAACGAAACATAACGCAGTTATATGGTGTTAAACATTTTTGCATCAAATGCTGATAAGTCGGTGTTGAAAGTCAAGCCGGATAAAAAATTAGTTTACAACATCTTTAAAACTGCCTTGCGACCATAGAAATATATTTTTTCCTCAGCTAGTTATCAGCATTTTGAAGATTTAGTGCCATAAAAATCCCTCAAAGCTCGAACTAATCATTTGACTGTGCGACACTGAACATTATTAACTGCCTCCTTGCATTATGTAGTCTTCTCTAGAGGGAGCTCTGTAACTAACTGCTTGTGTGGCGTAATGCATAACCCAAAAGCGGACGTTCCGCAGGCTGCAGGATCAATTCTTGTCATGCCGTTAATTTTATTTATTTAATATGAAGTGTTGCGATATACAATTCATTAAGATTACCCATAATTCTACTTTTGGCAGGCAGAGTTCTAATTATATGCATTGGTATACTAAGATTTAAGTGTATGAATCAAAATATCAACCTAAACGTAGGTTGAAAGCTGTACTATTGGATCACTAATCAGAAAAGAACATAAATGTGATGAACGGGAGTCAAATTTGAAAACAAATGATAATACATATATATTGTAAGAAATCTAATTTAGTTCCCCTAATACCACACAGTAATGTCATAACTTATTTCATTTCATCAATTATTAAGACCATAATTTGGATTTTATATCACCTTTTATTAAAAAGTATTCAACTCGGTGAGGAATTCGCATAGTTTACACAGCTTCTTCGTGAGGAACTTTTATAAATATGCATACATCGTTAACTCAGTATCCATGTAAATAAAATTCACAAGAATGTTCAGGTATATCTACCTGAGAGGTGGCACATTTTGTTGTAAATAATTTTTTTTATTCCTTTTCATTAATTTTAAACTAGCATTTTAATTAGAGGAACGTTTTTCACTTCAAAATACTCTGTATTTTATCACTTTAAAAATGAGTATAGAAAAATACCATTGCAGCAAATTATTTACCAAAACATCATCTAAGTTTGTACAACATCTTATTACAATAGCTTTGCTAGTTAATGAGGAAAATGTGCATACTTTGAACGTTAAAAAGTTTAGAAAATGGGGAAAAAATTATGTTAATTGTTATTTTACGGTTATAATTCACTCAGTAGCCTCAACAATGGTAAATGCCGGGGATGTACCCATAAACTTAGGTATGGAACGTTATATAATATGCTGTATCAACAGTGTCCACCGCCTGTGGTGCCTCAGTAGTAAAAACGGGTGTTAAAACACTGTTAAAAATTGCTTTTGTAGATATTCAGCAACAACATTTGCAATGTGCGGCCGTGCATTATCTTGTTGCAAGGCCTTTTGTGTGTGATCGGCCTTGCAGAGTTTTCAGGGCATCTCTGCAGCACTTCCCAGTATAGTTGTGTGTGCAGATACGATATGCTGGTGAACCATTTCTTGAATATTGAAAAATGAGATGCGCATAACTTTCCCAGCAGAAATAACCACGTTTTTGTGTTGATGGTGATGATGATGATGATGATGATGATGATGATGATGATGATGATGATGATGATAAATATGAAGATTTCCACGCAGGATTTTGAAGCAAGATCGAGATGATGTAGCCAATTTTCATCAGGAGTGATACCTTTAAAAGAAACTCCGCATGTTCCTGTAGCATCTTTAACTGTATAAAACCTGCAGGCGAACGCCCACCCCCTTTTTATGCAGGGATTAGTCACCTTGGAACCCACCGTGTACCGACACCACGCCTCATGTGCAACTTTTAACTTACCAATGTGCGCGTGGCACTCAATGGAATGTTCAAAATTTCTGAAAGTGTTCCACACATTATTCGGCGATCCTCCTTCTGAATGACAGTAACTGTGTTAATGTTTATTCCGTTAGAGCACAAAGGTGCACCTTCCTTTGAAATTGATAGCCTCTCGTGTTTAAATATTTTAAACTCTCTTCGAACTGTGCTGAAGGAAAGAACAAATTCTCCATTGCATAGGTCTCATCTGAAGATTAGTTGAGATGAAAGCTGCATATTGTTTGTTGCTTGTCACCTTTCATTTTTCCATAGATGGAACTGAACACAGGCGGGAACAGGAAGTGGCAACAATGAAACTACCACGTGTACATTATGCTAACAATATGTTAAAGGTAAATTTTAGGGCGAGAAATGTTTGCATGAAATGTATGCTCATTCTTTATTGAATAACCCTGGTATATCGAACTGTACAACTTTACCCTATACACATTCCAGCCGATATATTACGCAGGGTATTGTTATTTTGAATATAAGTCATTCCGTACAGTTTACCGAAGAAAATGTACGAGATAATTAGTGGATTTTTCCCTTCATTGTACAACAACTACTTGAAGTACTGCGTCTACAATGGAAAGTTTCATAACTGGGTTATTGTGGCGGCAGATTTTGCTAATGAGGTCTGGATGTAACGATTTACTGAAGCGCGACTTGAAACGTTGCCAGGGAATTACAAGTGGAGCTAAATGTTTTTTCCACCTGGACACTGCAGCAAATTCCACAAACACAGCTGATCAAGAGTTTAAACTTTTTTTTCAGAGGAAGTTTTTGATTCATGGAGCTGACACCTTTTGTCAAGAGTCTTTTCTCACCTCTTTACAACACTCAGGCAGCATTTCAACTGAAAAAAAAAAAGAAAACCTCAATAAATGGAGAGTATAATGACTCCAGTTTGAACAAAATTGCCCATTATAACAATTTAAAATAAGGAGTGACTTATCAGGAACCCGGTCAAAAACCCTGTGTGTTCTTTCTCAGGCCTAGAACTTCGTTTGTCCAGAGGGGTTTCTGTAGTTTGTTAACCTTACCGTACATTTCCGGCCCACCTTAAACGTGAGCTTGATGTAGACCGGAGGCCGTTGCCCCCTTGATATTATCAGGATTGCAGTCAGTCGTCAGCGACCAGTCTGTTGCACTGTTGACCGTACTGCTTCGCTTGTTTTTTTAATCGATGTTTCAACTCTATTAAAAAGTTACAGCCCATCAAACAGAACAGACACGGCGCCTTATTGCCAGCACGCTATCTTCTTCTGTGCATCGTCAATTCATTCCACTTCGCTCACTCTGCTATGTTCAACATAAAGTTTTTAAACCAGGAACGACTTTCTTCTCAGATGAGTGAGATATACAGAGTGTAAAAATATATGTGGTTAGTAGATGGATATCATGTTATCATGTGTTGTTAGTAAACCCACGTTCAGAAACACTTTGTTTACGTACTAGCGTCTCTGAAATGTCGAGAAACACGCAGGCAGTACGGGTCACAAAAGTTAGGAAAGAAGTAAAATAGAATTTAAATACTGTAAGTAAACAGCATTTTAATCAACTGCAGAAATTGCTTAATATGGCTTCCACCAACTGGAATATTTTTTTTAATAGTGTTTAACGTCCGTTTTTACTACTGAGGCGCCACAGGCGGTGTGCACTGATGATACATGAGATGTAACGATATTTTTTAAGGAAGGAAATGTTCCAGGCCTAAGTTTAGGGTACCTCTCTGGCATTTACCATTTATAAGGACTGAGGAAAACCTGGAAAAAATCTCAATCAGCGAGGACGGTCCTTGTGGGATTGTAACCCCCAGACCTCCCACTCACGAGTCCGCTCCTTAACGACCACGACCACCTGTGGCGGTCAATACATTTTGTGCATTGCGTGGTTATGTCATGTGGAACTCTTGGAAAGATTCCCAGCATATCTCAGATGACTCCAGCTGCTACGTGAAGTCCTGTCACGAGATTTGTGTGTCTCCATGGGAGTCTCGTACACCAGGGTTTGCATCCAACAATGTCAGGTCAGGTGAACGAGGGGCCCCCACCTTTAGCAAATATGTCATTCATGTGACCAGTGCCTCATGTGCTGGAGCGGCATCGCACGACGGATTCCAAAGACAACTTTTCCAGCAACTCGAGTAAGACTTTCCGCAGAAATAGGCATCATTAAGACGCTTGGGTATGAGGTACGGGCCTATTTGATGGTCATCAACCTGCCCCCATCCAAGCATGGCCGTTTCTGAAGTTGAGCAGGCCGTCCCTGATAAAGTACACCAGTCAGAAAACAAGATGTTTATCCAAGCGGCCTTCGGCAAAGGTGTCACGAAGAGGTAAGTCATCGCCTGCTCCTTCTGGAGATGGTAGGAGTGAAGTTGCTCATCATCTGGCACTTAGTTTATGCCAATGGTGCGTGCTACAACTCGAGTGCTTGTATAAGGCTGATGTTCAATGGGTTTATTAACAACGCATTATCACATAGTATCCTTCTACTTACCACCGAGCTTTATAGCATCTATTTTTTTACACCCTATATGTAATGATTCTCAAAAGCCTTATAATCTGTTGCATCAATTGTACTGACCAACAACACTTCTGCACCTGGCTGAAGAACCGGTAGAGCTTCAAGTGAGAACACATTTTCACTAGAGAAGTGAACAGAAAGGCCGAATAAAATATTGTAATGTATTTCCTAAATAAAGTGACTAAACCAAATAACGCCATCGACACCTTTAACGCTGAAAACCTAATTTTTGGAAACTATAACAGGTTGTGATAATACACTAAAGAGTTTGTATCGACATGCCGTCTAGGGATGAAATGAATTAATGGAAATCGGTCATAATTGACAATTGGAACGTTATTTTCACCATTTTCTATTGTGTGTAGCTACTGAAAGGATGTTACTATAAGTAGATAAGAGAAACGATTTTATATTATGCATTCAGAGAAAGAAAAAAATAAAGTCGTAAAAGTTTATATTGCATTGTCTCGTAGGAAATTTCGTTTTAGCTTCCGACTATTGCCGTTGTACCCTTTAAAATATTTTTGAAAATTTTATTCAAATTTCCATGGATCGTACTTACTAGGCACAAAAAATGCGCCGAAAAATGTGTGTGTGTGTCAACGCTCTAGTTGCCGCAATTTGTATTTTTTCTGAACGAAACTCGGCGTATAACCAGCAATTAACAAACGATTCATCGAGCTCGTTAACCGGCAAAATTGGACAATTGGAGATGGCGGTTAACTTAGAGCGAAAATTTAAAAATTGTTCTAGTAGTCACAAAATTTGTATTTTCTCAACGAAACTCAATATACCCATTAAAATAAAATAAGAAAACTTATTTCTAACAATCAGCGAAATCAGACTATTATAAGTGGGTTTACCTGAAGCCCAAATTCTGAAAAAAAAAAAAAAAAATCAAAATAGTGTCTGAAAACGAGGAAAATCGAACCATTAGGGATGGGGTTCACCTGAAATATCGCCGATAAAAGTGGCATACGGGAAGTTGTTATCGTGACCATTAACAATTGGATATTCGTCCCCTAGTTGTCATGTGAAAGAGTATGGGGGCAGTAGTCTGCGCATGAACATAGACGAATAATCAGACTTACCCTTACAGAAAGCGGCCGTCCTGCGGCTTCAGGATCGAACGGCAGCGGAAAAAGTCGAATCCCAGGGAAAGCTGGAGCGATACGGAATGATCTACAAATTTTAAGCGGTAGTGCATGTACTTTCATCAACATTGGTAGTGTAAAGTGTACAATAAATGCAGGCGGAGAGAACACAACGTTTTCGGAACACAGAAAAATAAACAATAGCTATATAGCTTAAATGTTAACATCATTCCGTTTAAGCGAATTCCGATTGCGGATGTACCCATTTACTCATGAAAAGATTTTGCAAAATTTTCTTTAAATCTCCATCGATATATATATGGATGGCATGGTGTGGGTGTGGGTGTGCCGTTAAAACTAGCGGTCGCAATTTTTGTTTTCTCTCAACTAAACTTAGCATATTACCATAAATTAAAAAAACGATTCGTCCAGTTCCTTAACCAGCAAAATTGGACCATTGGGGATGAGGGTTAACCTAGAGCGAAAAAATTTTAAAAAATTGAAAAATCGTTCTATCGGCCGCTGTTTTTGTTCTTTCTCGGCGAAACTTGCTATATGTGTTTAAAGTAAATTGATAAAAATAGTGTCCAAAAATCACTACAACCGGCTCATTAGGATAGAAGGCTAAATCAAAATTTAATATCGCTCTAGTGAGTGTAATTTTAAGAGTTTTTAAAGGAAACGGGGTATATACCATTGAAATAAAATAAGTAAATATTTCATGAAAATCATTGAACTCGAATTATTAGGAGGGGTTATCTGAAACCCAAAATTTAAAAATCGCTTTAGCCGCATTAATATTTATTTTTTCACAACGAAACTACGTTTATAACATTTCAATAAAACAAGAAAAATGTTTACTTAAAATCAGAAAAATCGGGCCATTAGAAGTGGAGTTTACTTGAATCCTAAAATCTAAAAATCGCACTGGCGGCATCAATATTTGTTTCTTCTGAACAAAATTCCATATATACCATTTAGAAATAAAAATACTTTCTGAAAATAAGGGAAATTGGACCGTTCAATGTAGAGGTATACTTGAAAAACGAAAATTTAAAATCTCTCTTGCCTTAAATTTTCTCTATATTGTTTTAAAATAAAAGGACAAATTAACTCAGTATATTAATTGTATTTATAATGATAAATGTGTTTTGTATTTAACAAAAGCATCGTCGTGAAGATAGAAATACATTTGTACTTGAGAATTATATTTGTATGTAAGAGCGCTCTATAATAACATCCAGAAAATGTTTACGTTGCATGTTTTTACTACAATAACATTTAAATTCAAATGAAAGCAAAAGAAAATCGACGAAACTTTCCATTGTTTTTATTTTCTTAGTATATTATACTTGTTTTTAAATAATATTTTTAATTGAAACATATGAGCATCATCTTAATTACATAGTGTAACTTGAAACTTTCTGTTTATTTCTCTCTATTTTAGTGAATGCAAAGATGATATGAAGTGCTCATTTCACAAACATGGTTTAATTTATAAATTATTAAAAATGCCCACAGAGTATAATTTTGTCTATCAGTGGTCATATATTTCATTTAATTATTACAGTACTATTAAGTTCAGGGGTAAACTTAATTATAATAATAATAATATCTTTTGTAATACTAATAGATTGAAAGAATTCTAATTTTGTTTCTCCTAATACAACACAGTCATTTCATAACTTATTTCATTTCATTAATTAATAAGGTCATAATTTGGATTTTATATTCTTTTTTAAAGTTATTCTACAAGGTGAGAAATTTACTTAAATTACGTAGCTCCTGTGTGATGGACTTTTAGTCTTATACAGCTAAGTGCAATTGGAAATGTTAAGTTAGTAATATAATACGTAAATAACATAATTTTGATACTAAAAAGCCTGAAAATAACATTTTTACTAAATATACATATGTATAACACAGTAAGCATGTGCTACGAGAATATCATGGGATTAATGATTTTGTAAGAGCTGCAGCTGTTCTATCGACCACCACTAGCCGCCCCTGGAAGGTATACGTAAAGTTTCTGTAACGTTTCCCTGTGATTGAGTGTCGTTGAACATAGCTGTATTTTATGCAACCAACGCCAGGAAGTAACATCTATATTATCTTTTCTTCGACCTGAAAGATTATGTAATATTTTAAATTACGAAAACAGACTAAATACTATAGAAAATGTCACAACTCTGAGTTGGTTTTCATATCAATTGAAAATGCAGGAGAAAATTATAGGTCTGATGGGCGAAAGTTTTACGCCGCCAAGTAAAAGAGACGGACCCTTTCATTTCCTTTGTTGATATGAACAATGTTGTTTATGACTGGTCGTAGAATAGAAACCGGGAAAGTTGAAGTGTTACTCTGTGATCGTCTTTTAGGAGATGAAAGTTTGAACAACTTTATGACGGCTACTGTTGAATGAACAGTTTTGTGAAGTTTTTCTTATCCACTTCATAAAGTCGTGATTTTCGGCTTCGAACGCTGCCATGCATATTTAGAGATGCCACTGACTCTCAAACTTGAACTGAATGTGTAGGAAGACTTTCACGGAATTTTAAAATAACGTTTCCGGGCTTTGAGACCGCCGTCTAGTGGTCATAAAATGTTCATCTCCATCGAACTGTGACCGACAACATTAGAAGAATAAAATTATGCAACTTTACTAAGGGCGAGAATGGTCTGTTCGCGAATTGTTTTATTATGCACGAATCAGCCTTATCAAGGAAATGAAAATACCGCCACAGGTGGCCAAGGTCGTTAAGGCGCGAACTCATGAGCGGGATGTTGGGGTTCGATTCCCACCAGGACCGTCCTTCCTGACTTAGGTCTTTTCCAGAATTTCTGCAGTCCCCATAAATGACAACTGCGAGGGAAGTACCTTAGACGTAGGCCTGAAATGGTTTCGTAAAAAAATAAGTAAATAAACATCCTTTCCCGTGTTTATCATGCACCATCAGTGTCCGCAACACCTCAGCAGCAAAAACGCTTTAAACACTGTTCAAAATTAAAAACGTGCATAGTACGTAATATATACACACATTGGTCTAAGACAAATATTACTTCTGTTTAACAAAATAACCATAAATTATATAATTAGCTAACTATTACAATTAGCATTCTTTCCTTTTACACCCATGTAGGTTGCAATTTCAGAGTTGGCAATGACTAGTGTTTAACGCCCGTTTTTGCTACAGAGGCACCACAGGCGATGGAAACTGATGATACAGGAGATGAAATGATATATTGAGGAAAGGATTTATATTTATGGAAGGAATCGTTCCAGGCCTAAGTTTAGGGTACCTCCCCGGCATTTGCCATTTATGAGGACTGAGGAAAACCTGGAAAAAATCTCAAGTCAGGAAGGACGGTCCTGGCGGTATTCGAACACAGACCTCCCGCTCACGAGTCCGAGACTTAACGACTTCGGCCACCCGTGGCGGTAGAGAGCTGACAAGCAAACCGATCTCTTGACATCGGTGCATCTCAAAGGCAATCGGTTGAGGCGGCGAAATGCGTTTCCGAGGCTTTGTGCTGTTCTCCGCACCTCCCCACTCACTTCCACAAGTAATTGCCATAGGACAGAACAGAATCTGGGCTGCAATATTCGCTGTCGAGCTTTGTCCTGGCAGTGGGTTGACTTACTCTGCAACGAGTTTTGCAAATGGGAGGCAGTAAATACTTACACGTTTTTCCATTTCTTTTAAAAGCCTCTCGTTCACACTGTGGACATCGGCTTCCCTGATAGCTTTGGTAGTCCCCAGCATACGCCTGTCGTCATGGTGGTGTAGGGTAACCATACATGCCTCCTAAACCCAAGATCGCGGATTCATTCTCGGCCAGAATGGATGGATTTTCTCGGGCGTAAAAATATTGATTAAGGCTTCCTTCGGAAGGAAAGTAAAGCTGTGGGTCCCCTGTCGTACATTTACGGCACGAAAAAGAACCTCAAGCCAGAAAGAAGAGGCCTCTGAGTAAAATTTGTCGGTCGTTTCACGCCCTGAATTGAATGGGACACTGATGACCTGAGACGTTAAAGAGCGTCCGTAAATAGACTAAATCAACAAAAGCATACGCCACTCAGGCTTGGGTATATTTGGATGATACACACTGACTACTTTATTGTCGTCCAATCCAACCTCACCAGAGGCTCCAAGAAGCTCATGGTGGTTACAGGTTACAGCACCAGAACTCTTAGAATTGCTAATTCTCGACTGTAAATGCGTTGAGAAATAATTAGAGAAGGATTATAGCCATTAAAATGTATATATTTTCGTTCTAGACAAATATTATCTTTCTGCCAGACAAGAACAAAATGCAGTGTGAGGCCTAACGCTCGAGGGTAAGAAACGAGTAATCGGTGACAGAAAATTTACTGCACTCGTTAAATCAAAGCGAGTATTAAAACTTATAAGATTAAAACACAAAAACAAAGTGCATTCATAAGGAGTTTGTATTGATTTGCACACTACAGTTCGTGGGTCTCTTTGCCCCAAAGGTAACTTCGTAAACCAATAATATAATCAGTGGGTCGGGACCCACAGGTTGAGAAAAGTGGAACAAGCTGGCTAAAGCAATTTGGTGGAGTTGAGAAACGCTGACCGCGCATTACATGTTTGCTCGCGTCGTTTCCATGGAGACTGGTGCACCGCTATGGGTAAACAAAGTAAGTGCTGTAATAATAAAGTAATGAATGCAGGGTAATTGTTTGAAGCCACAGCGGAGCACGGCTAAGCAAGTGATCCGTTCTGATTAGTCGCACACTTCGTGTATCGAGTAATTTGCATGCATTTACATACGTCCTATGCCAATATTGATGTTTTGTTGTTTGCTTTTTATAAAGTAGCGGAAACAATCATAATGTGATGGATGGTAGATAGTTCGGATTTCGGTAAATATTTCTTGTGATATAAAAAAGGTTTCCGTTGAATATGCTGATTTTTAGATTAAAATCTTATCTTAAAAACTATTTGGATTACTGTTGTAAAACAAAATTTATTATTTTTATTTACGGATACTCTTGAATATCTCAGGTCATCAAGTGTCACATTCAATTCAGGGCGTCAAATATCCGATAAATTTTCCTCTGAAGCCTCTTCTTTCAGACTTGAGGTTCTTTTACGTGCCATAAATCTACGACAAGAAACCCACGGCTTTACTTCCTTTCCGGAGGAAGCAATACTCGGATTTTTTACGCCCGAAAACAATTTTATCGACTCTAGCCGGGATTGAACCCGTGATCTTATAATTTTTTTTTCTGAAAACGCGATTTTCTCAGGTGCTACATTTACCCATCCCTCATCCTTTCTACAATATGGGTAGATTCTCCTACCAGAACTATCCGTTGTTTTTAGCTTTTCAATCTCCCAATCTAAACCAGGTCATTCCTGATCTTGCCTTTCGCCCCGTTACGAGCACATATACCTCTTTACTGCAGGTTATTAATGCCATTCGATAGGCTCAAGATCGCTTTCGTGTTACATTCTGCCTCTATTTCCTGCCTGCTGATATACTGTAGCCTTGTTCTAACTTTCTTCCATAAAATGTTATAATTTTCATTGCCTCATTGCTTGCCAGTTCTCTTTGCACCTCTACAGCCCAAAACGTTAGTGTTATGTTTTGTATCTGGTGTCTATAACATTTAGTGCGAAGTGTGGACTGATCTCCCTGCATTAGTCTAAGCTAGTGTTTCACTTATTAATCATGCCTTCATAGCAACCCCACAGTTTGACATTCCTTTGGATAGCCCGAGAACCGAAAATCGACTTGAATTCTATTTACATGTTCAGCACTACCCTATCCCCATACTTCACTTCCATATAGTAGAATAGATTTAATCATAGCATTGTACATCCTCTCTCTTGTATACAAAATATATAGTAACTCGTTTAGTTGACCTCTCGCTTTATAATTAATAACAGATAAATACTTATTTCATTTCCCACTGATGCTAAAGTTACTCCTAAATAATAATAATTTTAACAGCTTCTATTTTTTATTCACCGTAGTACCTGTAATATTTACATGCACAATATTTTAATATTTGGTCCGCGAGGCATACTTATTTTTTAAACTAAAATTGGCCATTTAAAACGTAATTTCTGTTAAAGACAACATAAAAAGTTTTGTAAGCAGAGAGTTGTATCTTTTGTGAATGCATGCTTACAGTAAATAACCAACATTTTCTCTTGAGTGTAATAAAAGGTGATCCGTTTGCATATAGATAAAATCAAAACACTGTAAAACATTTACTGCTAAACTTTATATTTTGAAACTTGGTATGTACAACATTGAAAGCTGTACACACCACGGCCCCATTGCGCATCCTGCACAACTCTAACGGTGATGCAATTCAGTCCATGTCAGAGGGGTAATTTTTTTGGAAAGCTTTCAGATCATCAATGTTTTTGAGTTTCTGTGAGTAGACAGTGTCTTTAGCAAAGCCCCATAAGTAAAAGGTAGGAGGGGTTAGATCTGGGGGGAAAAGTGTCCCTCACGACCACACCAAATACGTTGAAAGCGTTATTTGGAAAATGACGAACCTCCCATACCTAGTGAGGGGATGCACCATCTTGCTGGAATAAAATGCTCATATTGTTGTCTCCCTCAAGTTGTGGCAACAGAAACACCAGCAGCTTATCCAAATAAGGTCCATAGCGTACTGTCTTTTCTGCAACTATACACTTTATTGCAGCTCACTCCACGCGTTCGTTAACTTTTGGACTTGATCTTTCAAGCTCGCAGGAGATATGCGGATTTTCCCTTGTCCAAATAATGCAGTTGTGAGTGTTTACTCTCCCGCTGACATGTCTGTAAAGAACCATTTGATTAACAAGCCATCATCATCTTCAATCCTTTGGCACATCATGAATGCAAAATTGAAACAAGTTTTATGATTCTCATCGCCTAAGTCTTGTAGACGTTGTAAGTGATGTGGGTACAGTTTCAGGTACTTTCGAACAATACGCTGACAGGATGTATCTCTGGCTACAGTTGTCTTTATCTTTTCGTAAGGCTTCTTGTCACGGCTTCATAGATAGCTGCTGCTCATACTGGGTTGCGCCTGCGACCTCCTGCATGCTTTATAACACAAAAACTGTTTCTGCACATGTTCCATACCACAACATTATGAAACCTTACGCACACCATACTCACGTTGAAATGTTTAACACTCAAGTTTAGCATATCAAAGAACGCTTTGCGCTTGCTGTTTATTTGCAGTAGCCATCTACGATTTTCACTTGTTATTATGCATTGCTGATTTTTATTCTTGCCATGTAAGGAAACTCCCATCTGTTAAGTAAAATTCCACCAGAAAGAAATGCCTTCTATTGTCATAATAACTTTTAAATCATATATTACTATCCATGCCCAAAAGGATTATTTTGTATTTTTCACCCCTATAGTTATGTTCATCTACGCCCAACGCAAAGCCAAATTATAGATATTCATTACGGTATTTTCCAAGCACCACAATTTTTACAATCCTAATAATTGTAATTTTTATTAAAACAGGTTCGCCTGAGATCTGCACCAGAACCTCGTTCAATTTGACTAGACGTTTTCCGAAACGAACTTGAAATGTTCGCGTTGTTAAATTTGTTACATTATTCCCTCCCTGTGTACAAGTGTATACTGGCTCTGATGGTTGCAATCAGTTCATTTATCGGCAAATGAGTTAAGTAAATTAAGCACTGTTACAGGTATTGACTATGTGGTATAGCCCGATTTGCAACACATTTCAAAACCTCGCTACGGCGTTTCAGTGCATGTAATGAACGTTACACGGAAATGCGTACAATAAAGTGATTATGTACTGTTTTCAGAGATAGCGCAGAGGCAAGAAATAAAATAAGAGTAACTTGTGTATCTGATGTTGAACGCGGAAGACATGTTCTAGACTGTCGAGGTATGGACAATAACGTACGTGTTTCACTCTTGCTTGACCTGGGCTTTCACCACGTGCAGCTAACGTAATCATATGCACGGTTTTGTTGATGCACTAACCAGACCGACCGCCACGGGTGGCCGAGGTCGTTAAGGCACGGACTCGTGAGCGGGAGGTCTGCGGTTCGAATCCCGCCAGGACCGTCCTCCCTGACTGGGGTTTTTTCCAGGTTTTCCTCAGTCTTCATAACTGGCAAATGCCGGGGAGGTACCTAAACTTAGGCCTGGAACACTTCCTTCCTTAAAAAGAAATCCTTTCCCAATTTATCATTTCATCTCATGTATCATCGGTGTCCACCGCCTGTGGTGCCTCAGTAGTAAAAACGGGCGTTAAACACTACTCAAAAAAAAAAAAAAAAAAAACTAACCAGACCAGAGCCCTAATTCACAAAAATATGATCTAATACATTAAACATGTATTGTACAGTCCTTGTAAAGTATGGACCTATAGCTTTCTGTTTATTTATTTGCTTTATTTACGGATGCTCTTTAACATCTCAGGTCATCAGCGTCTCATTCAATTCAGAGCCTAAAACGACCGATAAATTTTGCTCAGAGGCCTCTTCTTTCAGGAGTGAGTTTCTTTACGTGTCGTAAATCTACTTACCTTTTGAAGGAAGCCATACTTAGGATTTTTACGTCCGAAAAAAAGTAATCGATCCTGGCCGGGATTGAACCAGCGATCTTGGATCTACGAGGAAATACGGTTACCACTAGACCACCAGTACCGACTTTTCCACAAAAAATACAACGCTTGTAAAGTATTAATAAAAAGTTGCAAGTAACGTTATATAAGAATGACTGAGCTCATTTATTCAAATTAACATATGCGATACTACCTTTACAACCTTCGGATAGATCAACAAATAAGCAAATAATTTATACTTCCATCACTTAAGTAGTTAAATATTAATAATAGGAACAATAAATAAAAAATGTACTCCAATATTAGTTTAATATAATCATCCACAACATGGAGCTTCCAATGTCATTTTTTTTTTACTGGTGTTTTAACGCCCGTTTTTACTACACTGTGAACACTGATGATACATGAGATGAAATGATACATTGGTAAAGGATTTTATTTATTTATTTTTTTTTTAAGGAATGAAACGTTCCAGGCCTAAGTTTAGGGTATCTCCCCGGCATCTACCATTTATGAGGACTGAGGAAAACTTGGAAAAAACCTCAGTCAGGGAGGACGGTCCTGGCCTTAACGACCTCGGCCACCCCTTTTTGGGGTCAGAAATGATGACGATAAAAAATGTTGATCATTGTTTATTGCACAACCCTCGTAGTAACAGAGTGAGGCCGGTGCCTCATTAGATGACTGAACATTAATAAAGTCACAGCTTATGTGTAAACAGTTGACAAGCGAACTGGTCACGTGATACGTTCGCATGGGTCGCTAATCGGCTTAGCCACTCGGTCTCATGGCAACCAACTTGTTTTGAGTTGTTTTAAACCTATCGAGCGGAGAAACTCTCACGTTCCGTTTACTTTTATAGCTTTCGACAGCAATTGAAAACACCGAAATGCTTTTCTTAGAAAATAAATCCACTCTGCTTTATTTACTTATGTCTAGAAGGTAGCAGTGCTCAATTCTGTATATATTTCGATAAATGACTGCACATTGCCAACAATAAAATCGCCTTATATTCAACATTTACCGCCACAATTATTATCTTAATTTAATTTCATTGCATTAGATCTAAAGTAATTTTACTGTTTTAGACTTTTAGCGAATTCCGTTGAAACCGAAAATGACAATGACAATGTATGTGTTTGTTAACGCTCTAGCGGCCTCAATTATTATTTTTACTCAACGAAACTTGGTATATGTCATTGAAATAGATTCATAAAAATAATTCATGAAAACCAGCGAAATCAGACCATTAGAAGGGGGGGGGGTTTGTTTTACATGAAATTCGAAATTAAAAATTACTCTAGCGGCACCAATTTTTATTTTTCGTAACAAAGTTCGATCGGTATATACCATTTAAATAAAATAAGAAAAATAGTTCCTGAAAATGAGGTAAATCAGGCCATTAGGAAAATATATACTTGAAAATCGAAACAAAGAATGGGGACTAAAGCGAAACTTCAAAATCGCTCTAGCAGCCGCAATTTTAATTTTTTTAAAGAAAAACTGTATATGCCATTGAAATAATAAGAAGAATAAGTTATGAAAATCAGTTAAATCAGACTGTTAGCAGTGGGAGTTTATCTGAAACCCAAAATTTAAAAATCGCCTTAGCGGCACCAATATTTGTTTTTTCGCAACAAAATTCGCTATATATCATAGCGTCTGAAAATCATGGAAATCGGACCATGAAATAAAGATATACCTGTAAACTTTTGGGGGGGGGGGGACTGCATTCGTCTTCTCGCGTTGTGCACTGAATACTATGGGTAGAGATGAATGAAATAAATTGATGATTGCGAAAATGAACTTGGTGCCTCAAAGCTGTCTGATGTTCACCTTCTCAGGATGAGGAAAAACTCCGAAAAAAAAATCTTACCCGGACAGCTTGACCTGACCGGATTCGAACGCAGTACCTCCGGTTTAGTAGCCGCAGACGCTACTACTAGACCACGGCGGTGTCAAAACCTGAATTTAAATAGTACTATACCGTTTAATTTTCTGTATGTTGCTTAAATAAAAGGACAAATTAATTCAGCAAATAAAATTTGTTTAATTCGTTGCACATGTTTTATATTTATCAAAACATCGTCGTGAAGATAGAAAATGTGAAATACTAATCTAATATGTGTTTGAGAGTTATATTTTTATGTAAGAGCGCTCTGTAAATACCTTCAGAAAATGTTTCGTTAAGTTAATAAAATTTAAATTAAATTTCAAAGCCCAATGAAAATAGATTAAACTTTTGATTGAATATTGTTGACTGTATGTATTTGCTTAGTATATTGTTATTATTTTTTAAATATAAAATATTTCTGATATTTTCCTCTATTTTAGTGAATGTAAAGATGATATCGAGGGCTCAGTTCATGAACATGGTTACATTTAAAAATGTTTAAAAATACCACACAGTTATAGCTTTGTCTATCAGTGATCATATTTTTCATTTAATTAATAGTATAGCATTAATTTTTGTATTTAATCTCGCTAATATTGATGATGGTGATGATGATGATGATGATGATAATAATAATAATAATAATAATAATAACTCTAAAATGTGATTTCTCTTTTGTAATACTTATAGATTGCAAGAATTCTAATTTTCTCCCCGCACTTTTTAAAATTAGAATCATTTGACTATATACATTTATTTGTGATTTTTAAGGGGAAAAAAAACCATACTAACCTAGTTAAGTAATGTATTATAATTCAGTTTTTCTTTGTTAGTTATCTTTCGAGCTCGTCGTTCTAATTAACCCACAGTAATACCATAACTCTTTTCATTAATTAATAAGGTCATAATTTGAATTTTATATTCTATATTCTATTTTAAAGTTACTCTACTTGCTCAGGAATTCGCTTTTTTACACAGCACCTGGTGACGAATTTTTTATAGTAATTTGCATCTGCTGGTTTCAAAAATGAGCCAATTTATTTGTATCGTAGCTTTGTAGCTTAATTAGGTAAATTTATAATTATGAGTATATACGCAGCGGTATTCTCGGAGTATTTTCTAAATGTATCGCTTTTAACATGTCATATCCACGGCTTCTGTTGCCAGGAGACAACTTATATACTCCGTTCTTCTCATCTTTTGTTGTGGTTGACTTTTTTTACGTACAAAGGATTCTATTTTGATTTTGTAGCATGATTAAGAGAATGCCAAAGTCAGGCGGCTTACGAAAGAGTTACATTTGTTACCGTTAGCAATAAATCTGAGAAGTTCATTTCCGCTGTCTGGAAGCTGTTGCGAAGAAAACATGAAACTGTGTTCGTTTCTTGCATGGTGTTATTTATGTTCCTAAAGGGTGATATGCTAAAACGGAGTTTAAAAAGGGGGTATAAAATTGTTTGCTTATTAAAGTTCATCTTGTGCCGTATACCATTGTGGAGTTAATGCATTAGTCCCCCCCCCCCCCCCGTGGCAAAACTTTATTTGATACTCGTTTAAAATGAATAGAAGACAAAAATTAATGTCATAAGAAATGTTCTCGGAATGAAGCACAAAATGACGTCATAACTTTTTGAAATTATTCTTATTTTTCAATATAGCTTCCCTTGATACTAATGCACTTTCTCAAGCTATGCTCCAAAACCTTTATCCCATCACGAAAGTGTCAGATTCCTCCAGGCCTGCAAAATAAGCCCCAATTGATGCTTTAAGCTCTTCATCGCACGAACATTTCTTCCCAGCAAGAAATGTTCTCAGTTTAGGAATAACAGGAGCTAAGTCGGGAGTGGCAGCAAATCGTAGCTCTATTAATTGATTATCGCCAGCTATTACAACAAACACATTTGTGAGGGCGAGTCTTCTTTGATAAACCCCGTCTTTCCTTGCGTATTTTTGTCTTCAGTAGGTCCAAAATGTTAGCATAACTAGCTCCAATGGGAAGATAATCAATCAGCAGTACACACTTGGCACCGCGGCCTACTTCACACACTTGGCCTTCTTTAGCAGTGCTTCCATTGTTTAGACTGCTGTTTTGTTTCAGAGTCCCAGAAGAGAGTGAACAACTTTACCAACTGACACAGTTTGGTTTTGGCGATGATGAATGCCGCCGCTCTTTGCTGGCTCGCCTGGTCTCTGGCTGGAAGTAGTGGACTCAATGACTATAAGTTCGGCTTCAGTGTTTCACAAACATCCACACGACGTTCTTTCATTTCGGTGTGAGTTGTTTTGCTACCCACCTAGCGGAGACTTTGCGGTAGTGCAGAATGTTGTGATAATGTGCGCAGAGCTGTAATTGATGTTCAGTTCTACAGCCACCTCGCCGATTGTCTCGTGTCCCGTGTTCTACTGTAGCGATATGAGGTAATCGTAGTATGCGGTCGACCAGAGCGAGCTGCATCACTCACACTTTTAAACTTTCTGTGCCACTCAGAGACTGCTGAAGTGACGCACAAGAATCTTCATCCTGCCTCTTCATTCTTCGATGAGTATGAGTTGGTTTCTTGCCCTCCCTACCCAATAAAATCGGATATTTGCTCGCTGCTCCTCGCTCGTGCATGTTTCCAACGGGGCTGCCATCTTGTTATGGTCGCTGATGTCACATTTCCCAAGATACCGCCACCATTTATAATTTTGTCTCAGTCGGGTTCATCTAACGTGTTGTATTTTTAATACATAAATTCTAAACAATAAAACTGCCTACTTTCACAGACACTTTCTATGTATTTATTTTTCTCTTCTCTAGGTGCCTTTTAAGGTATTGCAAAATAAAAAGAGTGGACCAATTTTGTATTTTATACATTGCATCAGGGTTTTATCTAGCGATATATCACCCCTAACATGTATTATTGAATACAATATTCTGCACTTTCCAAGTTCATTGCATATAAATAGAGCGTTTAACCGGCTCAAAGAGAAATTCAGAGATGGGGGAAATGAACAGTGGCCATCTTTTCTACTTATCGACGCTTTCCGGTATATCGCATATGTAAAGTTAATCAGCTTTTAGCAGAGGCTTTTCAAAATTTGCAATAAAATTCAATCTAAAGTTTGTAGGTACACATGTATCATTCTTTTTGTTAACTTTGTTTTGTTTTGAAACATTTCAACTGGCTATATCAAATAAAGGAAACATGCCGTCCGTTAGGAGAGGAGTAATTTACACAGATATTGCTTTTTAACATGAGCAGGGGCGGCCTGTCAATAAGGGCCTAAGGGCCAGATGGCCAATGAAAATTATATAACTGTTTACAATTTTCTCTTCTCCTAGCCAACCTTTAAAACAAAAAACAAAACAAAACAAACGGGAAAAAATGCAGGAAAACAATTATGTATAACCGATTAGTTCTTAATTGTATCTCACGCAATAAGCGCATTTCCTATCTACTGTAGTAGCGGTAGCACCTGGGTCTTCTCTCTCACTCTTTTAATGGTGTTTAACGCCCGTTTTAACTATTGAGGAACCACACGAGGTGGACACTGACTAGATAAAATGATAAATTGGGAAAGGGTATTTTTATAAGGAAGGAAACGTTCCAGGCCTAAGTTTAGGGTACCTCCCCACATTTGTCGTTTATGAGAACTGAGGAAACCCTGAAAAAAAAAAAAAAAACAAAGGAGGAGGAGGACATTCCTGGCAGAAGTCGAATCCCAGACCTCCCGCTTACTAGTCCGCACCTTAACGACCTCGGCACTCGTGGCAGTGCATCCTCCGTTAGCGAGGGAAGCTCGTGGGCCAGCCCGGAAAATGTTACGCCTTAAACTTATATCTCCATGAGTCAGCAAAGATTTACAAGAGCTTGTATTTGTTTCCCCCCAAGATTGGTTTGCCTTTGTCCTACTTATTTATACGTTCTCTTGGGCCAGCATGAAGACTGTCCATGGCCAGCGCTCGGTATTCTCTTTTTTCTTAGGAAGCAGATGTTGAGGGGTTGCTGAACCCCATGCATAACTGACTAGAGGTTGTTCTTGCACTTTGTTTGGAATTGGGTAGCTTCTTTACTGCTTGTCAGTGGAATGTTGACTTTCACAATGGTAATTGTTAAGTTACAAAAAAGCGTGGCAATGAATAAAGTGGATGTTTTAGTGAAGACTCTATTTTCGCATCTAACTGTTGAGTTGAAAGTAAAACGGTATGGACCTCATCAACCGAGAGCTATAGAGGCTTACTCGGAATCGGCACAAAATTAAGAATGTTAGTTTATGGTAAGAAAAAAACTCTTGACTGACAGCATGTGAAGTGAGAAACGTATCTTGTTTACAGGAATGAGATTAGAAAAGGTAAATTTCGTTTCTGTACAGGCCGACGAAACGACGTATATTACATGCATGTCACAATTTGTTATGATTTGACGATACATGAGTGGGTGTAAACCGGTTGAAAGATTCATTAAGGTTCGTCGTTGTTTCTGAATTGACTGCAGAAGGCTTATTTTAACAGCTGAATTAGAAGAGTTCCATATAAACAGAAAAATACGATAGCGCTGCAGTTATGTCCCTTCTACAGGTGCCAGGAGCCACCACAGAATATGAGCAAACTATTTGAGTGTATTTTATTAAATAAAATCTTTAAAAGTAAACTAGGTAACAACGGTCTATTGTGTGTTCATATACTGCTTTTCTAATGGGGTGTGTTCAGTATGTACCAACCTCTCTTCTCCCACAGTTAGTTTATGCTCTTGCAACCCATAATGTTTGACACACTGTCTCTGCTCTATGGGCTCAAGATTCTATATGCGTGAGCCCAGGACAGAAACCCAGCTCTTTCAAGTGGAGTTTACAATAACTCCTCTAGTAAAGGAAGAGGCCTGTTACAAAACTAAAAATAAAAGTCTATAATATTATATCCCTGAAACTTGTTTTCTGCACCGGGGCATGCATTCCAGTACCTTTATCGTTTAGTTCACAAATTACATGTTTACATTTATTGTTCACATTGATTTAAATTAAACAAATTGAGCTTAGTAGTTTCAATATTACTTTGATTTCACATGGAATTGACTATATTAATTCTTTTAGATTGTTCATATCATGGATGCCAACTTCAGGCTTCTGTCGCCAGGGAACATTGAATCAGACACAAACAGGCCTCAGTACATATGTCGATATAAGCGATGCAGGTGCCGTGATAGAATTTCTAATGGCAGGTAACATATCCCCGGAGAACAACATGCATTGGGTTGAATGTGTGAGCAGCAGCACAAGCGGTTCATTGGTAATGAGGAATTAGTGGGGTGACGTATATGTTGCATTTGGACACGCTGACCCAAGAATGAAAACAGGAAGTCCAACGTAGATCCATTTATAATGCAACATTTCATTTCACAGCGTTTTGATTTCACTCTCTTGGTGTCTTAGATCATCCAACCTGGTCACTTTCTTTAAAGCGAAAGAACATCTGAAAAGTCAATTATTTTAGTGGGGAACGAAGCATGGTCGTGATTTCGATATCAGACTAGAATTTCATTAAGTAATTAGTCATAGTAGGCAGAAAAGTGCCGATCTCCAGGGTGCTTAAGTGGAAAGATAGTTTTTACGATGCCAATCCGCAATGCAAATGTAGTGATGGAGAACTGTTTACATCTGCTACTTGTGGTGTGTGCACCTAACCGTGCCAGAATATTCATTTCGTGAGTTGGCAGATTGGAAAAGGACAAGAGGCTGCTGTTTTTCGTTGAGTTGCTGAGACATAATACCACAAACTGTGGATGAGGAGGAGACAGAGCCTGACCAGAATGAACACATTCTACAGGGAAGTCCGTATACTCCTGTACTTTACTGCTGTCTTATTAGCATAGTAATATTGTTGGTGTATTGCGACCTTAACATCACTCAGTCGTATTCTGTGAGTTGAAATGGCAGACGCATGTTCGTTTTCTGTTAAAGACAGGTTAGTCGCGAGTGTATGGATACAAGAACGTCCTCACACAGAAGAAATAATCATACGAGAGCATTTTAAGGAACGGTTTCAAAAGTCTCCACCAACAAGAAGGACAATGATTTCCTGGGAATGAAAGACGTTTATGACAAGAAGTGTGAAAGACAGATCGAGAGATGGAAGAAAGAAGACGCGCTTGGAGACATGTGTAGAAGTTGAGGTGTCAGTTGAGCGCTACCTCGTAAAATACATTTGCATTGACTTTACATGAAGAAGGACTTAAAAGTAAGGCAGTACCGTCCGACCAACAATGAGCTATCTAACGCAAATATAAACAAATGTCTTGATGCAAGTCTTATCTCTTCCAGCAATATTCCAAACCGACACATCAAGGTCCACAGTGCCATATACCGCAGCACACGAAAGAGAAATGTGTTTTTTGGGCAAAGGAAAATCATCAATTTACTTCCGAACTTGAACGTTATTATGTGGGCAGGAATGACATCGCAGCATCTCTTTGGACCGTATTTTTGATGATGGGTTTGTGAATATTGTATTCCATTCACGAATGTTAACAACTTGGCTCATCCTCCAAATGGAAGACAGAGAACTAATGGAAGACTTGTAGATATAGCAAGACGGAGTCCCAGCAGACTTTGTTCTTACCGTTGGAGATTTGTTTTATGATAAATTATCTGGGTGTTGGATTGGATATGGGTCCTCAACATCTCCAGGACCACTCCCATGGGCTCCACATACCTCTGGCCCGACGACACCCTGATAACTCATGTGGGGTATTATCAAGATGAAAGTTGCCGCACGTCGCTACGTAATCAACGCTGAACTTGAACATGCAGTATGGGATGCATTCGGTACGATCACACATGTATTTTTGGGGGAAAAAAAAAAGATGTCACAAAGAATTTGAATGCACATAGGATTATGCGCCCAACCTAATGGAGCACACGTGGATTCCTTGGACAATAGCCGTAAGTTTAATACTAAATTCATTAAATTCCCGAATATTGTTTTGGGGTACACGAACATCCAAATATCAGCATAGGACTATTGGTTGTAGCGTGTGGTACATCTCATAGTATCGCCAGGAAGATACTTGATGAGCTGCTTTTGTATCTGTATTATCTTCAACATGTGCAAAGTGTTTCTCCTTCCGATACACACCATGGGATAACTTGTGTTCATAGTTTGTCTCTTCAGTCTTGTTTACAGATCAGGCAACATTTGCAACAAATTATATTACTACTTTTCACAGCCAGCATTTGTGTACTCGCGGGCTGACATCAGCGTCAAATTAAAATCAATGAGTGCGCTGGAATTGTTGGTGATTGTCTGGTGGTTCATATGTTCTCCCATTACGCCTTACAATCAGTGTCTAGAGGATCGTTATTGAGAATACTTTTTCAGGCCTTGGCAATAAGAAGAAACACGTGGTTTATGCATGATGGTCCTCCAGCACATTTTAGTCACACTGTTCGAGATATACTAGCTGATATCTTCCATGGTAAATGAATAGGTAGGGGAGGACAGCACGTTTGCTCGACCTCAGCCCTTTGAAGGTTTATCTTTGGGGACACGTAAATGATTGCAGTGAAAATTCCAAATGCAGAGACTTATTTTGGAAACCTGTGAAACCATTCGACACTATCTGGGTGTCTTTGAAAGGGTGCGACAGTCCATGATCCTAGTAGTTTGTGTTTAGAAGCAAGAGGAGGACATTTTGACATTTTCTATGAGGTGACAATTTCTGACATAAAGTATTGTTGTAACATTTTTTTCAATAATAACCGGACACATTTCACATGTAATTTTTGTTTTGGAATAAGAAATCTACCCCCTTAGTTTTTGCAAGTATTTTTATATATCCTCTATTAACGTGATACCACAGGAATTTGAAAACGACGAAAAAAGAATGACAATTTGGGGGTTGGGAGATGGAATTTAAGTAAGGGCAGCTGTCAATGGTAGTTGAGAAGTGAAATACCGCGTAAGCGGACATGGTTTATAGCTAAAGCCCTGTATGATCATGATTGCCGGTAAACGTAATGATCACAATCATAAACATCTGGAAAGGGAACATGAGAGTCGAGTAGCGGTGGCCGAGCGGTTTAGAAGGCATTGCTCTTCTGCGTGAGCTCCTGGGTTCAAATCCCACACATCATTTTTGTTTTATTTTTTATTATTGGTTTTATAAGTGTACATGTAGAACATCATGTTGTCTTAATGTCATGTTATATTTTAATGTATCATTTGAGTTTTATACCATTACCTATGCACACACAAACACGTAATTATTAACTAAGTTTTCTGTACAATTAATTAAATAAATATATGAACAGAAACATTATCTTCTAAAGTGAAAACATACAGAAATAAATACAAATTAATATCGGGGTATAACCCCTCAGTATATATAACTGCCCTCAATCTTCGGGACATAGATAATGTCACAGTTCTATAATAATGTGAACGATAGGCTACAATATCCCAGGCTTCTTGAATTTGTGTCCTTCTTGCATGTACAGGGAACGCGCGTGCAGCATTTTGCATTTAGATAGAACAAATACTTAAGGAAATGTTATAATATTTTTTATAATATATAATATATTAACGTTAAAGTTTGCTGTGTATGGGAAACACTATTACGGAACTAATTTCACATAATATGTTACAAAGATTTATTTGAAAAAATGCTTCATGCCGGGAGATAAACTTGCGCTCTTAACCAGATATCACTGCACACTCTGCCACAGAGCTAACGGAATACACATACTAGATAGCGTCTTTTTTACATCTCATATAACACAACTGCTGCAGTGGCTATTCAGCCTTGCAGTGGATATTCTTGTGAACCGCGCTGTATCGAGCAGGATTTAGAAGAATTTTGCGTTCAATCGATGACTCGTTTCTTTTGTCAAAGGGTGTACATAAATGAAAATAATGGAAAACATAGTTTGTCATATGCTGTTAGTTGGAAATGAGACGAAACCACATGTTCAAACAACAATTATACCCCTGTGCTAACAACTGTTGTGTATTCGCTAATGTTTGAAATCATCGCCCAAGGGTGCCGATATTAATTTCATGTGGCATATGTAGGAGCAAGGCAACTTTGAAACTGGTCCCTACTGATCACTGCTAATTAGATACCGCCTCCACAAAGCTGGAATGTATGACAATAAACATGCTTGATACGAAATGTTATACGCACCCGTTATTGAAATTTCCCCGCTATATGGGGTACTGCGTTACTGCTCGGGAGCATTGAAGTCGACACGAAGTCTTGGGTGTTCGCTTATCCAATCTGTCCATGTGGTGCCTCGCCTTGGTAATGGATCTACTCCGGGGAGAGGCGTTTTATATTTTTCAAGCTCTTTATTCCCAGATGCTTGTCTTTTTATGATTGCGGTATGATAGAAGCCGTGCTAAAGGTGGACATTTGTCGAAGCTGAGTACAAAACATAATTTACGTTGTATCATAACGCAGTTTTAGAGGACAGCAATAAGCTTCTGTTAGTGACAGCACATCAGTCTGTCACCTAGCAACAAATTGCACCAGAAATAACTACAACTGTCGTTAGGGTAACACTACTTGTAATGCGTATGCATTTCCTTTAGAAAGCTGCCTTAATCTTGTTGTTTCTTAAACGATAATTTGCCATTCATAGCGTTACAGACACTTCTAGCGAACTCCGAAGTAATGTAGCTATTGCGGTTGTATCCATTAAAATATTTTTGAAAAATGTTATTTTAATCTTCATCGATCCTATCTATTAGGTACCGAAAATGTCAGTGAAAAAATTCACACACACACACACACACACACACACACACATTATATATTATATGTGTGTGTGGCTGTCTGTCTGTTAACACTCTAGCGGTGCCAATTTTTCAAACGTTTTATTAACTCGCTTTCTTGTCTGTTCGGGTGGAATTTTGTTATTAATTTTTCATGTACTTCTAAATGAAATAGAGACTTGAAAATTTGCTCATAGGTCAGAAATGGATGACAATACAATACAGTACGGTAATTACCATAGTTCAATGGTTTCAAGTGTGTAAATAAGTAGTGAATGAGATTATATTTAATATAATATGAGTTACATATATTATCAAAGATTTCGACTTCTATATTAATAGAAGTAACAGTATATGTTTAATACTGAAATAAAATTTTTCAAAATTAATTTTGTGTTTCTGTATTTAGTTTTTAATTAAAAAAACAATAATTAATCAACTGCTTTGATATATCAATGTAGCAGATAAAACCATTTTCTGTTTCAGATGTGATCAAGAGAAAACAAAATCAACTAATTCTAATAGTCGCTAAATTTTTGTCATTATTTAATTGAGATGTCTAATACCGATTTCAAAATTATGTGTACACAGGACTAAATAGTAGAAAAAAATTTAAATAAAATTTTTTAAAAGTTTGATACTTATTCAAAAAATAGAAAATTTAAAACTAAATTATAAATGAACTAAAAGTATAAAATAATCCATCCCAGCCAAATGCAGAATTTATAACCCCATGCAAATTCATAATCTCATAATATTTTTTAGAAAAATTCTTCCAAACGAAAAACGTGAGGCACATGCAATAGATAAAATTAATAACTGTTAAGGGTATTTATAATTTAAATTAATCACACAAAGTTTCAGACAAACTATTTTTTGCTACATATCCAACAGAAGGCTATAAATCTTTCAAACTTCGATATACCGACACCATGTCTCAGATATATCGAAGACTTTAACATGGAATAAATAGACTACAATACTGAAGGTGTCATTACCTTCGATTTCTGCAGAAAATACTCCAATATAACATTTTCACTAATTGTCCTGACATTTTTCTTTTTGTACCAAGCTGTAAATAAATCACGTTCTCACTCTTACCGTTCTTTTGATTTCTCAGACAGCAAGTCATTTCTTATACAAGTCGCGCTTCAGAATCTTTGTCACTTTCGTCAAATTCCATTATACTTTTCGATTACACTTCATGTCATCGAGCTACTAAATGTTTCAATAAAATCAACAAAACACTAGCGCGTAACTATACAAGCATGTGAACAAATACTAATCGATTGGATATTTCTAGTTCTCGTTATTTTTAACTTTTCAAATTAAAATAAATTATAATAAATTAAAAATAAGTTACATTATAATATGGTAGTATACAAAGTACTTGTTGAAAGGCTCATTGTGGTCCCGTGTGAAATCACTAACCGCGCTCGGATACGCAATACAAAGCAATATTATTGCAATATACTTTTTCAGCATATTTGATCCCAGAGATTGTAAGTGCAATTTATTGCGGTTCCCTCAAAACGAAGTTTCAGGCTTGAAGTAGCAAAAGTCATGCAAATTTACAAAACAGTGGGTGATAGATACGAGGATATATATTTTTCCAAGAGTTGAAGAATATCTTATAAAAATATTATATTAGAAACATATAATTTTATAATATGCTCCCACCAACATGAATGTACCTTCGCCATCATCCTCCAAACTACATAATGGTGTCACGAAAGCATTGTTTGTCAGTACTACGCCACTACTCTTTATGTTGTTGAATAAGACGTAATCAGACGGAGGGTATACGGCACATCAGTGAACCTCAGCTACTCAACTTTACGGTCGTAGTGTTGCTGGTGTGGGGCCGCGCATTGTCATTGAAAGCTGCATCTAAGCCGTGTAAGGGCTGTTGACAGTCAATTAGCAGTATGTCTGAAGTGTCCCCAAAAGTCTGTGATGATTTGCTTGCCCGTAGACGGAACAGCACGAAATTTCTTGACCTGGAGACTCATTGCATGGATTGACTTTCTTCTCTGGTGTGTGGTAGTGACACCAGTCATCACCTTCTTCAACTCCGGATCTTCATTATGCATTTCCAGTAGCCGACGACACTTTTCAACATTTTTATGCTTCTGTCCCGTGTCAAGTCCCATGGAATATCTTTGTCATATTCAAATCGTCGTGACTAAATGGTTTGATGTGTTGCGCTGCCGAGGCCAGTCTGACATTCCAGTTCATCAACGGTTATTATCAATCGTAATCGATTCAGATACAACTTCAATGCTGCCGAGAAACTGCTTTGTTTACGCACGACCAGTACTTACATTCTTAAGCTCAAAATCCCTACAGATGAATTTCTGCAGTTTTAACGACCTCCACAGAAACCATGCTGTCCATGTTTGTTCCTGATAGTCGCCTTCTATCTTGTCCTCGTCTTTCTCTACTTGACAGCAAGCGAACAGTCCTTTCCCTGCATACCATACTTACAACCGCCATTTTTGAATGATTTATTTATGGACGCTCTTTAACATCTCAGGTCATCAGCGTCCCATTCAACTCAGGGCGTGAAACGGCCGACAAATTTTGTCAGAGGCCTCTCTTTCAGGCTTGAGGTTCTTTTTCGTGCCGTAAATGTACGACACAGGACTTACGGTTTTACTTCCCTTCCGAAACAACCGCCATCTAACGTCTGCATGGCATACTAGTATCCGAACAAATATTAGTCGAAATGACCTAATGAAAACCTCCTTCCAGCATAAAAAATACAATCATTTGAAAAATTACTCTAAAACTGAGTGAATGAGCATAAAAATAGCTATCTAAAGGACGACCAAAACATGCGGAGGTTGTTTGGAAAGTTCGGAAACGGAAATGATTACTGTTTTACTGTGCTAATGTTATTTAGATGTTACACGTCAACCTAATTAAATACACGTCAGCCTAGTTATAAAATGTAAACCTAATTACAAACATGTCAATCTAATTAAACCTAATTATATGCATGTCACCCTCATTAAAACAAGCCAATTTAATTATACACCTGTGAAGGTAATGATATACCTGTTAAGGTAATTAAATGTATTTCAGCATAATTTAATATATGTCAACGTAATAAATGCATTTCATCTAAACTAAATACAATACATGTGCATCTAATTATACACCTGTGAAGTTAATGATATACATGTTAACGCAATTAGTCGGTCCTGGTGGTGTAATGGTTACCATACTTGCCTCCTACACCCAAAACGCGGGTTCGAACCCGGCCAGGGCGTAAAAATCCTAAGTATGGCTTCCTTCGGAAGGGAAGTAAAGCCGTGGGTCCCGTGTGGTATATTTACGGCACGAAAAAGAACCTCAAGCCTGAAAGAAGAGGCCTCTGAGGCCTCTGAGCAAAATTTGTCGGCCGTTTCACGCCCTGATTTGAATGGGACGCTGATGACCTCAGATGTTAAAGAGCGTCCATAAATAAATCAATCAAAAAAAAAAAGTTAACGCAATTAAATGCATTTCAACATAATTAAATACACGTCAACTTAAATGCATGTCAAGATAATTAATTACGTTTTTGTTGATTTGGTTTGTTTTCGGACGTTCTTTAATATCTCAGGTCATCAGCGTCCCATTCAATTCAGGGCGTGAAACGGCCGATAAATTTTGCTCAGAGGTCTGTTCTTTCAGGCTTGAGGTTATTTATCGTGCCGTAAATCTACGACATGGGACCCACGGCTTTGCTTTCCTTTTGAAGGAAGCCATACTTAGGATATACACGCTCGAAAAACCACGTCGACCATGACCGGAATTGAACCCGCGATCTTGGGTTTAGGAGACAAGTGTGGTTACCACTACAGCACCAGGACCGACAATTAAATACATGTTCAACGTAACATAATTAAATACTGATAACCTAATTAAATACATGTCAGTCTAATGAAATGCATGTCAACATTATTAAATTGTAATTAAATAGATATCAGATACGGTTCAACCTAATTAAAACACTTCAGTCTAATGAAATATATTTAGGTCTAATTAAATACAAGTCAACTGCAATATCTAATCAATTAACTATGAATGTATCTAAATTCCTCTTAAATATTTTAACTGTTAGAGGATAACTCTCAAAGACTGCTGCAGGTAAGTTTTTCTAATTAACGAAAGCTCTGTGTAAGAACGAAAAATTTTCAACGTCTGTTTTCTGTTGACTTCCTTGAATTTTAAATTAATGGTTTCACCTTGAGCAACATGAGGGTATATAAGACCATAGATCCTCCATGCCCTGTGGCCCTTATATGTCTTTTAAAGTGCACAAAATATTCTTCTTCTTCTTCTTCTTTTTAAGGCTTCCAAGAAATTGCATCTTAGGACCTACACCTTTTCGTACCCATATCCTCTTTAATGTCGTGTTTATTTCCACAGCTCGGTGAAACTATGCGCTTGAAATTACCCTGTGACTTTGAACCTCAATTATATACCTCATTTATTTCGTCACTTCAAATGTTGATCACTGGACCTTTTTCTTGCATTTGGCCTTAGTTGGCGTTTAGTAGAGTTTATAGATGCATAGAGGCGTTCTTTAAAAACAAAGGCATAGACAGTCTGAAGTCCCAAATGAGCAACAACGTGTAAAAATATAAATATTTCATTAAATGAACAGCACAATTCTACGTAAGCAGAGATTTTGCAGCCATACCAGTTATAATATCTCCACTGGAAATAGCATGTTTCATTGTTTAGATATCTATTTTTATATCTATACTGGCAAAAACAAAAAGTATATAAGAGTATAATCCAGTCCCATGCTGATATTGAAAGCACTGCCAGTACCACACACCTTTCTGCAAAGCAAACAGAAAACGTTGAGCGTATTAGGAAGTTTGCACAGTGAGGGACCTGTCCGTTTCAATATTTGATTTATGATCTAAATCTCCGCTTAAGCGATTTGCCATCGCTACGTGGAATTAGCGCTGATCTCCGGAAACGTTCCGACGATTACTGGAGAACATAAATCAGCATCAGGGCGGACAACAGGATATTTTTCTTGAGAACCAGGTTAACATGTATCGTCTTTCAGCTAAAGCGTGTAGTTTTTAAAGCTTTTATTTTTCTGGACCGTCTTTATGTTGATATTCTATGGGTCGATGCTGCACCAGTCAACCATATTTAACCATCGTATATTAGCGAACGATTGCCAAAATTGTACCAATATTGGGGTTTTAGATAATTATGACAGAAATATTTTAATCTTTACTTCAGACAACAGCATGACATTATGTATATATATTGGATGTAAAATACAGCTTACTTAGGAAGAACTTACACATTGGCGTTATTAAAACGGTTTAATCAATAATGGCATCAGTTAATACTTCCAGTCTTCTTTGAACATGAAGATTTTATTTATTTGATTTATTTACGGAGGCTCTTAATTTCTAACGTCATCGGCGTCGTATTCAATTCAGGGCGCGAAACGGCCGATAAATTTTGCTCACGTGCCTCTTCGTTCAGGCTTAGGGTTCTTTTACAGACACACGGCTTTACTTTCCTTCCAAAGATACTTAAGCTTTTTACACTGGAACCTAATAATCGATCCTTGGGGTCTACGAGGCAAGTACGGTTACTACTAGACCACTAGGATTAATTGAACATGAAAAGAAAAGTATAGCAAAGAACTTGCAAGTTGTATCTGAATGGGGTTTTTCCTTTTACTAAATTGCATTTCAAAACTGTAGCAAAAAGTTATCCAAACAAGTATGGCAGTATTGTAATTTAAAAAAATAATTTTCTCGGCGAAGTCTGAACAGAAAATTTCATCAGGCGAAACCCCATCCTGTCTACAAGGATTATAATGATTCTACAAAAAAATTAAAAATAGAAATAACAATTTATCTGTCCATTTTTCCCAAACATTTTTGAGCTTATTAACAGAATATAATACTGTATTTTATAATATAATATTAAGAACATGAGTTATATTTTATGTGTGCAAGTAGATTTATGATTTTAACGAGAAAAAAAATTAAATATACGGCCTAAATACGGGTTGATTCTCTAAGCAGTTCAGTGCATTTGAAGCAATGATTTCATCCGGGAGTCGTTCTGAAAGATTTGAAAATGAAAGCAATAAAAAATTTAATAATGTGATCTGATAAATACATTTTTCTCAAAGTACTCTTCATTACATTCTAACAAATATCTTCTTCGGATAGGCTACTGCGCCTTCAAGGTTTCAAATCATTGGTCGCGCATTTTATTTTTTATTTTTCGAAATAGGATATTGGGGCAGATATGAGCTGTAGGAAAGACGAGGCAAACAGTTGACTCCTGACTGCTTTAGAAATTGACTCCTTTCTGGCGGTTTGTCTCTCAAGTGGAACTTCACAAGCTGATTGTCAACATTTCTCACCCGTCTTGTTTTTATTGAGGAATTCTCTGCTGGTAAGACCCAGACCGATCTTCCCGAAACAAAGGCTCTGTTTTCATCTGTTGTTGAGGTAGGGTAGCGGGCTGTCCGAAAATCTGCAAACTGTCGATAAACAGAGGATTGCAAAGAACAAAGATTTCCAAACACACAAGGCAATATTCCCTGCTCTAAACCAACTTTAAAAGCATAGCGCTTAAATGCTCTCGCTTGAGATACATCCGCGTTTGGCGCAGCAACACACCCGCACATATAAGCAGCTGTGCTGACACCACACACTGTTGGCACCTGTTGCTATCTAAACCCCAGATTAAAATTAGAATCGGACTGCCTTGTCACAGCTTCTTGTCCATTCTCAAACTTTTAGAGTGACCCTCATATTTCCAATAAACGTTTAGGACAGACGTACGAGGGTAGACCCACAAGATTCCGGTCTAATCATTTTCTAGATATGATAAAGACAAAAACTATATTTCAATTTTTAATAAAATTAACCTTTATTGGAATACACTTCTCACATCTTTGAATTAACATTTCAATTCCGCTCCCACCAGAGACGTTGTCTACAAAATGGGCATAAACAGCATCCACCACTTATTCTTCATCCTTAAATTTTCTTCCTCGAAAGTCCTTATTGAGTTTGAGAAGAGGAAATAGCAACTGGGAGCTAGATCTGAGCTGTAAGGTGGATGGTTGATCTCTTGAAGCCACATTTCTTCACAGCTTCCTTTGCAACAAGAGCTGTGTGCACAGACGCGATGTAGTGAAGGCACACACCATCACTAGACTTTCCTCACATTTTCTTTTTGATGGAAGGAATCACGTAGTCTGTACAGTAGACCAGCTTAGTATGCCCCATTTACTGTGGTGTTGCTCTCCTTGAAGTTAATGAAGAGTATTCCTTCACAGTCCCAAAAGATTGTGGCCATGATCTTCTTGATTGACTGAGTGACCTTGGCCTTTAGAGGCGGTGCTTCGCCAAGTTTACGCCACTCCATTGATTCCCTTTTGGATAAAGAATCATAGTAGAGGACCATAGTTTCATCTTCTGTAACAATAGTTTGCAGAACTTCTCTCTCGTTGCCACAGCAGAGCTCCAAAAATATCTGACAACAGATGACTCATAGCTGCTTTTGTACTGAGGAAAGAAGTCTTGGCACCCATCTTGCCCTAACCTTTTTCATATTTAAATGTTCTTGGATAATTCGAAGAACTTTTTAGGAAGGTTCAACCTTGCTGCCATTTCTCTAACTTTGAGCCGCAGTTTTCCATAATTTCTTCTTGCACAAAAGCGATGTTTTCAGGAGTGAACACCTCCAAGGATTGACCTGCACGGTTTTCGTCTTCAATGCTTTCTCGATCCATTCAAAAAAGTTTAGCCCATTCTTTTACCGTATAATATGGGGGGATGCTTTCCCATACTCGCCTTCCAGTCGCTGTTTAATTTCAAGAACTTTTGTGAAGAACTTAATAACAGCTCGATACTGCATTTTGACAATTTCACAATCTTGTACATATAGCCTCCTTTATGTAAATGAACACAGCGGAGCGGAAGTTACAGTTGCAATTATCTACTTAACAGATAAGGCATGACACCAGATAAGGCTTTTGTGGAGGCGAAAATCTTTATCGGCGAGGCCGGAAACTTAGGAACCTACCATCGTATGAACACTGAATTTGTCATTTGCATGGCCAACTAAAAGTCAAGGTAGAAAAGCTTTTCAGACTGCCGTGGTATTACCAACCTGTATTGTGAACAGAACTGCTTAAATTCAGGAATAAATTAAAATATAAAGGTGGTCGAAGTTAAAACATTGTCCAGTTTTGGCAAATTAAGCAATAGATTTGAATGCGGTAGATAAATGCAATGCAACACAAGTAGCTAGTTTCGAACCGATGGCCTAACGAAGTTAACAACTGTGGAACTTGAAATTGAAATGGTATGCAGGGAAGCAAACATTGAAATCCCGTGAACTTTGCGATACCCCGTGGCAGTGCAGGAGACTCTGGGGGGCTGCATGTAGATATCGACTTGGCTCCTCCGGAGGGTGAAGGGTTAGTTATTAACATTCCTGGCAAATTGCACGCAGTAAGGTAAGAGAATGAACCAAACGCTGGCTTTCATCCCTGACGAATATTCTCCATTCCTTGGGATGAAACTGTTAAAAGTGTTTGCGGTAAAAACTTTGGACGTAGAGACGTAACTGAGTGGATCAAAGTGCTTCAATCAGAACAAGGGCGATTTGCCGAAGTTTAAATTACTAGAGGGTTTCAGAGTCCGTGAAGGAGATCAAAAGAGAGGCGGAAAAACTTAGGAAATGAAAAAACTCCGATGAGAGAGATTAAATGCAAGTAAAGAACATTTTACAAAACTCTGGGGAACAGACAAAAGTGAAGGATGGAAGACTCACATTTGAGGATCAGGACGGTTTTAATTTTTGTATGAGAAACATCGTCTCAAATCTCAATAAGTAATTTGTGGACAAAATTCCCATTGATGCGATTTCTTATTCTTAGTGGTACTTTGCATTATACTGCAGTATGCTTTTGCCTCTAAACTATGTCTTTCCATGTATGAGGTGGTTCAATAAAGAATGCTAGTGATATAGCATCGCGCTTACAACATTTCTTAGCTTAATGTACACGTTTCATTGCTGTCACTTCCGGTTCCCGCCTGTGAGAGGTCTGCAAGCTTCGCCTAAGAAAATGGATGAACAACATGCTGCTTTAAAAATTCTGCTTTCTTCTCAACAAATCTTCAGCTGAGGCCTATGCAATGTTACAGAAGGTCTATGGAGAGTTTGTTCTTTCCTGTGGCACAGCTTGAAGATGCTTTAAAATGTTTAAAGAGGGGAAGACAATAAATTTTAAAGGAAGATGGATTCAACCGCTCTAGTTTGTGCTCTAACGGAAGAAAACATTAACACCGCAGGTGTCATTGTGAGAAAATCGTCGAACATCATTAAGAACACTTTCAGAGACTCTGACAATTTTACTGAGTGCCACCCACAGGTTAGAAATTGTACAGTTGTTGACATTTTGTACACAAGAAGATGCGGAGCTTCTTTCAAAACCAGTCACTGCATCATTTCGACTCTTGAGAACAAACAGCAAACCTCCGTGTGGAAATCTTCATCATCACCAACACACACACACACAAAAGTGGTTGCTTCTACTGAGAAAGCTATAGCAATCTCATTTTTCGATATTCAAGGAATGCTTTACCAGCATGAAGTACCTGCACATACAACTGTAACTGGGCAATACTCAGAGATGTTCTGAGAACTCAGAAAAGGTCACATCACATGCAAAAGGCGACATTTCCATGCAGCAAGCTGAATGTTGCACTACGGTAATGTACGGCTGTGCATTGCAAATGTTGTTCACCGTCTTTCAAATATTCAATCCCGGCCATGACCGATGGATTTTTTTCGGGCGAAAAAAATCCTAAGTATGGGTTCCTTCGGAACGGAAGTAAATGTGGGTCACATGTTGTATATTTACAGCAAATAAAGAATCTCAAGCCTGAAAAAAAGAGGATTCTGAACAAAATTTATCGGCCGTTTCATGCCTTGAATCTAATGGGAAGCTGATGACCTGAGATGTTAAAGAGTTTCCGTAAATAAACCAAATTGACAACCATCCCTAAAGTCCAGATTTGTTTTCTGTGACATTTTCCTTTTCCCTTAAATTGAAGAAACAACTCCGTCGGAGGCATTTTCCATCATCAGAAGAAACTGCGGAGGGGATGCTAAAGGCTCTTTCAAAAACGGTTTTCATTATGTTTGAATAGTGGCAGAAATGCTGGGACAGGTACATGGTATCTAATGGGGGTTACTTGGAGAAAGGTGATCAAAATTATGAGGTTAAGTAATGGTATGTTGTCAAATATTATGTTTATTCTTTATTGAACAGTTCTTATATTTGTCATGCGACAAAAGCTTTGCGACAGTAAAAGTTCATCAGAATAGTTGATAGAAACTTTATTGCAACACCCCAAATAGACCTAATGCTATCAAACTCACTTTCTCATAAAGTAATAAAATATGTTCGACATAGGAAGGAAACATTTAACATTGCAACTTCAATTATTTATTGTTTTGTTGATCGTAACTGTTAAACTGAGTCATCTTGCTATGTTCACAACACACTAGTGCACATTCGAACGTCAATTCAAGTGTTACGATCAAAATATTTGCAGATCTCGTAAGTATAATCATCAAATGCAACCTTGTTTACACATCATGCTTCAAAGCGATAGCAATATTAAACAAAAAACAAAACAATCGATAACGACTGCAAACCTTGCAGGTATATTTATCTCCTGCAGGAGAGCCGGCAGGTGCCACAGTGAAAATAGGCTGCTCACACCAACATTTGCTCCATGTTTTGTGATGTAACTGTGAATTGTTCAAATGACATGCCTTTGGGAACTGTTAAACAAATTTTCATGTCGGCTACAGTTTTGATCACAGCGAAATAAAATCACATAAATATTTTATAAAAGTATTGACCAATGTCCCTAAAGTACTTTGGGTGAAGTTAACCTTTTTGGTTATTTCAAACAATGGAATTTTAAAAATGAAACCATATTCCACGCTTATGTACTTCTAATATATTTTTCCTTGAAGTATCCTACATTATTCAAAGAAATAAAGATCTATAATTAACAATATTCTGCTGGTTCTAGAAGCATGATTTTAGAAACCCACGCTCTTTCTTGGGACTTATCGCTATAATCAATCTCTGAGGAGGTTTACTATTTAGTTGTTAGCTGATATAAAGAAATCAGTATAGCATTATCCGTAATTCTTGCTGATTTCATAAGTAAAACCGACATTATAATTTGTTCTGATGATTATGTGTACAGAATATTAGATTGACACAATTGTTATTTTAAAACACCTGAGTATGACGTCATGATTGGCGAGAAATGCTTCTGTCATATCAGTGCTAACCGTTGCGTAGGCAGAGCAAAGCTTTGCAACCGGGCTGATGAGGCGGCGTATCATTGTGCAAGTACATATACCGGGTGAGTTTTCCAGCGCGACCGCTCTACGTGCAGTTGGCAGTAGTTGACCAGCTCTGTAATTCCCTTCTCATTTTCGCACCTTAAAGCCGACCCGGGAGCCGGAGGACAGGTCAGTGCGAACTTAACTGTAGGAACATATGGGCGTGTTCTTGAGTGTTGTGTGACAGTGTATGTATTAATTATTCTTAGGCGACGTAATACAGTCTTTTAATTACCTTAATATATCTAAATTCAGGTATTCCATTCCATAAAGAGTGTTTATTTACGACCCGTGCTTGCGTACAGACGTATGGAGATTGTTTCAAGAGATATTTCCCGATATTCAACTTGAAGTTCCTTTCATAGATGGTAAATAAATTTCATGAAACGGGAAGCGTTGTTAATAAAAAACGTAAACAGTCAAGTACAGTACTCTGGAACATCCCCATACAAAATAATTTCGACGTCTTTCTCAATAAAATGGCAATTTCTTTTCCTCTGTTCGAATGGCCACTACAAAGCTACTGGAGTTAAAATCGTATAAAATTAATATCGTCCAACAACATAAAACGGGTGACCCTGCATACAGGAGTAGATTTTGGAATGGATTTTAATAGTGTCCATGACGGAGAAATCGACCCAACTCTATATTCTTTACAGCAAAGAACTTAATAAAAGCTCGAAACTCCAGTTTACACATGTCACAATCTCCTACACACAGCCTTCTTTATGCAACTATATCTGAACACAGCGGAGCGGAAGTTACAGATTCAATTATTTACTTAATAGATAAGGTACGATATAAGATAAGAGTTTTGTGAATGTGATAATCCTTATCGGCGAGGCCGGGAACTTATGGACCTACCCTCGTATTTTTATCCCCCTACATGTCACATCATTTCATTTATTAAAAAATTCACACCGTTTTTTCATATCAGTAACAAAAGATTAGTATTTAGTTCAGAAACAGTGTTTAAGAGTAAAAGAAATTGAAATTAAAAGTAATCAATAGTACAACGAATAAAACTTCAAAAAATGTCTATTATCTCTGACATTATTCGAGATGTTGAGATGCGATATGTGAATGTGACAACAAATAGTGTCGAAATAAAGAAATGTTGCTGTAATAACATTTTTTTCTTCCATGAGGCTTCTACATTTATAATTGCTTTTATAGAAGATTTTTGTAATAAAATGTTGTTTTCTCTGTTGTTTGTAGGAACCACCGCCGATACCGAAAAGCCCTCCGCCTGGTTCTGAGGAAGAGGTTGAACGCAGCACAGATGAGGAATTGAGCGGAGATCTTTTGCAGGTAGGACCAATACTTAACATTCAGAACTAACAAACGTTAAATGTTTTGAGTGTTTGGGTGTAACATTCAGAATGAATGCCAAATGCAGCCAGCATATACCAACTGTATAAAGCCCGGGGGCATGTGGTAGAGGTTCTACGTCACTGTCGCGGACACCGGTCACTCCAGTGAGCATCATGGAAAAATGTACCAGGCCATGATATGATCGGCAATGTGTTAGGGATGTGAGATATGGGTTTGGAGTGAAATGGAACAGTTAAATAAAATTCAGAATGATTTGTTGTTACTGTTCCTTTTCTTGGAGAGGGGTAAAGGAAATGGCGTTTTAATGAAATATGAGCGCTTTGTAGATAACATTCATTGTAAAACTATGGCTGTAAAATATTGGTTACGAATATTCACTAAGAGCAATTTACTACTTCCATCAAGTAAGAAACTGGCACCATAGTTACTGGGTAGAAGGATTAAAGAGGGAATTAGAAAGAATTGGAATGGGAGAAAAGGGGGAGGGGCAAAGAACAGTAATAATGTGTGGAGGAAAGTCAGAAGGAAGCTAATTGACATGGCAGGACATAGAAGCAGCATGCAGAGAAGAAACATGATTGGAACTTTGTATTGAGCTAAAAATAAACTGGGGAAGGAATTATACATACATAACTTCAATTTTAAGGATCGATCAAGTATAGCTTGGTTTAGACTGGGGGCTTGGAAAGCACAAAAAATGTAACAGGGGTTGCAGTTTGCCGTTTTTGTGGAAACCTGGATGATTAGTAACTTATACTGACACATTGTCCAATCCACGTATATGTGTGAACTTTCACACCTCTCACAAGGGGTAACCAGAAGTGACAAAAATGAATTTAGTACCACGTGTACTTTATGCATTAAGCTAACAAAATATTGTAAAGGTATATTTTAGTGCGAGAAATTATGCCTTTAAAATATGTTGATCATTCTTTATTGTGAGGAGTTAAGATTTTTCTTTGTTTTTCAGCTGATGGTTCCTGTAGCAACGGAATGCCTTATTGCATCGCAGCAGACACCTTCAGCTGAACATACGGACGAGGAATTGGATGACGAAGATGGCACAACGGCTTGGGCATCAGATGTTTTGCAATTACCATCTTCCCTGGAGCTGGACATCCGCGTTCACAAGGGTGCTGAACCCCTAGGTGAATAGTTAACTTATTTTATCATAAACCTGAGTTTTACTAACATTGGAGGTTGCCTTAGTTCCCAAAGAGTGTTCTTCAGATTATTACACTTCCTGTTGGTTCAAACTGGTCCAGATGTTATCTTCCTAAAGCTGTCACATCTGCCGCCAGTCTCTTAGTATTCTTCAACTCGTCATTACTTCCCTCCCAGGAACTCTTTGAGCTTCTTTAAATAGTAAAAATGACTAGGAGCAAGGTCCGGACTGTAGGGTTTGTGATCAAAAATTTCCCACCCAAATTGACTCAGAAACCTCTGATTAGAGCAACAGTGTCAGGGCGGGCATTGCTGTGAAGAAGCACAAAATCGCGAGAAAACATTCCACGTCTACCAATTTGGATTGCTCGCCGTAGCTATTTTAGGTAGTCACAAGATTGTTCGGAGTGCTTTTTGGCAAGAAATGCAAGAAAACAACCGTAAGATACCAAAAAAAAAAAAAAAAATCGTCGACATTTTTCATGTTGACAGAGTTAGTTTGAATTTTCGCTGATTTTATGTGTTGATGCCACTTGACGCTTGGTCTCTGGGGTAAAGGAAACATTCATGTCTCATCATCAGTAAGAATTTTGTCAAGAAAGGCATCTCCTTCTGTGTGATACCACATCAAAAATTGTCAATGCTACAGCCATTCTCTGAGTTTTGTGTTGATCATTCAATTGCCAGGGAACCCATCGTGCTCAAATTTTGCATAGGCAACAGGTTCGGACACATTTTCATCAAGCAAAGAACAAGAAATGCATACGAGTAACTCGTCTATGGTTATCCGCTTGTGTTGCACAATTGGGTCGTTCAATTGATCCTTAAAATCATCTGTGATGAGCAGAGCCTGGAGGTCCAGGAATTTATTTTTAGTTAAACAGGCCGGCAAAAAGGAACTTAGAATATTGAAAGTAGACAATTAACAAACGTGAAAACAGAAAGGAATATCACTAATTATTAATGAAAATAACTATTTAAGGTACTTAATAATTTCTTTATCACATAATTTAAGTACTTAAGCTTACTTTTCTTGGTTACTAACAACAACAAGGTGTTTTATTCAAGGTAACAACTGTCATAGTCAGCCGCTTGTCAGAGAGAACATTTTTCATCGTGGAAAAAGAACGTTCTACTTCCACTGAAGTGAGTGGAGCTTATATAAAACACGCTATTTCGGAAGGAGGCATACCAGTTGCAACAGAAATTGTGGAAATTTTTATCAAGACAAAGTAAAGTAGTTTTGAATAGTCCTGGCAAATGAGCAAAAGATGTGCAATGGTTTCTTGTCGAGTTCATTTTCTGTTTATACGTTTATAGGGGAATCAGATTAGTATCTTTCTTACTCTACTGAACACACTGTAGAGAAGGTTTATAGCACAGCTGTACCGTTCTCATCTTTCTCGCTTGCAATTTTTCGTTACAGTTATGCAGATGAGAAGTTAACTCCACCACAAAATACCTCAAATTATCTCGCGCAGCAGATCTATACAAGGCCATTCGCCAGGACTATGCAAAACTACACTACTTCCCTCATCCTCTCTATTTCCTGGTATTCACGTCCCCGAGGTAACCGTGTGTTCCTTTAATTAATAAAGGTTCTGCTATTTAAAGAGCGTAAGTAAATAGGTTGAGAAGAAAGTTTTTGACTGCTTGAAAAGAAATAAATGTATAAGGAGATTCTTAATAGATATTTTGTTAGGTGAATATGCCATTTAATTTTTATAACTTTTTTCACTTCTATATATTGAAATTCTTTGTGTTTTTTAAAATGCGTAAATAATCGCAGAAAAATCCATAACGATCCAAAACAGACAAAAAATAAGTTTTAAAACCTTAAAACAAGCAACATAAGCCAAAATAGCCAAAAAATGAGAATATAAAAACTGACCCTAAGGACCCCCAAATGTATGGAAAGATGTTTATTTCTATCCTACTCTTAAATATACCCACCCAGATAGAAAAGGCATTTTGCCTAACTCCCGGGCTCTGCTGATTAACTCGTTCATTGCTGTATCCCCATACACGTTCTTTAGTTGACGTAAATTTCTGCAGGTTTCAACTTCCGAATATTACAATATCGAATAACACCTTTCATGTGACAGTCAACGGGACTTTGTATCACACAGTTCATTTTGAACAATAACAGAATGCACAACCACAACTTGTTTCTACGGCTGTTCACCCAACACTGAGAAAAGATGTGGAGGAAACTATTCGACCTTGGATAGAAGTCCGTCATTAGGTTGTTACTTCCTAATGATCCTAATAAACTGTACTTTTATATATTCTATTAAAAACATACTAATTTGGAAGGAATGCTATTGATTGAAATGTTACTTTAGCCTCAATAAAGAAAGCTGAAATACCTGCATGATAAACTTAACAATGCTTTTCCACACGCAAACATAATTATTATAACATTTATCTTAATCTCCATCCTGTTTAATTCCAAACTTGCACCTGTCATTAGTGGATTTTATCAGCTTTTTTACAATTCTGACTTCTTTTATTTCACTTCTTTTATTCCCAATAATGTGACAGTTTTCAGTATTGAGTTTCTTGACCACTCTTGAAGCCTATATTGCAGTGTCTTTAGATATCTCTTCATCTGTGAAGAGTTTATGAAAATTATGTATAAAATATTAATGTTTTGCTGGGAAAGTAAAAATATGAGGTTGAATCAAATATAAGCCGGAATTTTTATTTCACAGCTAGTGAGTAATAGATTGTGAGACAGACTTTGACACGGCACGCACAGGAGTTGCAACTGGTTCGCGTAGTACAGCCGTTTCGTTTGTCAGTAGCATCATGTATGTAGAAGAGGTACTCGTCAAATGCGCAGCACAGTATTATCATCATTATTATGTAAAGGACTTTTTGGCATTGTAGTAGGACTAACACACTATAACACTGAAGCACGTGATTTCACAACGTTCATCTCATGTATAGCACAAAGACTTCGTGTCAACTGATTAGCCGGTACACATAGAGGCGGGAGAGGGGAACAGAGTCGGTTAGAAATAGGGCTTGCCGAGAAATTGTGTAGAAAAGTGAGATGTGTCGTTTTTTTATTCAATTTTGTGATAATGTCTAAAAAATTAACATGGTTTATATTTGGTTCATCCTCTTTGTGAATTTTTGTGTTTATATACCAGAAATGTTTACTGTATTCGCTGCATGTTCTGCTCATAAGTTTGAATGATTCCATAGGCTTGAGTGTGGATTCCGTGGACAAGGGTGTGAACGGGATGATGGTTATAGCAGTAGCGTCTGGTGGATGTATATCTCGGGATGGCCGCATTGTTCCTGGTGACTACTTGTTGTCTGTCAATAACGAGAGTCTCCGCAAGGTCACCAACTCGCAGGCCCGGGCAATACTTCGTCGTGCGCAGCTTCTGTCCACAGATATCAGGTAATTTATTATTTATTTGCTTTATTTACGGACGCTCTTTAACATCTTAGGTCATCGTTCTCAGGTAAGAACTTCACAGCGTCGTATTAATGAATTTCGCACACGCTTTTATCTGATTTTAATTGTATCATGTACACAACTCTGTGATACTTTATGTAATAAATGTTATTCGCTGTTTATAAGAGGACTAGAAATGAAGATGAAATAAATGACACGAAACTTTAAATTATTGTTTTGTATCTTCCACACTTCAAGACATTATCATCAAGTAAAAAAAAAATACCCCACCCCCCGTTACCATCATGATTTTACACAATATTTTCAACACCTGGAGTGATATCGTTCACAAACAATGGTAACATGATCACATATGAGGTATGTGCAGTAATGATTTTTAGTATATTCCGAAGGTACCCATTGCAAATATACCCATGAAAAGATTTTTGAAAAATGTCTTCAAATCTCCATCGTTCCTACTTATTAGGCACCAAAAAATGAGGTAGTGTCTCGGTTGTTTTACTCCGAAACGATGGGGAAAATCAAAAAAATACTATAGACAAAATTTGAAATGCTCTTAGGGGGACATAATGTCATTCTCAAGGTCATTTCAAGGTCAAACTGATTTTTGTCAAATGGAATGCTGTAATTTTCTTTTCCGGGAATGGAAAGAACATTCAATTTTCAGTACAAAAGTTCTAGTACATCTATCAGCTAGTGGTCGACAAATGATGTGATATGGGATAAATAAGATAGCAAATGTTTTTCACTCACTTTCACTTCTCTCTTTTGTTTTGTTGTTGCTATGAAGGAAACTCATTTGTTTATATGTAGATGCTCATTTGTTGACATCGGTACACAAACGAGTGCTCATCATTGCCAATTCAAACCTCAAAGGACATTATTCTCAACCAGTTCCACTTCGTTTTCAATTATGGATCTTCGATACATGATCAACAAGAGGATCAATATGATTTACATTTATTGCAAAGCTCATAAGAACGCTAGAGCAGCTTGCAACTTATACGGAGATCGATATCCTGAAAGGAGGCAGCCATCTGTTAAAATTTTTCAACGACTTGCAAACTTACTCTCGAAAGGGAGATGTCGCACCAAGAAAACACATCGAATGAGAAGTGCTACTGGGGAAAATTCGGAAGTCACTGCATTAGCTGAAGTTGCCGCTAATCCTCACCGACATTCTCGTCAACTGGAACGTGATTCGGGAATCTCTCAAAAGATAGAGCGTCACAAATACCATCCATATATATTACCCTACATCAAGCCTTTCATGGGGATGATTTTCAGAAGCGTATTGAATTTTGCCAATGGGCTCTATTAGAAATTCAAAACTATAACTTCTCCAACATACGTAAATTGATGCCAGTAAAGTGAAAATGAGTGAAAAACATTTGCAGTCTTATTTGTCCAATATCACATCACCCCTAGCTAATAGATGTATTAGAACTTTTATACTGAAAATTGAATGCTCTTTCCATTCCCGGAAAAGATATGTGTGTTTGTTTTAACGCTCAAGTGGCCGCAATTTTTGTTTTTCCACAACGAAACTTGGCCTATAACAATCAATTAACAAACAATCTTCGAGATCTTTAACCAGCAAATTTGGGCCATTGAGGTAGGGGGGTTAACCGAGAGCGAAAATTTAAAAATCGTTCTAGTCAACGCAATTTTTTTTTAAATGAAACTCGGTACATGCCATTGAAATAAAACAAGAAAAATAGTTTCTTAATAATCTTATGAGTGCAGGTTTACCTCAAACGAAAATTTAAAAAAGGACTTCTTTTTGCAACAAATTTCGATATACCATTTAAATAAGATCAGAAAAATAGTTTCCGAAAATCAGGGAAATCGCACCACTAGAAGTGAGAGTGTACCCGAAAACAGAATTTTTGTAATCGCCAGGACGTCGATTATGTAGACCAGTGAGGGGGGGGGGAGATGTGGCATACAGGGAAATTGTAGCTGTTAGCATGTTAGCATTACAATTGGGTATTCACGCCAAGTGATAAACTCGTTGTGTCTTGTGAAACAGTATGGGGGAATAGTCTGCTCTTGCGCATACTTACCCTTAGAGACAACGGCCGTCTTGCCGCTTCAGTACCAAACGGCAGCGGAAAAAGTCGAATTCCAGGGAATGTTGGTGCAATACAAATGATGTATAAAGCTTAAGCGGTATGTATGTACTCTATCAACCTTGGTAGTGTAAAGTGTACAATAAATGCAGGCGGAGAGAACACAACGGTTTCGGAACACAGAAAAACAAGCAATCGTACTCCTAAAATTAACTATGTAGCTTAAATAATGTTAATCACATTCCGTTTTAGTTGTTATACAATTAATGCAATTGGAAACGTTGCTAGCAATATAACATGCAAATAAAATAATAATGATACGGGAATAGCATATCTTTTAAGCCTGTTATGTTTTTATTAAATGTATAATACGTATATCTTCAGTTAACTTCATTATATTCTCTGCTCTAGTGCTCTGTTAAAACCTTCACAAACTCAACTTGCTGAGGAATTCGCCAAGTTTACGCAGCTCCTGCTTGAACTGTTTTTTAATTCCTTTATTTCTCAAAATAATTTCCTTTCAAATTTGTACACTTTAAATATTTTCTAAAATATTTATCCCATCCAAAATGCGATTTTTCAACTCAGCAAAATACTCATTTATTTCCATGACAGCCTCTTCATTGGTTGGGAATTCATTTCCTGCTGGCCATTTCTAAATTTTAGGAACAGGAAGTACTCCAAGGGAGTCAATTCCGGACAGCGAGATGAGGCAGGATTAAATAATTTTGTGGTCGCACTTGCAGACTTGTGTACTGGCGCGTAATCGTGATGAAATAGGACCTTTATCCTTGCCAAATGAGAACGACTGTTTTTGATCACGTTGTTTAATTACCCCAATATATTCACTGGTTTGGTTTTGCTCTTTTCCTAAACAGTTAATTAAAATGACGCTGTAGCAATCGGCCATCACTTTTATTGCCGAGGAAAGTGTTTTTAGAACACGTTCTGCGGTTGCAGTAGTGATGGATCGAATAATTCATACACATTTTGCACCGTTGTTTACTAATTTAACACAAGTGACTTTCAAACATAGACAAGCTTGGTAACTGCTTATAACGATGTACATCTTCCTTCAAGTCACCACGTAGCCAAGGTAACTTTACAAACATTGTAATTTTTTTAATGGTGTTTAACGCTCGTTTTTACTACTGAAGCACCACGTGCGGTGGACACTGATGATACATGAGATGAAATGATATATTGGGAAAGGATTTATTTTTAAGCAAGAAAACGGTCCAGGCCTAAATTTAGGGTACCTTCCCGGCATTTGCCAGTTATGAGGACTGAGGAAAACCTGGAAGGGAGGATGGTCCTGGGGGGATTCGAACCCCAGACCTCCCGCTCACGAGTCCGCGTCTTAACGACTTTGGCCCCCCTGGCGGTGAGAAACACTCTAATGCTATCACCTTTTTTAAGTTTACACTTTTGAAAATGTGGTTTTTGCTTTTGACTTAAGAAAGTTCAGCTGCCAAGTGTTTGCATACCTCAAGCCAAACATATGAGTGTTGTTCAATAAAGATCGAGCATACTTTTTTTGACAGCACGTCTCTACATATACTCATAATATTAATGAGTATTTTTAAAGTAGTCCCCAGTGGTTGCAGTGCACCTGTCCTAGCGTTTCTGTCAGTCTTCAAACACATGCTGAAAACTATTTCTGACAAGTCCTTCAGAATCGACTCCGCAGCCTTCATCACGCTTCAGATGATGAAAATTGTTTCTTCATTTGGGGGGGTAAGTCACAAGGGACTAAAACTAGGCAATAGGGAAACAGTTTTAGCGATATGCGATCGTGCTGCATCCATCCATGTAGATGTGTGTTACAGGCCTCGCAGAGTTTCTAGGACATCTCTGTAGTATTGCCCAGTTACGGTTTTGTGTGCAGGTAGTAAACATCCCTTGAATATCAAAACATGAGATACCCATAACTTTCCCAGCAATAATTTGATTTCACTGATTTTTAGAAACTATTATTCCTATTTATAACTATGGGCTTTACCGGGTTTCTTTGAGAAAAATAAAAAATTGCTGCCTTCAAACGATTTTTTATATTTCGCTTTAATTCCCCACTCTTTAAATTTCGATTATACCGCCACTCCTAATGGCCCTATTTTCCTAATTTTCGAAACTATTTTTCTTATGTTTATTTAAGTGGTAGATATGTACAGTGTTTCGTTACGAAAAAAATAAATATTGGTGTCCATAGACGATTTTTAAATTTTGGTTTTCAGTTAAACCTCGACTCCTATTGGTCGGATTTCATTGATGTTAGAAACTTTTTTTAATGGTATATTAAAACTTTTTCATTGCGAAAAAGTAAATATTGGAGCCCTAGAGCGATTTTTAAATGTTGGGTTTCAAGTAAACCTCATTCCTAATAAGAATTTCACTGATTTTCACAAACTATTTTTCTTATTTTATTTCAATAGCACACGCTGAGTTTTCTTTAAAAACATTTTAATTGCGGCCGCTAGGGCGATTTTTGAATCTCACTTTAATCCGCATATTTTCAGGTATACCCCCCCCTCTCATAATGGTCGATTGCGCTAGTTTTAAAAAATATTTTTATTAATTTATTTTAATGAAATGTGTCGAGTTTTGTCGATAAAAACTAAATTTGCGGCCGCTATTAGCGATTTTTAATTTTTTTTTTTTTTTTTTTTTTTTTAAATTTTACTTTAGGTTACTCCCTACCCCCGATGGTCCAATTTTTGTGGTTAACGAACTCGACGAATCGTTGCTTAATTGATTGTTATGTACCAAATTTCGTTTAAAAAAAGCAAAAATTGGATCGCTAGAGCATTAACATACACTCACTCACACACACACACACATTTTTCATTGTCATTTTCAGTGCCTGGTTTGAAGAAATTTTTCAAAAATTGTTTCGTACAACAAACAGCAAATCTTTCGAAATTCGCTAAAAGATGCTATTTAAAAGCGTTAAGTTAGGTTAAAGTTAAATTAGTATTGTAATGGTTTCAACTTTTTTATTTCATATAATTGTTTAAGCTTCTATCCAGGGAGCTTTGTTCCTATCTATTAATGTGCGGGTCATTAATGATAATGGCATTAGTTTACCATGATGGTAGTGGTTAATAATCAAAAAGGCTCATGTTTATGAGCCTAAAGTATTTATAGTTTCATTTGAATGGATGAAAACGCTCTTTCTGGATTTAAACCAACATATTCCATGCACATGGTCAAAGTTCGAAAGTTAATGTATGGATTTTAATTTTAATCAAAGTAAAAGCATTGATTTGGTTTGTGTAAATAGTGAAGTACAGCATTTCAACGTTTCTTAATTAATACTGTTTAAGTGTAATGAATGAATGGTGTTTAACGCCCGTTTTTACTACAGAGGTACCACAGGCGGTGGACACTGGTGATGAATGAAATGAAATGATATTTTGGGAAAGGATTTTATGGAAGGAATCGTTTCAGGCCTAAGTTTAGGGTACCTCCCCGGCATTTGCCATTTATGAGGACTGAGGAAAACCTGGAAAAAACCTCAGTCAGGAAGGACGGTCCTGGCGGTATTCGAACCCAGACCTCCCGCTCACGAGTCCGAGACTTAACGACCTCGGCCACCCGTGGCGGTTTGTTTAAGTGTGAAGTAAGGTGGTTTTAGATGGGTACTGCTAGTTTACTGCATTATTCTTGTTGAAACAATATTATTATGTTGTAAGCAAGTCAATTTGGTTATCTCAGCCCATACTCATTTCAGGGCTATACATTTGCCCTTGTGTTTTTCCGGTTTTTTTCAACCATTCGTAAAAAAATGGGTTTTTTTCAAAACTATGGAAAGTAGTTAATCAGAACTCGATGACGTTCATGTTTAAGGAAAAATGCATGTAGTAAGAATACATTTATTTTAAAAAAATTGGTTTTTTGTTTGAATGACCCTCTGTTTAACAAAAATTAGATTTTCCATAATTTGCACATCCTTATGCTTTACAAAAAACCATGCTGAAATTTTGTAATAGTCATCTCCCAATGTTGCTGTGTGTAATGGTTACACACAAAAATAGGAAGAATATTATGACGAAATATAAAATTCAGATCTGTAAAATATAGAGCATTTTTAAATGAATATTAATATCCAGTTAATAATAATATTAATTAAGATTTAATATGCTTTCATTTTAAATTGTTACAGTGTATTAATTTGAACCTTTCAGTACACTTATTTTGAGGTAAATTACAGGCATTTGCTCCATGATTTCTGACAAAGATTGTACCGCCTGTCGCTGAGAACATTTTCGCACAATAATCAGCTGTACTCCAGATCGCGAATGACAGAAGCAAACCGTATACAATTTCTGACTATTTTCGTTGAAATTTTCTTTGCCATTTAATGTGTTATTACTTTAGTAACTTCAGTACTTTATGAAGAGAAGGTTTTCTTTAAGTTGCCGTAGATGATACTCTTCTATTGGTACATTTTTGTAAAAATATTCCTTAATTTTTCATTTTCTAACTTTTTAGCGGCAAACCGATTTTGATGAGCAGTCGTATTTCCCTTCCTGTGCGCTCAACAATGAAGGCTACGTATGCATTTTTGCACCGCGTCATATGGGCTGTCTACGCATATAATTTGTTTGTTGTCTAGTGAGGCATTAAGAAGCTTTCATCGTGTCTCTAGTTTCTCAGAAACTTTCTGCTTGAGACACACGCAAAGATGCATAGGGGTGCAGTTTTGAAGTGCACGGAAGGGAAATAATGAGCTCGCCCAAGGAGAACGAAACCATTCAAGTGCCAAGGCTGTAATGCTATTAGGTATGATGACGGAACAAGCCGGCCAACTAAATAGAATTAAGGGCAGCATGTACTCCTGTTCCATTATCACGACTCGACCATTACTATACGTGCATGTAGTGCGGATTGTGTGTTCTTCCTTCTCAACCAAGTGGGATGTGTTCTCAGGTAATCTACTTATTGCTTATCCATCCTTGCGTTATGTCAAACATACTTTTTGATAAGCGTTGCTACCACAAATTGGAAATACTGAACAGTATAGCCAATTCTTTTAATGTGTAGAAATATGTGATGAAGCAATTATATAATAACATGAACCATTTATCAGCAAATATGTCTCCTCTTCAATTATCTTACAGTTCCTGCTAGTCAGATCGAGTAATTCGTGCCGTAATTTCAAAATAAACATTTCTGCTAAAATATTACATTGCAATTAATTTTATAATACATAAGTCTAAAGTGTTAAGTGTTTAAGTTACATTAGAAGAGGAAACGCACAGTTAATAATAAAATATTTTACAAAATACCCTTAGCGTTTTAATAGTGTTTAACGCCAGTTTTTACTACTGAGGCATCACAGGAGGTGACACTGATGATACATGAAATGAAATGATCATGGGAAAGGATTTTTTTTAAGAAGGAAACGTTTCAGGCCTAAGTTTTAGGTTACCTTCCCGGCATTTGCCATTTATGAGGACTGAGGAAAATGTGGAAAAAACCTCAGTCAGGGAGGACGGTCCTGACGGGATTCGAACCCCAGATCTCCCGCTCACCAGTCCGCGCCTTAACGACCTCGGCGTATCCTGGCGGTTTCCTTAGAGTGTATTCTTTTCTGACATTACGATTTTACACGAGGATAGGTCATTAAGTAAAAACAAATAAGAGTTCTGATTCATATCTTAGCATAAATTTCCTGTACATGAGGCACTTGATTTGTCGTTTCACAAGCCCCTGAAATCCAGCAGCATAGAATCCTTTGATTGCTGTCGAAACAAGCGGTGTCTCCCCTTTTTACAGCTTCATCATTGAGAAAATGTTCCATCGAAATGCCGAACAAATGGAAGTCTCTTGGAGAAAGGTTGGGGCTATACGGAGGATGCTCGAGGACTTCCCACTGGAAATTTCGCAACGCCTCATTTGTTTTGTAAGAGGACGCGCGTTGTCATGAAAAAGCATCACGTCTTTGTTGAAGAGTTGTGGTCACTTCCGTTTTCTGGATGTTGCAGCAGTAATCGGCATTTACGCTTTGTCCTTGAGCAGTGTGTCTCCTTGATCTGAGAACGCTGTAAGCACGCGGCGGATGGTGTCACTTTAAACTTTTTTTGTCACAGGTGACGCACTGCATTGTCTCGGGCTGGTAATGAACGCAAGCCTCATTACATATGACAATTCGGGCTAGCGCATTGTGACCTTTATCTTGGTAGCTTGAGATGCTGTAATGTTCCATCCATCCTTACTATTTGTGTTGTGGAGTCAGCAGGCACAGACTGGAAACCCTAACCTGCCATCATTATGACGTGTGAACAACGAGCAGTTTAAACAGTTTGACGTGAGGATGCTTCATACCGTAGATGGGAAGCATTTCTTTGCTGCATAACTTTTGCCCACAACGTTCACCCAGAGTCGCCGCTATTGTAAAATCGATTGTCTCGTGTCGAATGCCACCAGTTGTCACCGGACTAGTGCTCAATAGTTCCAGGTGCCACATTCAACATGTTTTACCCCACATCAATTTGTAACTTATTTAATGACTTACAGTGTCTTCGAGAGATTTTCTTACAATGATAGTTGATTCTAAATATGTCCTCCTTCCACGTTTCTGCCAGTTCACTGCAGTATACTCTGATCACTGCCGTTGATTTCGGTGGTAATGCTGGGTTTGAAACTGCCAGTTGTTCATGCAGATTCCTCAGTCTTAAAAATAATCTGAACTTAAAAGAATATTATTAAGACTGGAGACTTGATTCACTTATAAATAGTTGCGCCCTCCAGGCCTGGAGTATGTTTTGTTTGCCAGAAGTGCCCATCAAACTCTCATTTTCTCGATGCACATGTACGCCATAAGTAACGCACACACTTCGTCTGTGAACCATGCGATATTTAGAAGAGGCTGACAATAAAAGCCAAACCGTGTGGCCCAATCAAACTCTAAGGAATCTTACAAATTAATAAAAATTATACGTAAAGACGGTCCAGAGATATCTGATTATGTGACGGCGGTTTTTCTTTAATTCCATTAGCTTTCTTGTTTAATGCGATAAATGGAGCAAATATTTTTGAAAATCAAGAATTACGAATTGCATAAACATGAAAAAAATATTCTACCAAGGATGCAAAAATGTATACACACTTTCACAGTAGATATCTATTTAACATATTTCAAAGTTGGACCGAAAAACAACAGTAATGTGTAGTATGATACTCTGTAAACAGATGTCACTCACATTATGTTATACTAGCGTTGCTACAACCAATGGAGCCAAGAGTATCGTTTGAACAGCGGAAAGCAATTTTGAAGTGATATTGGAAAACTGAGAATGTTGTTTAAGTTTAAAGGCAATGGAGACGCGTTTACAGAACAGAACCGCCAACGCGAGTAACAATTGCACGCATTCGAGACAAATTTGAGACTCATGGTACCGTACAAGCCCCGCGCACTGGGTCGAAGACACTGGATACGATGAAAAGGTCCGATTGAGTTTCCACCGCTTTCTCCGGATCTAACTCCGTTGAACTTCTATCTTTGGGGAACTCTTAAGGATGTTGTATACCGTAGAAAACGAGCTACACTGGCGGCACTTGGGGAAGAAATTGAAACGGCATGTGCTGCAATCGCTGAGGACACTTTCGCAAACGTTGCTCAATCAGTAGTTCAACGTACTCAGAAGTGTATCGACGCCGATGGTGGGCATTTTGAGCAACTGTTGTAACTGTAAAAGTCTAAGATGATTAGTGTTCATCATTTTCTGTTTGTGTGAATTCAGTTTTGTTATGTTGACACAGTTTTTTCTTTGCTTGAAGTGTATATACATAGGTTTGCACACTCTGTATATGTAAAAATGATATTATAGATAATAGCATACATTTTTAAAAGTGTGTATGCCATTGAAAATAACATTTTAACAGAGATGTAAAACAAGTAATTCGTATTTGACTAATTTCCTCACTGAAAACAATGTAAATAAAGTCATCGACTGAAGGTTCTCTCTCTCTCTCTCTCCCATAAAAAAGTATAATTTTGATGTTGTATTAACAGGAACCGGTATAAAAAATAAATTCATTAAATTGCATTTATAACAAGCAAATGTTAAGTTACTTGCAAGTATTATTGTACGCGGTAGAGCGAAGAGTCAGAGATACTTCCGTGATAGGATTAAAACATACCATTGATGAAATTACTAAATTTTGTGCATAATGGAGTCTAAGGATAAATAGTAAAAAAATAAAAGATAAGGCATTTAAAAATATAAAAATTAACGGTTCTTGTTTTGTGCATCACTGCCTGCTCGAACAGCCTCAAATGAAATATTTTAAAGATTAGATCCATTTATGAAAATTAACTGTACAGAATGAAATAAATGTGAAGCACATACGATGACTGAGAAACACAGTGGCTTTGTTACAAAGATTACAGAAGAACCCCAGAAGTAAAATTCGTGTGCACTGTTTGGGTGTTTCAAGCTGAACCGAACCCCACAAAAGTTGTTCGTTCTCGAAGCACTTCCAAGAAAATGATGGTTTGTTTCTTTCGTTGTACTGGACATGTCGCAACCATTCCTTCAGAGGATCGAAGAACAGTTAATGCTGAGTGATATACAACAATCAGGAAAAACAACCGAAAACCTCGCATCATTCTTCATCATGACAATGCCAGCTCTCACACAGCACGTCAAACATTTGATCATTTGAAGGAGATAAACATCCAATTAACATAATATTCGCCTGATATAACGCCTAATGTCAAACAATGTTTGAGTGGACAGCCATTTTGACCATCTCAAGAAGCTGTTGAAGACTAAAAACTGTGTTTTTTAAATACCAACTTTACAGTGGAAAAAAATTTTGGAGAATTGGTTTGAACGCATGCAAGAGCATATAAATCTTAAAGGCGAATATTTTTAAAAGCAATAAATCAAGTTGATTCTTTCTTTCCTAGTTTTTTAAAAAGTTAAAAGGTAACCCTCGTAAGTCATTTTCAACGCTCTCTCTCTGCCCAAACAAAATAATTTTGACAATTCCTTCACTGTGCAATATGAGGGGGAAACATCCCAGACATTTTGTAATATTACTTATATAGTTAAACATTTAATTACTGCCGTGTAATCAGTTTTGAACAACACACTATACTATGTGAAACGTTTGACTTACATAAGCTTTTCCAAGCATGTGAATGGCGTTGCTATTGCAACGTTAACGCCCCATACAACGTGTGTATCTGATAGCATAAGCACCTGAATATTAGCCGGATACTTATGAACTGCACTTCGTGTACCCTTCTGCATAAACGATGGATTTTCGCAGCGTTATCTGTTTTACTATATGATTACATGCAGTTCACAATCGGACACACTTTGTAGTGGCACCTGCATGGTGTTTGGTTAACAACTGCCTGAATATTGCACATACAATGAAACTACTTCAGGACTGCCAACGCACCCTAATGGTACATCTTATCAAAATAATAGTTGCTATTTGTTTTTAAAAGGCAAAAAATAATGAAACTTACAATTTGAGCGTCCCTAGTTACAAGGGTCAGTATGAAAGTTTTGAGACACGTCAAATCATGAGTGGGTAGACTCACTCCGACTGTTGCATCTTTTCAAAGTACTCTCCATCACACTACATACACTTTCTCATCCTCAAGAACCAATTATCAAAGTACCCCTAACATTCATTTTCCTCAAGGGTGGAAAGTTTATTTTCGTGTGCAGCCTCTTGAGGAATGGGAAATTGCTTTCCTCCCATAAGATTTTACCACTGGGAAGAGAAAATAATGGCATAGAGCCAGATCATGGTGGAAGATGAGTCAAGAATCTGACATGTGGACTCCAGGAACTGGGTGGTGATGTTAGCCGTGTGAGTTGTCTTGGTGAAGGAGGATTCCTTCCTTCCCCCCTCAGTCCTGTCCTTAGACGGCTTTCTCGGAGCTTGTCGAAAACTTTCAGGCAGGCAAACTGAGCAGTAACCGTCCTTTGCTCCTCCAGAGAAATTCACATGGCCATCGTTTTCTTCCCAACACTTCGGTCACTCTTCACTTTCGTTGGAGGATCGTCACGTGGAAAGTTCCAAACTGCCACTGTCGTTTGGTCTCCAGCTTAAATTTGTGATGTCTCATGACCCATGAACATATCAAAAACACGTCTTGAGCTCCTTGCGTCGACTCTCTGCAGCATTTCTTCACACCATTCGACGCGGGTGCGGTTTTTTGCTTCTGTCAAATTGTGGGACACCCAACGGGAGGAAATCTTCCTGACACGAAGCTGATCGTGAAGGATTTTTTGTACTCCTAGCGATCCATTCTGGAAGGCTGCCTCGATGTCCTTAAGTGCGACGCGATGTTTTCGCGCACTATTTTTCCCGCCGCGACAGTGATTTTCTCAGTCATTGCCGGACGCCCACTTCTCCTCTTGCAATGAAGTTCGGTCCCTTTTAAATCTCGCAAAGAAGCGACTCATTTAAACCACCCTTGAAATCATAAAGAATCACAGCATGAAAGTCCTCACTGTCCAGCTCCATCGTAACGGCTGGCTGTCTGTACACGGGAGAAGTTGTTTACCCTCATACTCTGGAATGTGGAAACGGGGAGGGTTGCTACCTGGCACCGTTTTACTCGTAAGGGATGGCGATACCACATTTCACTTTTAAGTCGGTTAACTTTCAATTTTCCTCATCTTAAAAATTTCATAGTGACTCTTGTATTATACCTAAATCCTGCGATGTCTTTGCCATCCCCTATCAGATTTTCATTATATTGATCTACAGTTTGAGTCCGATGACCACAGCATTTGTCTTTTGCAGTGTTACGTATATATCTGGTGAAACTGCAGCAGCATATAGGAAATCTCTGCAAGAATCGGAAGCCCGTCCGAGTACTGCGGCACCTGTAAAACAGTCAATACAGATATCTCCAAGGTAGGCTTTATCTAGTTAAGGAAAATAAAAAGACTTCATAAACTAATCTGAATGTAAATATGTTTCATTCACTGTTTTTAATTACAGCCATAAATTTTTTGGAAAGGGAATTTTTCTTTACTTTGTGTTCCAATTTTTCAGCAATATTTCTGATTGCAAGATCACTGCATGTGGGTAGTATAAGGTTCCTCACCATTGGCTAAGAAAAAATCTTAAATTTCAAAGAGGTAACATGAAACTGCAGCTAATTCAAAATCTATACATGGCTTTTACGCTTGAAAAAATTAGTTTAATAAATAGAAACAGAAAATGCATACATTTTGGGGGGAGTAGTGTAGTATTTAGATGTAAAATATAGTAATTCATAGATTTAACTAAGCTTTTGCCTAATATATGCATTAAAAAGTTTTAATTGCTTTTAAACAAATTTATCCAATTTATAAATTCTATTGAATGACCTTTTTTGTTGTAGAAATCTCAAACATTTGAACATTGCTATGTGCTTAGTCAAAAATATCCCCAAGGTGTTAAAATTGATTGTTATGTCATGTTGACGTTCTTCCACAGTGAAACGAACACTCCGAATTTTATATATATATTGTATTTTAATGCATCTAACGGTGATTTCGCCATTACAACTGGTGGTTGATGGACCATTCCTCTCCCGAGAAAACGCTCTAAGACTTACCCTTACCCGGAGAGAAATTCTCGGGTCTGCTAGAGCTTCAGCCCCGGCGACAGCGGAGAGAGACGAACTCCTCAGTTCCGAACGGGCGATAGCGCAATAGGTATTTATATTTATTTGCGTGGCCGCTTGTAAACGTGCAAATATTCTATGTACTAGTTTTTGTTAAGGGTAATGTAACCTATGCGTTCTCCTCCGTAACTTTGTGGCTGCAATATTATAAAATGGAATTTTTCACTTTTTACCATGCGTTGTCTTATTGGAATTCGCAATTAATTCACACACACATACACACACAAAAATACACTATCCTTAACGCTAGCCTCGGGTAAATCCTATAAACCCAGCGGTCTGCTGCGGCTGGCTATGGCCAGACGGCCAACGCTGGCCTCTTTTCCGCAAATACAATTTGATAGAGGGGGGTAAATCACGGTAATTTGTACCACGCGTTGTCTTTTTGGAGTTCGCAATTAATACACACACACAAAAACCTTAACGCTACATGCAGTAGCGAGCCCCTTTTCGTAAATGTAAATTGATAGGAGCGGGTAAATTGCTGTGATAGTGGCAAATTTCCTTTGATTGCAGCAAATCGTAAATATCAGTTTATAGCACATTGTGTGCGTGTTACTATGTTATCGAGTAAATCATTGTAATGGTGGCATCTCCTTTAACTCCGGCGAGGAAAAAAGAAAAAAAAAACATCAGTATGTTAGGATTTGAAACCACGACGCTATAACCGTCTGAACTATCATTCCTTGTTGCTTGAGAGCCCTATTATCTAGCTCTATCTCTGAAAGTTAACTACCTCCGGCTTTCTCCGCTATCGTTCGCAGTGGCTCGGGACTGGAGCTCTAGCAGCTCCAAGAATTTTTCTACGGATAAGGAAAAGTCAACTGAAGTGTCATATCACTAGTCTTGCCATAGATACTATTAGAAACTTAGTTGCAGGAAGATCGCTAAAAAATCGAGTGAAGTGATGCTGTTCTTATTGTGAAGAACGGTTTTAGCCTTTGCTATGCAGGCTACTTCGTCACGTAAAACGTGTCTATAACACTCTTGATGTCTTCAAAATAGTTGACATAATAGATGATGCCTGCAGCCAAGTACCCCAGCGAGTGATAATTGGTTCTGGTGGCAGAGGTGTTTGTGATGGCATTTTCTTGAAAATATAAATGCGACTGGAAGCTTTCAGAAAGGTTTTCTTCGCGAATGAAATAATGTTGTTCACTCCTGGGAAATTGTTTGTAACCTCTTCAGCGAGCCGTGAACAAGCAGGTGATATGCAGCATGTTGGGGTACAAAATGTTCAATGTCTCTTCCGCCTTGATCATGTAGGCCGCACTGTCGGTCACTAGCAGTAGACATTTCTCATCACAATTTTCTGATGGTCATAGGATGCCTAATGGTGCAGGCTGTGGTACTGTGGTTAGTTTTGTTTAGTACCTTGCGTAGTATGAGGTGGGCTTAGCAGGTTCTGTGGGGTGTAACTAACCCACCGCGATGTTAGCAAAGAACTACCTAGCGGTGGTCTCATTTACTGAAAGCCACATGTTGCAGTCCTGTAGTTCTGCTCTGATGAATTCAATGTTTTTCTCGTATAGTATGTGCAAATATTTTTTCCTTCAGGTTGATCTGTCTGGTATCTTTCGGCAGCTGATATCTTGAAGAAATTGATTAAATACTGAGTTCTGTACCACGTGCCATGGCACATTTGATGATACTAGCGTCTCACATACACGTAGATTCAAATTGTCTTCTTAAGAGGCACAAAAAACTAAAATTAGTGGCTGAAACTGGATACTCTGTTTCCTCTCAATGCTGCTGACATGTCCTGCAAACTCTTTTTGCAGCAGGAAATGCTATTTTTGGTCACAGCTTACTTGATTTTGGCACACCTAGCAGAATAAAATTTTAAAATCGGATTGTTTGCCAATCCACAATTTAATCAATCAGCTTTTAGAAATCTTTCCTTTTGGCATCGTGATGTAGCTGTTAATCTGTAAGCTTTTTAATAATGTCTTCCGTTTGCTTCTAAATAAGAATTACATCCGACAGGTTTCGTTAACAGAATGTGAATGATTATAAAGAAACAGCGTCCATCTGTGCGAGAATCATTTGAGAAAAATAGCTTTTAACGTGACTGACAACAATGTTATTACAAAATTAAATGCAATGATTTGTCTTTGAAGTTCATCCAGATGCACATTGTTGGTTAATGTTTTAAAAGTAATTTTATTGTAAATATTATTAATAATTAAATAAAATTTACAATATTTAATAATATTAAATTTAATAATTTAAAACTAATTACATTTAAATTTAATTTAATAGTTTTAAACGATAGTGTTAGCCATTTTTAGGTTTCATAAGATTCAACTATATGACTCCCAGAATAAAGAAATGGATAATTGTGTTAAAATATTACAATGAGCAACATAATTTAAAACTTAAGAATCCCGGCCCTAGTGATGACACGTGACATGAAATGGTAATTGGGAACGAATTTTTTTCTAAGGAAGGAAACGTTCCAGGCCTAAGTTTTGGGTGCCTCCCCGGCATTTGCCAATTATGAGCACTAAGGAAAAACTGGGGAAACCTTCAGTCAGGGAGGACGGCCCTGGTGGGAATCGAACCCCAGACCTCCCGCTCATGAGTCCGCCTTAACGACCGCTGCCACCCGCGGCGGTGTTCTTGCGATGGTCTACGCTGCCAACAGTGAGCTTTCGACTCAAAGAGGATATTAAAGACCTTTTTAAATCAATTTTGCCTTCTAATCTAAACGATCTGGAATATCGCATTAACTTTTTCTGGTGTTCGTTTTCAACATTTACACAATTTTGGATATTTTTGGCTAACCTTATATTATTTCTATGCCGTTTATACTTTACGAATTACTTTGGATAAGTTTGTTTTTGTAACTGCTACAATATAACATTAAATGTATTCTTTAATTCAAAATAACTCCAGTATACTCTAAATTAACTTTAAACCGTCTATAATAAATTGTACTTAAAAGCACTGTAATTTAATTTGCACAGTATTTCATAGTGACACATATTATGCACTTTTAAAGCAAAACAAATGAAAAAGAGTGAATATAAATGCTGCTAAAATATTAGCTTAAATCATCAAGAAAAAGGTGTCTACCACGTTCATTATTTCTATTATGCACAGAATGTGATGTCGTTTTACATTTTATTTATATAATTATCATAATATAATTTAACCACAGTCTATGTTATTCATTGTTTTGGGGAGATTTTTCTAATTGTTCTTGCATTTTCAAAACAAATTTACCATTGCAGGATAACTGAAATTGGTCAGGCAGATTTTGAAACATTAAAAATATGTCTCAAACTTTGCTTCGTAATAATAACTTAATTGTTAAAGACGTTAGTATTTTCTAAATTAAATCAAAATAAATGCTGCAGGTTCTCAGTAATCCTCTGAATCAGTAGTCAACTGTATTCTTGTTGTTTTACGCGGGTCAATCAATGAAATCGATTACAGTCAAATTGGGGACAAATGAAAGGATATATGAAGGGTTGCCTCAGATAAGTTCGGGCATTTTTACTTAACATTTTTTCATGGTAAGATTCCCTTTTACTATCACTAATTGTGTTTCATTTAATGTTCACGGGCCTAAACTATGACTCTGCAGAAGACTGCTCCGTAGACAGGAAGGGGGATTTTAGCCCGTTCCTCCTGGCAAACTTTCCAGAGACCCTCGATTATGGTGGAACTCTGGAAACAAGGCGCTATTTCAACAGACCAAATTCGCAAAAATCCATTGATGAGGCATATGGTGACTTCATAGGAAGCCTTTTAAACGGTATCACGTTGACACCTGTTTCCACAGCTTTCCTGTGATGATCAAGAAGTGTGACTGTATGCGGATCCAAACATTTGGAGCATATATCCACCATACAATCGGACAATATCTTTATCTAAATTTGGGTCCATGACATTGCTTTGTTAGTAGGCTACATTCATTTTTACATTTTTGGCAACTGTGAATGTAAAGTTTCCCCAGAGTGCAGTAACCTGCAACCACCTTGGAAAACTTTTCCTTGTTTTGCCAGATAAAGTTGGAGCACCCTTTTGGCCCACTTGATTGTACTAAATAGGACAGAGTTTGTTTGTGTCATCTTGATAAATTCATCTAAAGAAACCACCTATTGCCCCTTCTCACCTACTAGGTAGTGTTCATACACTTTTCTTGCATTGATGAAGCATTCTCTGATGTGCTGCTCTTTCAAGGCGTGCACGCGTGCTTTATTGCGCCGTTCTAGAACCAAATGTTGATGGATTATCCTATAAAGGTCCCTTTAGATTTTCCAATATGACTGACAATCTTCTTTGTGTTGGAGGGTTTTCTTGTGTCACTGCTACCCTCACCTTGACTACTAGTCCTGTAGGTAATGCTAATTACGCCCTTTCCCTTTTTTTTAGATTGGGTCTAAAGGAATCCATTTTTGTGCAACTGTATTATATGGCCCACACACGACTTATTATGGTAGGACTTTTCAAAAAGGCTGTAACCGGTGTCAGAATACTCAACACAAATCAACGAATTTCCACTGTGTGTTGGAAGTCGCCGGATACCTGTAGCGAAACCGCTGCCTTGACCCAAACCACCTTCCTTTAAGCTGTTCTTCTGAGTGTCTTAACACATGGTAATCGCATGGAGAGAGGGCGGACTGTAGGGCGGTTGCTCCAAGAATTTCCACATGAAAAATGTCAGGTATCCATGCGAGATGTGATCGTGCATTGTCAAGCAATAGAATGATACCGCGGGACAGGAAGCCTGACATTTTGTTTTTGATCCGCCTTCGCAGATTGTTCAGAGTCGTCTTTAGCTGTGGGCATTACCTAGGACTTTCTAAAAGTTTTCAGGCTGACCAAGTAAATACAAGATTGAATGCCCTCAGTAAAACAACATTTTTCTCAGCTTCAACCTCATCATTTGACGTGAATCTCCATTCACCTAGCATTTCTTCAGGTTTGGGAACGAAAAGTAGTCGCTGGGAGCAAATCCGGCGAATACAGCAGATGTGAGAAGCGAAGGACATGCATTTTGCAGCAACAATCCCAGTCGTGATGGAAGAGAACTTTCTTTATCGCAAGGTGTGGACGTTTGGTCTGAATAGATCCTTCGTTTAGTCTAGTAGTGAAGCGTAATATTATCCGTCTGTCCTTCTGGAGGTAATCTACTAGTACCACACCACGAGAATCCCAGAAAACCGTAGCCATGGCCATTCCTGCATATGAAATCTTTTTTGCTTTCTTTGATGCACTTTCATATGTTAGCACTCACTGGTTGGTCGACTCCTTCTTCTCCGGAGTGTAGTGATGAATCCATGCTTCATCTACTGTTATGAAACGCCGGAGAAACTCACTGGAATTGCGTTTAAACAAGTCTAAACACTCTTGAGAAATGTTCATTCCAATGTGTTTTGGTTGATTGTTCACAAACGCGGCACCCACGGAGAGGAAATCTTTCTAATCCTCAAAACTTGTTGCAAAATGTAGTGGACAGCGCCTATAGAGGTATTTGCACTGTCAGCCAACTCGCTTATTCGGCGACATTGCGAGTTTTTGTCACAATCTCGTCGCTCTCAGCAGTTTTAGGACGCCCTCGGAGCTCATCATCTTGAATGGATGTACGACCACGCTTAAATTTCAGCAGCCCACTTTTTTAACCGTTCTAAACGAAGGGAAATAATTCGTGAAGGTAGGGACCGGCCACGTTCAGGACGACGCCAAATTGGCAACCATCCAATTCAACTCATTGTTTCCCTCCTGAATTATGTTTACCATCTCTTTGCCTAAATGAAAGACCACGAAACAAGAGACGCCATTCATTGTCCGTGACAAATGGCGGACACTTCAGATCAACAGAGGTGGGCGTGTCAATGGTACGCAAGAGGGAAGATAATATTGAAGAAATGTGCATTGTTTTCCTCTAATAATAAAGTCGTTTGAATCCATCCTTGTAGACAATCCCTAAAACTTTCGAACCAGGACCAAATATGCTCCAATTTATTTCAAGTACTCTGAAATAATTTTAATATTCATTTACAGCGAATATTTTTAACAAAGAAAGCATTTTAAATCTCTTTTATTATATTTGAAAACTCATTTTAAAAATTATTAACGTGCAGCACAGACAGTCTCTGTTTATTTTATGAGCTTTACTTTTACTTTTTCATATTTATGGTTGCATGAAAGTATCCAGCACATTTAGCAACTGAGCATTTGCATTTCAAAGCTTTAATGAAGCATGTTTTCTATCACTATTTATTGTATGATAAACCTTAAACTTTTCATCTTATGGAATTTGTTTCACGAAGGTCGCTTAATGAAAGATTTAGATCATGTAACGGAGAAAGAAATAGAATCATTCAGTACAACGTTCGATGTTGACTTGTGCGTCAGTACTCAATGCAATTATTGCCTGTCATTCAGCCATCCCGTAACAAATTCTAAGCACTGCATGGACCTAGCCTTGACACAAGGTTTTAGTTAAGTAAGAAATTAAATGAAAATATATTCCAACAGACTACATAATATACTACACTCAAATATACATACCTTATCAATTCATTACAAAATAAAATCCAAAAATAAAATAACACTAATCTTACTTATTAGATTTTTTTTTTCTAGAGTTCTCTTTTTACATAATGATCCCAATACACACAACTCAGATTATTAGTATGTTGATGACATCAGATTTATTGCTGTATTATCCTATACTTATTTATGCTTATCTGACCTATTGTACTTCTAACGTTATGTTTCCCTCTATCTTCCTTTTATCATTCTTATCCATTAATATCTAAATTTGCCCAAATATTCCCTGCAAATTTTATATTCTTCTCTCCTTTTACAGTTAAAATATTTGTAATTAATAATTCCCCGTCTAAACTTAAACTTGAAATGCCCTTTTTCAAGTGTTTTTGGTCTGTAGTTAACAAACGCGGCACCCATCGCGTACTCAGCTTCTTCATATGCAGGATATTATGCACCCGTTCATATGAGATGCCTACCGTCTCGGCAATCTCACAAATATTAATGCAACGCTCTTCTATTACAATACCATGCATTTTATCTATCACTTCTTCGAAAGAAACCTCAATCAAGCATTCGCAACGTGCAACATCTGCAGGTGTCGTACAGCCACGTTTAATTTAATTTATTTAGTAATAGTCTTCAGTGTTGGTACAGAGTTCCCATGAATTTCCTTCAGCCCATTTTCTATCTGGGCAGCACGATACTCGTCTTTATCAATTTCTACGAAAAGTGTTACACCGATCATTTAAGATAGCTGCCAACAAAGAACTGCATGTTGCATCTGTTTCGTTACAAGAATCACGCTTACCAGCTGTTGTGCCGCTTAACAAGTTTTCCGTCATTTCATTGAAATATACCAGACTTATCAATCCGCCCTCGAAAACGTGTTCCCATAGTTCCCAGTGTTTTACCAGATACATGCTGAATGGAGAGTTTGCATTTACTTTCCGAATCTCAAACTGTCTTTATTGGTGCATTATGTGCGGACAGTGCACTTGCGCTGTTCTACTGTACTACTACAACACAAAAACTTATTCCGCATTAGCAGCATAACCAGATGCGTCACACTGTTGTCGAGCACAGGCTAGGAAGCCGTCACTCCTTTCCTTCTGTAACCGTGCCTCTCATGCTATACATGTTAACCTGTTTCCACATCAAGGGAGACTATCTTACCACGTGGCAGTGCACGGCCGATACTTCTTTTTCCTTTTGGACTATAATTCAATAATATTTTGCGACGTCTGTTATCTCTCATTCTTTGTATATGCCTAAACCAATTATTTTCAAATTATCAAGTCAAATATACGTAAAGTCTCTCTGATATTTATACTTCTTTGTTTAGCCTTAATGACCAGTCCCAATACTGAACGTAGAAGCCTCATTTCCGCCGTTTCCATTCTTTTATTATCAGATCTTATTATGTGCAATTTTCACTACCATAAGTGAGTATGGGAACGGCCGTCATCTTGTAAAACTTCGTTTGCGTGAATTTTCTTGTTTATCTTTCAGTGCACGTCGAATGGTACCGCACTCTGTTTTACTACTGAGATACCACAGGCGGTGAACACTGATGATACATGGGATGAAATGATAAATTTAGAAAGGAGTATTTTTTTAAGTAAGGAAACGTTCCAGGCCTAAGTTTAGGGTACCTCCCCGGCATTTGCCAGTTATGAGGACTGAGTAAAACCTGGACAAAACCTCAGTCAGGGAGGAGGTCCTGAAGGGATTCGAACCTACTCACGAATCCGCGCCTTAACGACCTCGGCCACCTGTGAAACTTGTTTATTTTTATATGAAAGTCTTCTACGCTGTAGTGAGACAGGTTATATAAATTTTGCATCTTTAATCTGTTTCCCCAAAAATGGGTTTTTTGTTAATTTTCATATTACACCAACCATTAAATAATTTCTTGAGTACAATTTGCAGTTGGTCTTCGTTATCCTCAAATAAGACCTGGTCGTCTGTAAACAAAAGGATTTAAAATAAATTTCCTATTTTAAAATGTTTAGTTAAACTATCTTGCTATTGTTGAATGGCATCGTCAATGTAAATAAAAAGTGCAGGAATCTAGGGACATCCTTTTTCAACCCCTTGGTTTGTACATGCTGTATTTTTACCATATTCTGTCTTTTTCAATGTTGATCCTAAGGCAAAGACTTTTAATGGCTCTATCAAGTGTTTCAGAATGCCTCTTTTTGCCACAATGTTTCATAACTTTATTATTATCATCATCATCATCATCATCATCATCATTATTGATAATGTTTAACTCCCGTTTTAACTACTGAGGCACCACAGGCCGCATACTGTTTCATAATTTATTTCGTAACTCCCTATCGAAAGTCTTTTCGAAAGCAATAAATAAAACACATGTAGGTAAATTATATTATCGCCGTTTCTGTATTAATTGTTCTATAACAAAGATTCCGTCTGAGCATAACCGACCTTTCCGAGGGACTCCGTGATTGTATTTATATCCATGTCAAAATTTACTGCATTCGTTTGAAAATTACAACGAAAAACCTTGGGCCGAGAGTGAGTGAAACATTCGATAACGTCACATGTAATAGAGTGAGATCCTCTTGATTAATAATGATATTTATCTATAATCATTTATGCACTTATTCTATGAAAGGAAAATGTTTGTCAAGTAAACAATTGCATGAATTCGCTTGAGGTTAATGCAACAGTTTTGACTTTTCATAAACAACACACTGCATGTGTTTGTAAAATTTCTCCATATTTTGCATTAAATACAATTTCTGTAATCTGATATACTAAGGAACATTTATATTCACTCTATATGTTGGCACTTCAGTGCAAGTACACCATATGAAATGTGAAAGATTCACTTTAGTTGCACTCAGTCACAACTCATGCTTTTAAAGTAGGTTGAGTCTAATGCACACTATCCAGGAACTGCACTAGTCTCTTTTTCATACAAAATAAGAGACGTGGCTTATAAAGTGCACTTTGCTGTAAATATTATGCTTTTCTTTGATTCTTTGCTCACCTAGGATATTTCCAGAGTATTATCGGTAAGTTGGTTTACAGGTGCTTAAAACAATCTGCATGTATATATCAGAGTGAAGATTGTCACTCTTGTATTTTGCTATTTAACACAGCACATAAGAATGAGAGTCGCTAGATATGTTTTGAGATACATAATAATAGACAGTAAGAAAAGTTTCATATATGCCAAGTTCCTTACAGCACAGCACAGCACACAGGAAGCAATTTTGGAAGTTGCCAGCATTCACAACAGCAACTGGACATTTGAAAACAGGTAGAAGTCGCATGGTGCTAGCTCAGGGCTGTAAGTTGGATGCAGCTGTTTCTCTCGGTAAAAGAAAATGTGTGAGCCGAGGCAACAAAATGCTTCACAGCGCCGTCTCTCTCCTACATGTAGCACATCTCTAAATCGGTCTTCTATTTTTCTAGCATTCCATTAGTGATACAGTTACTTATGTCACTTGGAATTCTGTCCTTAGATCGGTATGTATTAAAGCCGAAACCAAATTTGAGCAAATAATGTTTCCCGCTCGCTCACGGGTCAGCCTTCCAGCTGCGATATAGGGCAGGCCAAGGCCGGAATCGCGAGCTTCTTAGGAACGTGTCATTAGTCTGAGCTAATTGAAAGCGCACGTATACAAGAAAGCTATAGGGTCTCTTGAGTAAAAAGGCCAAACAACTTGATATGTTTGATTTCATTTTTTCTCTAGACATGACGGATTTCGTCGGTTGGTATTGTCATTTTGCAACGCACCTTACACTTAGTGCACTTAAATTTCAATAAATCAATGTCTCCTAGTTCTCATTAGAACTTTGTTGGGTGCCTGGACATCAGAGCATATAAGCAATTGAGGCGGCAGATACACAGGCAAAAGAAGGAGTAAAAAGGCTTAATAGACAAGAAAAATGCAAGAACCGCAGTACATCAATGGACCAAAAAAAGAACATCAGATAAGAGCTCCCCCTTAAAAAGATGGGTAAACTTCTTATTAAAACACTAAGGAACTCTATTCATAATCTGAAAATTATAAAATATATATATATATATATATATATATATATATATAAATTACGAAGAACGTGTATATGTATCCAGAAAATTTGGCATCGGTCCTTCTGTAATATAAAGTCCCAATAATAATTTCATTAAATGCTGTTCTCACATGCTTCATTTTACACTTACTGGTTTCAAACACCCAGATAATTTCACTAGCTCGCTGCTCATATCCGACTGAAACCCACTGCCCTATTGTTATTGTGGCATGCAAGGAGAAAAAATTTAATGGCCTTTTTAGCTGATCTCATTGTCGTATCTCAAAATGTGTCTTTTGTTTCTCATATGTTTTAATAAAAAGCAATAAAGGGGGAGGGGCAATTCATAGCATAAATATAATTTCTGTATTTTGTAAAAGAAAAAGACTGCTCACCATTAAACAAAATAGGGTAACATTTATAAACTTTGATGTAAATGTGGTGAGAATGAACATAATATTTAAAAACATATTTTAAATTTTTCTAAAGAATGCAATTGTGATGATTCACGTTTAGCGATATCATGGTATAAGAATTTTAAATTTTCACTAATTTAACGCACTCATATTTTTCTTTAAACAGTTTTAAAAACTTTCCATTGTCCTTAAAGTTTGCCTGCACTGACAGTTTTAATAGATTTAAGAGCAGAAGTTAAAAGTTTATGTTGTCAGATTGTAGGAATGCTTATATGCTTATTTAGTAAACGAAAGTAATTGTTTTCATTGTACCCGTTCGGATAGCGATACCTCATGTGGTTCAAACTATAAAATAAGTTATTTATAAATTATAATAATCTTCTAAATATACCGCACTTTAAATTTATTGCAAATTCCCAGATTATCGCATAGATACTATTGTACTGGGTATTTCGTGCTTTTGTCGCCCGTGTCACGGCAACTGTGTCAAAAGCGGCAACTCCCGGCGAAACGGATGTAATATCCGTGCAACTGATTCAGTTCTCGCAACTAAAATGAAAATCCCTGCGTCATTCTTATGCACCAATCATATTCCAAAATTGAGTAAATTTTTCTTTCAGTTATTATAATGTGTGAAGTTTTGTTTCATACGTTTATTTTTCAACTTTCTCCATAAGTAAAAATTACAGCTGTCAGCATGTCGTTCCTGTATTTCTGCACTTCTAGTATTCTCAAAGATGTGCACACCATACACCGTTTTTCTCGTTATGTAAGGAGAGTTCGTGTATAAAATCAGGTTTTCTGTACTCTAAATAGCAAAGGATGTTAAGCGTGCATAATTGCTCTATCATTAAAGTTCCGTAACATTCAATCACAGAAATCTCGATCATTTGCCCGCATTTCATGGACAACCGTGACCTTTTATGCTTTCAATTGACGTAATTTTGGAAGCTGAAATAATGCGTGTGAATGACAATATTCTGAAAAAATGCTAGAACTGATGTGCGCAACAGGCAAAGTTTTCAACATCCACTGTCATCAGGTATGCGCTGCTTATTTTCATTGTAAGTAATAATTTCGAGAAATTGAATCAATTGCTATTCGCCTTGAAGCGGGCGATAAAACCATGAACGACCCGGTATACCCTTCTAAACTAAAATGATCGTATATTAAGATAAACTATCGTGTTGTTGGCAGTGCTGCTTCCTTTCTGCAGTAGTGCGACAGAGAAAAGCAAAAACTATACTACAGATAGCTACAAGCGAACAATGAATCAAAAGTATGTTATAAACATCAAACTTATTTATAATAAACAGTCAGCGACATTCTTCAAGTTAGTTCCGCTTCCGTTTAATACATTGAGCATTCATAAATGAGTCTCTACCACACTATAATTATTTTAAAATTTCCATATTGTGAAGTATAAGTTGTTTTTCTTTAGTGTTACTAGTGTTACATAGTAAAAGAACTGAAATTGTATATATATATATATATATATATATATATATATATATAGTAAAAACAGAGAAACTGACAATGAGGAAAACTTAACGAGGCGTGTATTGTTGTTTCTGCATTTGGAGACGCTATAAATGAGTTGACGAGGTATTTGCGTGATGGTTTGAATCTTTAGTTTTATAGTTCCTCGTTTTATTAATGTCATCAGAAGATTTTGAGTTTTTAGTAATTTCAGTCGCTAATTTATCACTTTAACTGTTCTTTGTACACTTTCCTAATTCCCTTTTAAATATCCATAAGGTTTATGACATAACTCGTTGGTATGCCTTTATCGAATGTCGCGTGTTTACTTATACGCATTAATGCAGTAATGATATAATTATTGTTTTCCTATTTTAAGGTAAGTAAATTATGTAAACTGCAGTTAAATGAACTGTGAACTTTAAAAGTGAGAACTAGTTTTAATATTGGTGTAAATAGATGTATATAAACTTGCCAGAACAAACAATAGTATCAGTAAATTAATTGCATTGTGGTAAATGCGTAGCTAAATGTGCTTGTAAATAAATGACATGGTAATTGTATTATATACGTAAATATTTACTTGTACATGAAATATATATATGTGTCAACTTTTATTTCAGCTCTCCCTATATACAAAAGGAAGAGAAAGTTCCTGAAAGTGCAGCGAGTGAGGACTCTAGTGAAAAAGAAGTGCCAGATACTAGTGAGGGTGTTACTTTAGTGGCCGCAGGTGTGACAATAGTTTCAACTGACCCAGTACCTCCAGTCGAGGTAGAACCTGTAGTAAGGACAGTTGAAGAAAGTGCGCCTAGCCAAGTACAAGAACCCAGTGCCGTAGTGTCAGTGCCTAATGAGTCAGTGACTAGTAAAGCAGACGAAGAACACAAAAGTGCGTTAATATCGGAACCTGATAGCCGTATCACAACCCCCTCCTCCCCTCCTGCAGACAAGATGACCGTCACTCATCCGCCACAAGGTCACTCAGCGTCTGCAACGCCGTCGTCGGTGCTGCTGGCCAAGCACTGGGGACCCGAGCGCATGGTGGAGATCCTGCGTGAACCGAACTGCAGTCTCGGCATTAGCATCGTCGGAGGCAAGGTGAGGCACACTTTAACGTTTCTTCAATCAGTATCGTTCATCGGAATAATACACAGAGTGAGATATCTCCCTAAAGAACCGACATAGAAACATGACCTTGTTCCTTGAGAAATGCAGTAAATCGTTGTGATGTTAGAATACATGGGGCATTATATTACAGTGTGTTCATTCTGGTGCACTTATCATCAGAATTTCTTGTGAACGTTGCAAATACTTGTGGAAACAGAGGATGTTTCCGGTTCTTTCTATTGAAGCACCTATATTAAAACTCTTGCCAGTATTTGCACTATACATAGTGTATGTAAATTGCTGTCAAATATTTTAAGGGACATGTTCCTGAATACAACATTTTTTAAATTTTTACTCGTGTATAAAAAGCTTCGTTTCAGAGCAATTAACGATTTTTTCCGTACATTCATCCGTGAAAAATAGTCTATTCAAATTCCTTTAATTTTGTTATTATTTTCTTTTTTAAGGGAGGTCATGACTTTGGTTTTTCTTTGTTTGATGGCCTTAGCTGCAAATATGTTTGGTGAGTGAAATTGCAGCTTTGTGCTTACAGAATTGAAACTCGAATATGTGTAACCAGCAAAGAGAATTAGAAATAACCTAATATAACAGAAGTGTGAATAAATTACAGCACGATGTGAACAGTTTGGAATCCTTGGTTCCACGCACGCGCCTTTAAACTTAGACAGTGCTTATTACCATAAATACCATCAGAAAGCTTCCGTAAATTTACACAAAATTGTTTGGGTTGTTTTAATAGCTTAATAACATTAGTCGAATGGATGTATAATAAATCAAAATGACCATCTCTGGCACGCTTTGTGGCTATCGTCTTTTGAATTACCCAGCACTTTCATCGGGAAATCTGCTGCTGCCTTCCGAAGAGAACGCTTCAAACTTTTAGTATTTGGATGTCTCTTCCTGGTATACAGTTCAGGGGATTTAGGTGCGGACTTGCAGAAAAATTCGAAATTAAGCCAGGAACATTGTCCGATGTTCACATTGTTGAGGCTGCAGCAGCTAATGAAAATTATGTTGAATACAGATAAAAGTATGGGCTATCAACAGAGACAAAGCATTCATTAAGACTGAAAAGGTGAGCATACCCAAAATTAGTGTGTTGTCTCATATACGTTAATTTTTATAGAGGAATTGAAATATTTCCCTATTTGAACTAGAGTCCTGCCCGTGACGTAGATAATAGGTCACCAATAATACCGTCTAAGACTCAGTCTGCCTTGCGCAAGCGATTGTTAATGTAAAACATTGTCTCTTCCAGTTCATTATGCCTGCCCTCTTTTGGGATTTTGTAGAACATGAAGCCCAACAAAAGGATCAGAATACAGATGATATTAATTTAAAAGATGCATTTTTTCCAATTTTGACTGTATTGTGTTATGTTAACAATTAATGCTATTTACTATTACTTATTACGTTTACAACTCATTCTTATACTCCCTTAAATTGTATTTTAGTTTACGCGAAATGGCCGAGGTTGGTAACTTATCATTAATAACTGCTTTCCCTGTATTTCTACTTCTTGTCAACTACCGCGGTATAGAAAAAAAAAAAAAAAAAAAAAAAAAAAAACCCGGAGGCTTGAGCTTATATACAAACAGATAGGGTGAGTCATGAAACATTAACTGCATGTAATTTTATTCAATTATCATTTACTTAATTGTTGGTCTCATGTCATAATTCGGAACCATTTTATGATAGCATTACGTTATTTAGCGTAAATTAGATTTTCCATTAATTTTAACAGCCCATGCTCTAAACTTGCCCTCTAAAAAAAATTCGCGCCTCGCCACTGGCTACCACAAGGTAAATTCAAATTGTTGTAAAAATTTTATTCATGTCGTGAAACTTTCCGAATGCCCCCTCAGAAAGAGTTACGTGTTCGTTCCACGAATATGTCAAATTATAATCTCCTTATATTTGAAGATCCTTTTTTGCTCTAGTTACGAATTATATACAGTATTGGGCAATAGGAGATAACAACATACTTAAAATAAAACAAAAGTGTACTTTTAAGTTTAATTTACATTTTATTCTTTTATTCCTTGGCAGTCACTCGTTACTTGAGTAGGTGGAAACATCCTTGAGTTGATACTAGTCCTTCGTGCATTACCTTTGTATTGATCTGTTGCATTTATTGTGTTGTAGGTGGACTTATATAATGCTGGTCCTGATAGTGGGTCAGCTATCTCAGGAATCTTCATCAAGAACGTACTGCCTCATAGTCCTGCAGGCCGAACCGGGGAACTCAAGGTAACCTCTGAAGTGAAATGCAGCATTTTAATGAATTTGTCACAGCAATTTCACAGATTGTAGAAGGGTCTTAGGCAAATAACACTGGCCTGCAGGGGGGGAGATTGTTGTCTCAAATGTGAATGGTGTTTTGACTAATTTTGTCATGCTAAATTCAATGCTGAAATCCATTTTCCCCAATCAGCAAGGTTTTTAAACAATTCACAAAAGAATTTTAAAAGAAGTCAATTTTTGTGAAATAAAGAATATAATAAAATCAAAACTAAAATGTCATCCTACTGTCTAATACACAAAACGGGTACCTATATACCTTTAAAAAAGTTTGGTGTCTGAAGATCAGCATCTTGTCTTTGCTTGGAAGGAAGGCTGTGTAGATTTATGTTTATGTTTTGATTGCATATCTTCTCTCTTCAAGTACTAGCAATGATCTGCCAGCATTGCTTCATTCCACTGTTCCTGATAATGCCTTTCCATCTTCCTAATTTCTTCATGAATAAGAAAAATCATCATAGATGTAGGAAGAAAATTAAATCATCTTAAAATATATATTGAAGTGTAAAAATATTTAAAATTTTCAGTAACAAACCTAGCATACATTGTAGTGGTCTCAATTTAATGATATTATATTCAGATGATATTGTTTTAATTAAATTATTCACTTTATATTTTATTTCTGTACAGTTCAAAATAAGTTAGAAATTTCTAGCATTTGGCCTCTAATCCTGTAATTTAATGGTTTATAAAACAGCATTTTATGACACACACTGTTGAAAGTCTTATATAATTCCAAGAAAAATTCAGCACTTTCTTTTTTCAAAGTGTGTTAATATTTCATTAAATGCATTGCAATGTTGCTTAATGTTTCTGGGCAGGTATTAGTATTATTGAAATTCTGATTTAAGATGCATCAATGAATAAGGCCTCCCTAAGAGATGCAGATATTTTTGAAATTTTTGTTAATAATAATAATATGGTTACTAAGGCTGTGTATAATTGCTCTCCTATGGAATTCCAGACTGGAGATAGGATACTTGAAGTAGATGGCATTGACCTCCGCCAAGCCAGCCATGAGAGAGCAGTCGAAGTTATAAGGGGAGCTGGTAATCCTGTATGCTTCCGAGTGCAATCTCTTATTCAGTGGGTAAGTTTGCAGAATGCTGTTTATTGAGTTAAATTATTACAGGAACAGTATGCAACTTTGGACATTTACCAGATGGAATGATGGAGTGAATGTGTTTTTATATTTTTCCTCCATTCACTCTCTTCAGAACACATACTGTATGTATTACTTTTTAAACATTTTCTTTATGTCTTGAGATTGCTAAAACATTTTTTTAATACCCAAGGCTTAAATATAAAAACTATCTGTTGTTTTAACGCTTTCTCTCCTTCATGGAAAATATTGTACCTTTGAGATTACCTAATTTCAATATTATTGGATTAACAATTTTAGTGATAGTAACACAGTAAAGCTTACATTGATTACCTAATGTGAGTCAAAATATTTTAATTCTAGCTACATTTTATCAAGGGACTTATCAGGAGATATTTTGTTTGTCTGTTGTCCTCAGCTGTTTTCAATCAATGGTTGGAGTTGACTTGGTTGGCATCTGGAGGTGACTTTGCTGGCCTTCTAATAAACTTGAATATTGACCTATCTGTTTCTGAAATATCAAAACTCATTTAATTATAGCTTATATTTTTTTAATGTAAATCTTCTCCCATATGTTCAATTCTTTTAGTTCATGAGTCATCTTTAATTACTGCACCTTTTCCTCTATCCCATGGCTTTTATTCCAAAAACTCACTGCCATTGCAATTTTACTTTTGATTAATTTAATAACACGGGTTCCCCTCCAAAAAAAAAAAAAAACTTCCTTTTTCTTTCACAGGAACTAAATTAAGAGAATCTCTGTGTCTTTTCCATACTGGTTTCAAATATGCTTTCAGATTTTTCCAGGCAGGGATATTTTGTGGCACACATTTAAAATTTAAAAGTTTTTAGGAAATAATAAATGATAAATATTTGCCAAATTTTGAGACTCCATATCCCTGCTATCCCATTCACATTAGAAGCAGCAGAATTTAGTATATCCAAATTGCAAACATAGTAATAAAGCTCTCACGTTCAAATCTTCTCAGATTTTCCAGTTATGTTTTGTATACTGGATTTTTTCTAACAGCAATTACATATTTTTGTATGTCTGTTTCATGTGCCACAGGTATTGATAGTAATTCTTTGCCATTATGCAGAAGTACAACCTTCAAACTAACTTTTGATTAGTCTATGAACAATTGCCACTCATTTGACTGGTGTTCAAGAGCCTCCATTTCTGAACAAACATTGTTACAAAAAACTACACCATTCTCTTTAAAGAAGTAGTCTTTAAAATCAGTTAAATTAAATTTTTTATAAAAATTGTAAATCTTTAAAAAAGTTTTCATATGGAACTAACACAATGAAGGTCATGTGAATTGAATCTGTCATCTTAACACTCTTCATGCTTCACTAACCTTAAAATTATATGGAACTGGTTTCAAAGATATGTTATCTCCATCTTTGGCCATGGATGACTGTTGTGAAAGATTGTTGTTGCGTAGTATCAGAAGCAATGTTCCGCTCGGGTGAAACTTTTATGAAACTTTAATTTTAAGGTTAGTGAAGCATGAAGAGTGTTAAGACGACAGATTCAATTCATTTTAAAATCACTATCGCAACTTTGATATTAGCATATCCTTGTATCTTTTTGGAGTAGATTGCAACCTTGTAGCACGGAGCTTAAAACCTCAACCAGCTCTTTAAACAAATTTAAATCCTGTGTAAGATCAGTAAGATCCTCCTGAGGTTAAAAAGTTAGGTTCTGATGAACATCTTGCTCAAAATTGTATTAAAACATTAAATCAATTTATTCTTAATTATTTAGTAAGTGATTTGGTAATCTTAAGCTCCACTTACTGTTGAATTATGCAAAATTAGCTTTCCAGGCTTTTGCCTGCATCCTCAGTTGCACTTACTGTTGGAGTGGAGCATAAGATTATCAAATCTACGCACTAGATAATTAAGAATATATTAGTCACTTCACTGTATTGGTTCCGACACGAAATTAAATTTTATATTTATTAAATAAATAGTACTTACCAAGCTGTAGACAATGGAGTGGTAATATATCTTATATTATGAACTTGTTTAATACATTAGTATGATGTATTAAAACATGTTTGAACATGAATAAATCTGCACAGAGACAGAACAAGTTTCAACATGAATCAGTATGCAGTGTTGCCAACTTATTCTAAATAAAATTGCCACTTCTATAATTTACAAAAAGTATAACCTAGAGAGCCAAATATATAGAAATATATTATACAAAAATGACTCACAATAAAACTATTGCTGATGGGAACATTCTGATTAGATTTTTGAAATCAGAATAAAAAACTGCACTGCAGTCAGTATTCAAATTTCTTGTGAAAATAATTATGTTGACCAGTGTAATTGGGGGAAAACAAAAAGAAATATAAGTACCAGATTCAAGGAATATTGCAGAAGCATTAAATGTAAGCAAATAGAACAATCTGCAATGTCAGTACATTTTTGGAATCAAAGCCATGGGATGGAAAAGGGTGAACTTATTGACGGCAGTGTAAAACCAAGAGAATTTATATCTGGGAGATGAATTACATAACAAAATATGATCAACATTTAATGAATTTTGATATCCCATAAGCAAAAATTGCAATTTTAAGTCATTACAAGATCACAAAAGTAAACTTATGCTACCAAATCAACTGAATCAATGATCCAGCATTTGTATCACTACTGAGAATTTGGACAAAGGTTCAAAAAACATGGCTTCATAAACTCCTTGAATAAGTGAAGCTAGGAAGAGTATTTTTTTCTAATAATTCAACTTATGATCAACTATTATTAATTTTAGGTTTGTTATTTTCTGAGTTCCTTCCACATTTAATTGTTCTTCTTACAGTATGTCTGATTTCAAACTGATATTTACTTAATTTATATTAAAATAAAAAAATATTATAACTTTAAAAGATATGATTAAATGAAAAGTTGACAAGCAGAGATACTTATGTCCCTGCTTAAAGTATTTGCCATGAGTATCAGCAATTCAATTGTTGCAGGAGCCATTAGATATATTCTTGGGCTGTGAAGCAGCAATTTCATTTTATTCTTGACTTCATTGATTGATGCACATTGTTGATCTTTCAGATTTTTGAGCAGGCCAAATAAATTGATAATCACAGGCTGATAGACTCAAGATGTATGATGGATTTTTGCATCATTTCCCAATGAACATTGTTTCAGTAAATGTCTGTGCATGAATACTCTCATAAATAAAATACAAGGGCTGCATCACTTTACACAGTCATAGCAGAGTTCAATAGCATTTCATGTTTTGGAGAGATACATGTTCTAACCATTCTGTCAATACTTATCTCAGGATGAAAAACAAATGGTTGGTGCTCATTATCAATGTCTCCAGTCTAGGGACATGAGACATGCAACATCTCATATTGTAGTTACATAAAAATTCTCATATTCTAGTATGCCTAGTTGTCAAATGGTGGGGACATATTTGCCTGGATAAGTATTTTTTTTCTGGAATTTTCCTAATCCTGAAAAGATGAATAGCTGTTAACTTTAGGTACTAAGGACTGCAGACTTACTTATATCATAATTTCATTCACTGCATTCATTGTTTTAAAGACCTTGCGAGTTGATGAGATGTTAAATGCTGAAAGTCAAATATGTATAAGAAATGGTTTTTTTTTTATTTATATATATATAAAAATCTGGGGACTGGATTGTACAGCTCTTGTCACCTTTTTGTTCTGTTTTAGTTTTCCCAATCGTTGGCCTAAGTGTGCTATACTTTTTTTTTATAAATAGTGTGTAACACTAGTTTTTAGTACTGAGGAACCACAGATATTGGATACTGGTGATACATGATCATCAGTGTACAACAAAATGATAAATTGGGAAAGGAGTATTTTTTTAAAAGAAGAGTGTTCCCCATTTATGGGGACTGAGGAAAACCTGGAAAAAACCTCAGTCAGGGAGGACAGTCCTGGTAGTAATTGAACCGCAGACATCCCTGCTCACGAGTCCGTGCCTTAACGACCTCAGCCACTCGTGGCAATGTGCTACACATATGATCCTGCACTCTCTATGCATTCTTTACACTGTTATTCATTGTTAATTAATATGTGTGATGATTGCTTTAGGATAAAAGTGTGTATTTTGATATATGTCGCTTTTGATGAATTTTGAGGTTTCCTTCTCAATTAGTAATACCTATGTCTTCAATGGATTTGAGTCCCAGAAAAAGTAAAGTTGTCGCATTATATCAGAATATTCTCATGACACAATTTCAGCAGAATAAAGGGAAAGTATGACTGGAAAAAGAAAGCAATGCGAACTGATGAACATTTTCTCCTCAGAAGAAACAAATCAAACTCCAGGCTCACTGCTGTGAACTTGGCTCGCAAATTGGGAGAAAGGAGAGTGAATGTATACAGTTGTTCATTGTAGACTTCTGGCAGTTGGAAGGAAAGTCTACAAACCTGAAAAAAATAGCTTTTAACTGGAGAAATGCAAGGAAACGTCTCTTGTGAGCATATAGTCATCAGGATTATACAGTCGAACACTGGAAGAAAGTTCTCTGATGAGAGTTACTTTGAAGTGTAGGGGGAGAGGGTTCAATATGTGTGCACTAAGTGTATGAGGCAACAACTTCAGCATATTTGCCACAGACCTTAAAATACCCCACAAAGAAGATGTTTTGGGGATGTTTACACACGAAGGACCGGGACTCTTAGTACCAGTTTACAGAATGATGAAACCTGACCAGTATATCCAAATACTGGGAAGGAGAGTTGTTGCAGAGCTACAGAAGGGGTTTCCAGATGGTGCAAAATTTTTCGGCAAGATTTGGCTCTTTGCCATACTTCAAAGTAAGTGAAGAAATTCTGCAGTGAGAACAATATTCATGTTTTAGAGTGGCCAGGGGAATTTCCTCACATTAAGCCAATAGAAAACTTGTGAGCTATTTGCAAAATGAGACTCACAAAATTTTACTGTTCCACAAAAATATGCATGATAAGAATCTCTAGTTAAAGTATGGTTTCATGATGATGAACTTAAAAATAAGTGCTGAAAGCTTGTGGAATCTATGCCAAATTGTGTAAAGCAGCTTATGAAAGAAAAATAATGACATATTAGCTATTAGCAAAGATTAAATGTATGTATTAGGTGAATAAATATAAAAAAATAATAAAATGTTTTATAACCTGAAATTAGATATTCATTTTTTACACTATCTCCATTCACTTACACAAAAGTAAAACTCGTTTTGGGAGAATAACATAATGTTTTATGTTATTGTCATGCTCCCATTGATTTTGCAAGGGATGTATATCTTGTTAAAATTACATTTTTAAAATTTTTCAAATTAAGTTTAAAGTAAATTATATTGTACTTACGAAGCTGTTGACAATGGAGTGGATAAATCCTACACTTATGTAATCAATTTGCTGACACCACAAGAACATCCGGATATCCAGCCACCAGTTCGAGAAACAACAGTACGGCCAAAAACTGAAGATGGAAGAGACCTTCTTCCGAAACTAATCTTAGTTTATAAAAGTAAGTGGAGTTTTAGTGTAAGCAAATTGATTACATAAGTGTAAGTTTAAAGTGTTCCTAGGACAAAAACCAGGATTAAATAATGTGTTAATTAGACAATTTTCAGTAATTTTAGTGACCTGGAATTGCAGCAGTATTCACCATGCTATTGTTTGGATCTCCAAGTTTAGTTGCATTCTAGCAATGAAAGTTTTCACTGAAGTTTCATATGAGGTGCAGTGCATAAATATCTGGCTGACAATGTTAGGTAGCTATAAAATAAAAATACAGGCATCATTTTTAACGTAATCTCTATTTACTTGAGTGCACATCTCACATCTCTGGATTAGCATTTTAAGCCTCCTAAATAATTATTCTGAAACTATGTCCACAAAATGCTGAAAAAAGCATCTTTGAACTCATTATCATTTATGAATCTTCACCCTCAAAGGTCAGATTTTAATTCTGAAAATCAGTAATAGTCACTGAGGGCAAATTTTGGGCTATATAGTGGTTGATCCAGTTCCATATATTCACACCAGCCTTAGTAACAACAGTTGTTTGGACTAATGAATTGCTGTGCAGCATATAAACAATCTGAACTCCACATTCCATGCCTCTTTTCAATGATTGCACTGTGCATTGATGCAGTAGTTCAGCATAATACTTCCCATTCACTGTTGTGTTCCTTGCTCTGAAATTTATCATCAAAATTTCTTTGCACTCCCAAAAAGATATTACCATAATCTTCTCTGTCAACTGTGTGCCCTTGACCTTTCTAGAGGTTTGGTTCGCCCTTCTTCTGCCACTCTATTGATTCTATTTTTCAAAGGGAGTCATGGTAAAGGATCATAGTTTTATCTCCTATGACAATGGATTCCAATACTTGTTATCTGGCAAAGGTTCAAAATCTTATAACAACATTCTACATGCACTTGCACTTGAACTGCTGAAAAAATTAGAGGCATCATGTTGCACTGACCATATGCATACGTCTTTTGTCTTCAAATGGCTGTCACTCAGAACTTTCTCCCAGGGAACACATTGCTGGTCTACACTCATGTGCGTCATCTTCAGAACTCTCTCTGCCCAAATGAAATAATTTTGATCACTTGCTCACAGTGGAATAGGAAGCAGAAGCTTAACTATACACATCATCAAAGCATTGTATAATATTACAGGTGAAAATTCATTGTTAACTATGTAATCACTGCTCCTTATTCAATTTTGAACTTAACAGTGTATTATGCAACATATCTGGCTTAAATTAGCTTCTCCAAGCAAATGAATGGTGTGGTAAAAAAAAAATGCCATGTTTACATTCCTGAAACACGAGAATATTATGAGGGGCATTCAAAAAGTATTGCAAGCATCACCTTAAAGTCAAAGCTAAGGACTAAGGAATCCACATGCAGTTGTAGACAGTGTAAACGCTTGTCAAAAGCACTACAGTACTCAGACTGAGATATTGTCAACAGAACTGAATTTATAGCTTAGCAAGATGGTGCACTTGTTTAAAAGATTTTCCTGCAATGCAAGATTTCACTTGAGGAAACAACCAGAAGTCACACTGTGCAAGGTCTGGCCTGTAGGGTGGATGGTCAAGCAACTGGACTTAGAAGACATCCAATTTTCTCAAATTTGCAACTGTTCTCTGAGGAGATGCATTCTCTTGCAACCACCTGTGGTGCCTCAGTAGTAAAAATTGGCATTAAACACTACTCAAAAAAAAAAAATTGTCCTGCAAAAGCAATGACCTTGAAGTTTGTATCTTTGGATGCCACTGCCTCTGCTCTTCAAATAAAGGATCCAAAATATAAGTGCCACAGTATTCTCTATTCATTATAATTCCTTCTGGCATACGTACAGTCAACCACTAATAGTTCTTCATAGTTGAAGAAAATGGTGAACATTCACTACTGAGAACGAAAATCTTGTCAAAGTAAAACTGGTTTTGGGAAATTCTCAGTTACCTACATGCAATTCTGAGCTTTATTTAGGGTGACGTAGTAATAAATCCACTTTTATCACCAGTGCATATATCTGTCAAACGTTTAGGACCATTTAGCGGAAACATGAGCAATAGTTTCCTTGCTCATTCTTTTCTCCGCCTCTTCTCTTCATTGGTTAGGGAGTGTGGAACCCATTTTGCACAGATTTTTTGCAGCTTTAAATGCTCATGGAGTATACTGTCAAAGCTGCCAACACTGATACCTGCTTCCATACTTAGCATTTCAAGAATAATATGTCAATTTTCCTTCACCAAATTCCTCACACTTTGAATTGTTCTCTTCTTCACTGCTTCTTGATGCCGACCAGAGTGAGAATTTTCTTTCAGAGCCTCTCACCCTTCTTCAAATGATCGAATCCTTGTTAAAATGGTATTAAATGAGCACACTAGATCCCCATGAACAACTGTCCAATTTTCATGGATTTTCTTTTGGTCTTCGCCTAGCTTATTGCATGTGAAAATGTAGAATCTAAAGTTTTCTTTACAAATATTCATGATTTTTCTCAAGCTATTGACATAGGGCTGAACTCAAACGACTGTACGACAGTTACTATGCAAGTTTCAACTTGCACTTAATGCATATTTTGATAGCTTAAGGTTCATTGTTACCAGCTGCATTAGTTACATTTTTGTAGATATTATTGTCCAACAATGGATAGGCTGGTTGCAAAACTTTTTGAATGCTCCTCTTAGATAGCATAAAAATTGGAACATTGAATCATATGCCTGTTATGTTAGATGAGATAATTATGAACTGCACCCCATTCATCCTCTATTGTGCTTCCTCAGTGCTTATAATAATTTAAAACAACATTCAGCACAGCTCTATACATCCTGCTACTTTCTTATTGACTGAGCATTGGTCATTATTGAATAGTTATTTAACACCCATTTCAACTACCAAGGCATCACAGTGCTGACAATGATAAAATGAAATGATATGATAAATTGGGGAAGGATTTTTTTAAAAGGAAGGAAGTGTTCCAAGCCTAAGTTTAGGGTACCTCCCTAGCATTTGCCACTAATGAGGACTGAGGAAAACCTGGAAAAAACCACAGTCATGGAGGACAGTCGTAGTGGGAATTAACCCCAGATCTCCGGCTTATGAGTCTGCCACTTAATGATCTCAGCCACCCGTGGCGGTGAGCACTGGTCATTAGAACATTTTTACTTAAGAGAATTTCAAAGGTAATTTAAAGGAAAATCTATATAATATATATATATATAATCTATTAATATTATCTTCATTTATATACTTCTCAATGGCTTTTTGAACATTTCTGTTAGTAAAACATTAATCTTGTGTTATAAATATAAATATTTGCTATTGTTAACCTATCCTGTTGATTCACACAAATGCCATGTATGTGTTCTGACTTCCTAGTGTTTATAGAATGTCTTGCCTATCATATATATGGAATCGTATATACCGCAGGAATGTATGAGACATCATTATTGAATGTAATCTCTATTGTTTTACAATATGTTGTGGTATTATTCCTTCAAAGTAACCTTGCATTTGTAAACATGCTGTATTACCTCTTCATCAAACCAAATAGAAATATAATAATATGAAAATTAAAATTTTAAATTATTTCTTTTTAAACTTTGGTGTAATTGGGAAATTTAATTTATTAATTGTGAATAATATTATGAAAAATGTGAATTGTTTCGATATATGTGTTTGTAATATAAAACCCTCAAAATGTCGTTTTGTCCTGCATTTTGTAAAAAATTTCCCATAAAGCCATTAATTTTTTCCTTGTAGTAAAGAATGAAAAACTGTTGGTGTTTTTCATCCAGCCCTAAATTTTCTGTTATTGAATGTGAATGATTGTGTAGCATTGATTTTGAATTTGTGTTTGTTAGTGTATGTCTCCTGTATGATGTTTTTAAGTGTATCCCGGAATGTGTAAGACAGTTGGCATGCATGAGTGGGTGTCCCACGTGAATATCATTCCAGAACGTGGATGGAGATGTTGAGAGTCATTCGACTGAAGTTGCGTCCGCATCCTATGCAGGAGCAGTTGGTGGTGGTTCATCCAGACGAAAGGCTCCTGCACCACCTTCCCCTACTGCAGAGTTTCTAAGGTCAGCCCCTGCACCCATTCCAGAGGCCAGGACCCCAACTCCTGAGCTGATTCAGGTAAGTGCCCCCAAGTTATTATTTTGGAAAATCCATGGGTGTTTATGAGGGTTATAAGACAGAAATATAATCTCTCATTTCTGGGTTGAAACAGATGCTAGAACAAGCAAAGTGGTCATTCACCCAAGCTAAGCTTGTCAAGCTGGAATGTTATATTATTCTGGAAGAGACCTACATTTGCATGTTGCTTTCGTTTATTTTGCATGAATGCCTGCAGCTTCATAGGCATTTTAAATCCTCAATGTGGCAATGACAATGTGGGTTCCATAAATGCAGATTAATACAGTAGAGCATCAATTATGCCAAATAATTGGGACTAGCTATAGTCTGTGTGTTTGGCTGTTTGGTTAATTGAACATAGAAATAATAGAATACATAAAATTTAAAGATTTCTATAAAATAATGTTACAGTTAAAATACATATTTGCTTTCTCAATAAATGTTATTTTTTCCAGTTAGCTGTAGGACACAAATTATATAATAATTTTGAATACATTTGATATCAGAGATAGTGGATTTTCCTGCATTATATGTACTTGCTAGAAAAGATTCACCCTGCCCTTTTTCTACATGGTTTAAATTTGTTAAAAATATCTATTTTATTAACATATTATAATTTTGTTTAATCAAAGACCTCATTATGTCTACAGCAAGCACCAGGTGCAGTGCATCATTATGTGATAAAGTGCTACAGCACAGCATTATCTTGTTCAAGTAATACTGTATTTATGCAAATTAAATGTGCCATTGAATTTAATACACATGTCAAATTTGAAACTTAAAATTATAAAAAAAGATTTTGGCAACTGTTGTACAGCTTCTTAGAGATAGGCCCGTCCGAGCATAAAACAATCAGAACATAGAATTTATAAGTGGACTATTGTTATATCTTGGAGCACGTAGAACAAAAGTCATCACTCATGCTGTTGCCAGGACAGTTGGTGTAGGTCAAAGAAGAAAAAGTTATTTCTTATTTTGTCACTAATTACAGGTTTCCCATTCTCCCTCCTTTCACGTATAAATTCCAAAACTTTTTCTTCAATGTCGGGATGTCTTCCTATGCCAGGACTACCAGTCCTATGCCACCACAAGTGAACATTTCTCTCAGCTATATTGAACTCTCTGCCTGCCTTTATGTAACCATTTTTTTCAGCATAATTACTTTAAGCTTGAAGTTAGCATCATAAGATGCTCTTCTTTGTTTTCCCTCCATTTTATGACCACCTACTGCTCAAACGCTCTATGCAAAAATAAAATTAAAGAAGTCGAGAATGCAGCAATGCATTATGACATAATAAATGGTAAATTTGAATGAAGTCACCAGCGAACAACGAAACAGATTTACATAAATACAGTATTTTTTTCTTTCTTATGTACCGGGTTTGATATTTACGACATGTTGTATCCTTGCCTTGGACAATTTGCATCTTGAAGGTTGATATTGCTTTTTACTGTTTTTAAAGTATCCTTATATCCTTAGTGTGTATCCACATGCTCTACAAAGGTTTCATGGATATAAAGACAAGTATGTACATGAAATATGGTACTGATTCAAAACTTCTCAGTCTGAATAACTACCCATTTAATTTCAAACTCCCAATTTAGATTTTGAAGGAGAAGTTTAAAACCAATGTTGATTAAGTTTTACCCCCCCTCATCCACAGTCACCTCCACTTTGAAATTTCAAAGGGCACTCCTATCTTTTGATGCTTGAATTTTAAAGAGGATTCATTTAATAGCACATCTTTTGTTTTTTTTATTGTTGCCTATATCCTAGACTGCTATTATAATTCTTTGAATTTGACCTAAATAATACAATAAAAACTACTGACAATGAGCAGTTAAAATAAAAGTTATATTTTTTTTGTAAAAAACATTTCAAGACAGTATATATTCTATTGATAATAAGAGAATGTGAGCAATAGTCTGTTTGAAAATAGGCTGTATTGCTGTGATAATTGTAATTTTACCTAAAATAAATTGGTTTTTCATACTACATATAGTTGACTCATTTTTTATTCTTTAAAATTTAAACAATACAGCAGGTTGCCATGCTCTCATAGAAACAAATGAAATAATAACAATTGAATCCTCTTCAAAGTTTAAATATCAAAAAGTTGGGGTACCATTTAAATTTCAATGGGCAGCTGGCAGTTAGGAAGTGAAATATAGAATTTAATCAATGGTGTTTTTAAACTTTCCCTTCGATATATAAATTGGCATGTTTTTGTTTAAATAAAACTCATTTATAATTGGCATAACAGTTAGAAATATTTTCAGTATTGCTACAAAAGATCTAAAGTTTTTGAGGTGCTAAGGGCCTGAGTAAAGCAATGGAAACTGAAAGAGAGCATTTTCTAGCCATGATTTTGTATGTTATTAAAAATGACTGAAATGAAACATGGTCACTTTGGCATGTATTTCAGGCTTTCTCATTTGTATACAATGGTATTCCTTGGTTTGGCAAATTTAGGAGGGGACAACTATCTCTTAAAGTTGAAGAGAGGAATACAAATCATCTATGGTAGTGGCTGAAGGAAACAAAGTATTATCAGAGAATATCCAAAGTCAGGTTACAAGGATTCAGAATTACCTCTAAGGATCAGTTTGTTGAATATTTTTACCATTCTTCATGAACACCTACAAAGGAGAACACCTTGTTTAAAATGGATGCCTCACAGTTTAACTGAAAATGAGAAATTCTGCAGGGTAGAAGGATGTCAAGAAATGCTTAAAAAATTCAACAAATGCAAGTCTTGGCATGTCGTACAGGATGGAACTTGGATATACTGAAAACAAGAATTGTGCATTTGGTTGTTTCCTAATTACCAGTTGACCAATGCTGGAAAGAAAATGGTTGCCACTTTCTTTCCAACAAGTTAGTTCCTTCAAATGTCCATCTTCAAACCGTCTGGCAATCCTATAATTTTTGAAATTGGTTATTTTCATGCAATTTTGCAAAGGTCATTTGTTAAAACTAATTTAAACACCAGAGCTTTCGCCAAATCTATGATCTGCATCATCAATGACTGAAAGTGTGTGCAAAGGCAGAGATACAAAAGTAGTAGGGGGTAGGAATGTTGGCAAAGCTTTGGTGTAGACATTGTTTGTTGAGCATTAACGGATTTCAAATATTGCTTATTTGAAAACTTCTTTGTTTATATTATCTGAATACTGCTCTATTTCTAAGGTCTGTTTTCTAGCAAGATTAAAATACCTTGTTGTTGTTATTGCAATTACTTGCATTTATTTCATATTTTATTCCATGGCAGTTTTGAATGAATGTTCCACAATCACAGATTTTTCTGGCCAATTAGGACAAATGCTGCTTATGTTCTACAAGCTGAAGATCCAGAATATCCATTAAAACTCATTTCATAGAATATAAGTGGCATTTACACCTTAATCAGTCTGAAAAATCTGAGATTGCGGAAATGTCATTCAAAATTGCCCTGGAATAAAATTTGAAAAACAGAAGTAATTGCAAAAACAACAGATTATTTTAATTTGACTAGGAGAGAGGACTTAGAATAGAGCAGCATCTATATAAAATAAACAAAGACATAGTTTTTCAAATAGATAAGACATGGAATTCATTACTGGTCAACAAATGTCTGTGCCACAGCTCTCCCAACACTCCTACCCTGTCCCACTTTTAGCAATTCTGTACCCTCTACCTCTCCATACACTGGTGATGCCAATCATAGCATTGGCAAAAGCCCTGGTTTTGAAATTAATTTAAACAAATGACACAACAAAATGTCGGGTAATGATCAATTTCAATAACAACAACACCAGTCATCAAACTTAAAGAAAAATTTTTATTAGCTAACTTGTTGATATTATAAACATACAACTTTCCTGAGGAATTCTAGTTTTGTTTCCAATGAAAATGAGAAATGTATTTCTGTCATATTTCCTTTGAGTGTTGAACATGTTGATATTATTATGGCTGTGAAGTAGGAGGTCTTTTTGTCTATGGTTTGCTTGTGGTAATGAATGTTTGCTGTGCTTGCATTTGCTTATTATTTTGAGTTTGATGGACTGGAGCTAGGTAAGTGGCTGTGTTACATTAGGAGGGGCTGCCAGATGAGGAGAAGCAGGAGTTGCAGCAGAAGAGGAGATCATCAGTGATGCGAGCCTCACGGCGTCAAGCACCACAACCACCACAATCACCAGAACCACCTCATTCACCACAACAGCCACAACCACCAAAGGCACCACAGAAAAAGGTTCAATACTCTTCAAGTGAGGAAGATAGTGAGGATGAAGAGGATACGAGAGAAATGGAGGGACATATCCACACTAAAAAGGGATTTGAGGTGAGGAGAAATATCTTAACAAAAAACACATGTAGGATAAGCCAGAACAGTAAGTCTTGACAATCAGCTTTGAGGTTCATTGATATCAAAATTGCTCATAAATCATGACATTTTCCAAAAGTTTGAGTCACTAAATTTTGCATCCAGATCACAGTGGCATTCATTGCTTACTGCATCTGTCAAATATGAGCACCAATAAGTGTACATCAGTTTGTTATTTAGGAAGAATTTTAATAGTGAAATTATTTTAAATTATAGTATATGTTTGGATTTTGGATACTGAAACTTCAATAACTATTTTTACTTCCTGGACATATTTTCAATGTAATTGTTTTGAGTTCTTTCAGAAAAGATTCAATAAGCTATTGTTTAAAATCTTGCAAATTTAAGTGCATGTCCAGAAAAATAAATTGATAATTTTGTATGTCATATGCAGCTAAAGTTTCTAGGCATTCTTGATACTGTCAAATGATGTTGAACATAAATCATCTTTCTTTACTAATCCTTTGACTTAATCCTTGGTTATGTTAATATTTATGCTGTGTTAAACTGCTATTCAAAGTGTTTACATGTTCAAATTGGAATATGATTTTACATATTCCAATTTCTCAGGTTACAGATATATTAAAAGGTTTGCTCTTAATCAGACATGCTTGCCATTTCAATAAAATTAGGAATTTCAGTTACAAGTAGGGCCTGGATTTTTATGTACTAAATTTATTTGCTAAAAGCTGAAAAATATTTACTAAAAACAAGAGAAAGCATGTAATTTACCAGAAAAAATTAATATTGGACCTTATCATTTGCAGCTAAAATAAGATGCAAAAAGTTGATTGGAGTTGCAGTACACAACAATTGTCATCTCCAGATCTCTCTTCACAAATCCTTGCCTAACATCACATGAACAGTGCCTTATATTGAGAAAAGGATCATTCTACTTGCATATTATCTCTAATAGATTCAGAGTCAATTCACTTATATTTTTGCTTTCCAAAACTTTGCTAAGAGTTTGGTAGCCACTGTTTTTATCAAATATATTGCTAAATGTTTCACTAAGAACATCCATATTCTAACCTGAGAAAGGTTCAGTTGTCTTTCAACAAGCTCATTTTTTTAACTGAAGTACTCAATAAATCTAAAGTAGTTTCTCATTCATTTACTGAGTAAATCAAGAAAATGAAACTGGCAGATATGAAGGCCAAGTGACATTTTAAATTAATATGGCATATTAAATTCTGAAAAACCTCAATTGCAGAAGCATCATCTTTGTCCACTTCATTTACTACAAATGTAAATGCTTCAAAATTATTTGCATAATGTACCATGGCATTAGGCCAAGTACTCCTGACACTTGATTACAGATGTAGATATAGGAAGCAATGGAACATCACGATTTATAGATCAATCTGTGGTGGTGCTTTTACAAAAGACTTTTTTCCCATTTGACACTAGTTTGTTTCACACTAGAATAAAGAATTTCAATTTTTTTTGCACAATTTATGCAGGGTGTAAACGACATGTCACATGAATCATCTTAGGGTAGCACTCATAAAGACCTTCATCATATCTTCATATATACTGTGGCACCAGTAGAAGGAGCAGCAACAACAACAATAATAATAATAATAATAATAGTAATAATAATTTTATTATACTCTTACAAGAGCATCTGACATTGTCATATAATCCAATCAGTCCTTTATGCAAAACAATAATACTAAATTATTTATACAACAATCAAGTTATAAAAATGTATACACTTATGTCATCATGACTCTGCAGTATTATACAAGCATTTGTCTATTAGCAATGATTTTAGAACAGGTTTAAATTTTGAGTGTATTGTGTTCTTCACTGACAATGATAACTTTTATATAACATGCTCCAAGTTTGTGTCCTTAATTGTTTTATTTGTGCACATCCTATGGTAATCATTTGCCCTTTTTATATTGTATGCTTGGCAGTCTATTGAGCAAGTTAAATTGTTTTTTTATTCTTGACAAGCATAATAGTTTTGAATACATTTAGTAAGACTGCCATTAGTATTTTTTGTTTTATAAACGTTTCCCTACCCAAACTAAATTGGATACAATACAATCAGGTCATTAAGAATCATAAAGAATCATAAAAACAGGAGTCATAAAAACAACATTAATTGCTGCAATGCAGAGCATAATTAACAACCTGCCATTTAAAATAACTAGATATTAAAATGGCAATACATGGAAAGAAATTAAAAAACAATCAACACAGAAATATGGTTTTACATTCCTGACAGCACACAGTGATTAAAAACACAACAGACTTTCAAAAATTACATACAGAAAGAAGTTTTAGACAAATTTTTAAAAATAAGCACTAAATCTGCCATTATATCAACTGACTTTTAAATTATATAGACACCAATGTGAAGCTAAATCTGGATGCAATGGTCTCCAAGACCTAACAGAGGTATTAGGATTCACAGCACTTATTATACTAAACAAATGTTATCTGAATATTGTACTTACGCAGCTGTTGACAATGGAGTGGTAATATATCATAAACTTAGGTATTCATTTTTTACACTAAACTCCACTTACGTACATAAAAGTAAGACACATTTCGGGAAAATCTTTCCCATCTTCAGTTGCTCACTGAACAGCCGTTACTAACGGCGTATGTTCCCATACTTTGCTAGTTGTCTCAATAGGTATAATAAATTCTTTTTACATACTATTTTTACATATGTCTTATTAAATTTCTTCTATGTGTTTGCCCAAAAAGTTATAGTTGTTTACCTGTTCTAATACGCTATTGTTTACATTTAATTTATCATTTTAAATGACATGAATTTTGTTGTACCTACATTTAACTTCAGTCCATTGTTTTGCAAATACTGTGAAATTTCCCCAATTGCACTTATGTTTTCCTTTAAACTTTCTCTTATCATCACTCCAATATAATGTAGCTAAATAATTTGTATAAGAGATTATCTTGCTGTTTTCTAATTCAGGTAAATTATTTATATAAATCAAGAAAGGCATTGGTTCTAGTACAATAGATTGTCATGTTTCACACCGTTTGACCACAAAATCTGGAAAGATTCATTAAATCACCTATCAATTATTACATGATTCACAGCTGATACTCTTTACAGGCCAACAAGAAAAATAGTTGGGTATTTATTTTGCTATTTTTCAATATGCCCACTATTATATTTCTCTACTTTTCTGTTACAAGTGTCTAGTTTTGCTGTCCTCACCTATATTTTTTTTTTATTTTCACATAATGACTAAGGTGTCTTAGTTGCTTCAGAGCACATTTTGAGAGATAATTTTCCCTTAGCATCAACTCAGGAAGACTTATGTTTGTATATTTTCTCAAGCTTAGGCTTGTTCACTAAATAAAAGGGAGTGTCTTCAATGAATGGGCTCATGATATTTAAGTTATTTTTCTATGTGATTTTTTATATGACATTAAAAGGTATGGAAGAGATTTTCCTTTATGTGCTTGGACTATAAGGTGAAAATCAACTTCTAAATTAATGTGATACAAAAAACCAGAAATTGCAATAATTTTACTTACACCCTTTTTCTCACTGCCAGTGATTTGATAATCCAATGTTCTTAAAACCATAACTTAAAAATCAGAGCAATAAAGTCAAATACATTTGTATGATATTACTTATTTTCCTGTAATCAGTCTGAAATTCAGCTTTTGAATTGGCATGCATTTTAATGAAAATATTTATTGATATATATTTTTAAAGAAATATGTGTTTTTATGTAGTATAAAATTTAAAATACAACCTGGGTTTGACATATTTGAAAATTTAAACTTACTTTTGAGTTCCTTTTGCAGTGCAAATAAAAATGTACACAAGAATCTGAGCCTTAATTTTGGTTGCCAACATAGACAAAAAAACAAAGTACCGATGTCACTACGTATTCACCTTGGCCCATTATCATTTAGTAGCATAATAGAATTTTTGGCAATCATTTTGTCATTTTCATTTGACAGTAGTAATAATAGAATGCATTCTGTTTATGTAATAGATATTACCATAAGAAATACATAATTACCACATTTATATGTTGAGCCCAAATCAATTTGAATACCTTTTCTGATTGAACTTGAACTTGGTACGATCCTTGTTTACATGATGTTTTTCAATCATATTGAATCCTGTTACAGATTCCTACCTAAGTTTTCGTGTTGGTTAACCTGCCTTACTTATTTTTTTTTATGTTAGATAACCTATTCAACAATAAATTAATTTATTCTTAATTATCTAGTGAGTTGATTTGATACTCTTATGCTCCCCTTACTGTTGAATTATGCAAAACTAGCTTAACAGGCTTTTGCCGCATGCTCAGTTGCAAGTCGCCTTAATGTATTGGTTCTGACACAAAATTAAATTTAATATTTAATAAATTAATTACTGATTCAAGATATAATATTTAGAAAAATAAAACACATACAGAAAATTAAATCGAATAAAACAATATGCATTGATATTTTTTTGATAGATGTGAATTGGCTATCTATTTTGTATGATAAAATTGATATTAGTGTGAATGAACATGCTGAATTTGTTCTCAATTTGATCCCTGTTTCATATATCTGTCTGAATTGAATTCATTCCATCTCAATTTTTAGTAGGATTGAACTTGACCTTGAATCATTTACCTGTACATTTTCAAGTCAGAAAGCATATTCAAATTAATTTTAGTCCTACATGTAAACGTGGTAAGTTTTTATAAAAATGTGACTATGCATTCCACCTGAAATGTTTAGAAACAGTTGCATATCTAATTCAGCTTTTCTTAAAAGTTTCCCTAAAGTTATCAAGAATTCTTCATTCATTCTTAAACTGTCTGCTATTGACTCACTGGATTTCTGTTTTTCTCACCTTCATTTATCATACCATATATTGGCTGTAAGCTAAAGTAATTTTTTTTTAATTGGTGGTCAGGAAACCATTTCTTAAATTAGCTTTATATCATCTTTAAAATTATTAAGTATTTTAGCAAACAAACATTGCATTGCAAAGTACATATGCTTTGTAGTTAAACATACCATTTTTTTTTACTTTCAAAAAATACTAAAAGATTAAAAAATATAAAACAAAAGAAAATAGTATTAAATATTTTCATATAATTTATTCATACCAAATTTTCATGATATAAAATTACTGTAAGTTTAGAGGTGTGTACAACATTGTCTAAAACATAATTTGAATATTTTTTTATATTGTGCTGGTAATTTCTGTAATCTTTTTGCCACTTAAGGGAGTTTTAAAGTAAGAGCATGAACTTTTGTTTTTTGGAGTGAATTCTATTATTTTTGTACTGCAGTGTTTGGTATTAGGATTGTGCTGTATAATGCAGAATTTTTTTATCTAGTCTGCATGGCTTAATAGGAATTATATGCATTGCATGTTTCATTCATACCAAATTCAAATTACAATTGCTTATGTGATTATGCATTCATTGAGCATATACCATTGTTATGGAACGTGTTTCCTGTGTTTTACATATGGTGTGCTGCATTTATTATGTATTAAAATCAAGAATATATATTAAAATAATATTTTATAAAATTACAATTTTTATGCTGTTATTTATCATATATTTTCATTAGAAATTAATGCATATCCTGATCAATAGTATAGTTAATTACTATAAAAATTTAATAATTTGTTGGAATTGATTAAATATGTTCACACTAACTCCACTTACTTATACAACATTAGGATATGTTTTGGTTTCGAGAGCATTCACTCCCATATCAGCTGACTGACTACTGGATATGGTGATTGGATACCACGGTGCTTCTTTGGCAGTATCTGATGGTTTGAGTATGAACTTGCTGAATTTATCCATGGATAGAACTAAAAATTTATTAAATTTTTTTTATATTTTTCAGGATGAAATAATTTTCCCAAGTAGATAGTTCTATTGTGAAGTTCTTTCAGTAGTTTAGCCTTTGGTTAATTTCATGATTTTGGGTCCAAAAGTGAACTGCCACTGCTGATTTATCAATTTGTTTTATACAAATATTTCTAAAATGTTCCTTTCTCTAAATTTCTATATTTCTCTTACTTTTCTGATGTTTTTCTGATTACAATCTGCACATTTAATTTTGTAAATTCCAAATTTCTATTCTATTTTTATGGTGTCTTTTACTGTGGAATCTAGTAAATTTGTATATTATATTTGTTCTTTATGCCATATTCTTTGAATGTCCTATTGAATTTGCTGTGGTAAATTGGATGATTTGTGGAACTTTTGAATTTCCTTGATAATCTTTCTCATGAATTTTTGCCTTTTAAATTTATTGATAATTTTTTATTCTTGTGTCTTTATTGAAACCATTTATTATTGGTGTATTAATCATATATCTGTTGGTATTCTGCTTTGAACTCTGGTTGTTAATTATTCTGTGTGCCAAGCTGTAGAACACTGCATATTTGTGTGGGATTTGAGCAGTGACAGTCACTTTCTGGACCAAAATCACAAAATTAAAGCAAAAGCTAAACTGCTGAAAGAATTTCACAACCAGTAAAGCTATCTACTTGGGAAAACATTTTCATCATGAAAAATAGAAAAAAAAAGGAAAAAAAAATTATATTCCACCCACGGATGAACTCAGCAATTTCCTATTTGAACCATCAGAGACCGCCACAGGAGCACCTCAGGATCAAGCCACCACATCCAGTACTTGGTTAACAACTGGTGATTGGAGCACTTACCCCAAAACCGAAAACATGTCCTAATGTTGTATAAGTAAGTGGAGTAAGTGTGAACATATTTAATAAATTCTAATTTGTAACAATCTCAAGTGTGCAACAATTGTTTGTCATAACCAGTCTTTTTAACTTAGTATGGGACCCAGCAGAGTGAAGTTGATCCTCTTACCAACAGATTGAGTATAGGAATATTATTTGCCAGACATCTGCCAGGTCCACACATGCCAATCTGAGTGCCAGAGCATATATAGTAACATATTCCTAAAACATCCATAGACCAATAATGGTATTTTTTGCACTACTCTAAGCTAAATTACACATTCATTCTTATGATCAGTGGCTTGTGGGTAGCAGCACAATCTTGAAAACTGAGTACTATCACCGTTCAATGCATTGCTCTATCACTAGCCTCTATACTTGACCTGCAGCGGTAGTGCTGTGCAAGTTGAAAAAGATGTGTCAGACAATTGGTTTGTATAGTACTCTTTTTAGTTGGAAGTTCCTATCAGTTAATTTCTTAGGCATACCAGAGAAATGATTGGGTTGGGTGCTTCCTTAAAATTTCCACTTCACAATAACATAGCTAATAGTGGACCTAGACACATGTAACTCCTGTGAAATTTCTCAAGCGGAATGTCTGAACTTGTGGGCCCCTACAATCATGCTGCTCCATTTCAATTCTTTCATTGACTCATTTTGACAGAAAACACATCTATAATGTTGACACATATATACCCTTGGATGCATAGTCTGACATCACACAGATTGTGTTCAGTGGTAGTCCAGGAACTATAGTGCATTTCACTATTTCCTTAATTGGTTCTCATTGTACAGTTAGACAATAAATACTGGAAATAGATTGTTTCTACTTTTGGAGATGCATTAAAATATTTTTGATCACATGTTCTCATCTTCACTTTAGTTTAATAATACAAGGTTTTGATGAAAAACAGCTCCCCCAAACAACATTATAAAGATTGGATGATAATACAAGGATGAAAACCTGTGCTCCAATCTTGACAATTTTTAGTCCATCTAAAACTTTTATTTCATTGGACAAGAATGCCTGAAATGTAAAAATGTATTAGTATCTATGTTCATACATTATTTCATCATATCACAGTAGCTATTGAGATGATAAGCCATGTTGATTCAATGGGGAAGAGGCACAAGTCAATCAAGGAGTTACAATTTAATACCTGAAAATTAAGGGAATATCCCCTTCTGATATTCATCAAAATATATCAACAACTTTAGCGGAATATGCTGTCTTATGATTTAGATGAACATGACTGCAATCTTCTAAAAATTGTCATAACAGAAGAAAGTGCATGATTTAGTGCTTCAAGGTCAAATAACTATCAGGAATACGGTAGAGAAAATGAGCATATCATACCATATTGCAGTGGTTCCCCTCTTATCTAAGTGGTGTCCTCCTTTGTAGACCCTGAAAATACTATGGCCCCTATATTTATTACAAATATTTTCTTCTTAGCAACATTTATATTTGAATAACCTACATTGAATATAGCAAGGTTTTGTGTGTGTGTGACAACACACACAAGAACACAATACATCAATGGTAATGGTGAATTGTTTTTGTTTAATTAGCACTTAATGTTCAATGTCAAATTGGTTAAGGCATACCTGAAGTCACTCTCCACATTCAAATGGCCTGGGATTTAGTTTTTATAATGGCCAGTGTTGAGAATCCTGTTCTCAAAGAAGTAAATAGATGAAAATTGTGTGATGATTTTGAGGCTCCTTTTGGCCCTTTTTAGTAAACGAGAAAGAAACTGATCCAAATATCTTACAGTCCCACTACTTGAAGCTATATTCTGGTGCTCAAGTCTCACTTCATTTCATTCCCTTGCATCTCATTTAGAAGAATATCCACATCAGTTGTGAAGGATGATATAATTTGCATTGCCATTCTTTTGCAATAAGTTAGGAAAATAACTTTTTGGACTCATCTTGAAGCATATCAAGATGTTGTTGATCTTTCCATTCTTTGAGGTCATATTGTTTCCTATCTACAGAGTGATTTATAAAGAACTATCTTTCTTTCTTTATTTGACTCAAAATTCACTCAATGTTCCAAGTTTAACATCAAAATAAGGGGGATATTTAAGACTTTTGATTTCCTGTCATGAGATGTAGATGTTTATTCTTTATTCCTTATTGTTGGCTTTTATGCTTGGCCGCTGTTTTTAATAATTTGTTCTAGTCGTTGTGAAAATGCAGCACACATTAAATCAACAGCTCTTCCTTGTGAAGCAATACTGGATTATGAATTCAATGCAGCTACATGAAGGGCATAACAGAGAGAATTTGGTGTTTGCAATTCCTCTGAAAGAAACACAATACTGGCACTGGCAAACAAATTGCAAACAGAACTGGATCTCTGGTGAGTGAAAAAGGCAAATATTGTTCATCTAGACTACCTGTGGTTGTTGTGATTTGGGTACAACTGGAGTGGTCACTCCTTAAGACATTAAGACTTTTGTCACAGGAGACCAGGAACTACTATTGAATATGTCAGGGAGCTGAGAAAAGTGCTCACCTAAAACAAACCAATAGGGTTACTGTTATCCATCAGTTGCAGGAACTAGATAAGCATAAAAGAGTGAAGTATTGATTGTTTTAGGTGTTCATTGTGCAAAATCCTGATGTATTATCCATCACATGGTTGACAGATGAAGCATTATTCCATTTATGCGGCTATACAAACTCGCAGAACTTGAACTATTCTGTCATCCAAAACCCACATATCATTCGTGAGCACTCCTGTGTGAATTTGGGGTATAATGCGCAATATGTGCACAGATAATAATCTGAACAATTTTTTTGACCAGATTGTGGACACTGCAGAGTATTGCCAGATTTTCGTAGAGTTTGTTGAGCAACTGGATGATATAGAGGTGGCTCATGGATGTTTTCAACAAGATAGTGCTGCATGCCATACATCAAACCAATCCATGGTGCTAATTGAAAGTTTTTTGATAACAAGATAATCTCCAAGAACCTGTGGCCCCTAAGATCTCCTGATTTGGTAACATTGGACTTCCTCCTTTGGAGTTACTTAAAAGACAAACTTTACACCACACTCCCCCAGACAGTGGACAATTTGAAGCACAACATTACACGGGAGATTAATGAAAACACAGTCCTCCACTGAACAGCCAGTAACATGGAACAATGTTGAGTTATGCTGTGTGCAGGAGGGAGGACATTTTCTACAGAGGTTAATAACCTCCCAAAGGTACTCAGCATTTCTGGCAAAATAAATTGTGGCTAGCCTCATTTGTTTTGAAATAAATAGAAAGAAATATGTCATTTCTATATAAATCATTCCGTAGAAGCCGCTGAATAGAGTGAACGAAGAAAGGTTTGTTTTTTGGAGTATCTAGTTGATCCTTTCATAGGTGCATCTTTTCCAAGTAAACCTTTACTATATCAAGAGCATTTATTATGTTGGAGTTTTTACCTTGTAGCTCCCAGTTATGAAAAGTTAAAAATTCAAAGAAGTCTGCAAGGGACACTTGGGAGAAAACAAAGCCTCATCAGTAAATTAATCATAAAGTTCATCTTTTCCTTTACTCAGAAGAAAAATTTCCAGCTTTGACTTCAATTCATTTACCATGCTAAGCTTATTGTTCTTCAAAAACCCCAAATTTATAAATAAACTTTTGTATTCTGCATAGAGATCATAACAAAGGATTTGGTTATTAAGAGCAGTTGACTTAAAGTTAACTGCTTTGACAGGCACTTTCAATGTGAAATTGATTTTCTGTGATAGGGTTTTAGAAGTTATGGCTTGTTTGCAGATCAAGCAATGAGAGCCAATAAGAGCAGTACTATTTCTTTAGCAAGTTTTATGAAGCCATACATGAATCTAACATGGCTGGTGCTTCATGAGTACAATTCTCATAATATTGTTCCAAAACAAATAATTTCCAATCATATAATAGCAGAAAACACATCAGAATATTTTTATATTCTTCTCTAGTTGATTTGGTTAATCAACTTTAACATCTCAGGTCATCAGCATCCCATTCAATTCAGGGTGTGAAATGGCCAGCAAATTTTGCTCAGAGGCCTCTTCTTTCCAGCCTGAGGTTCTTTTTTGTGCCATAAATCTACGATATGGGACCCAAGACTTTACTTCCCTTCTGAAGGAAGTCATACTTGAGATTTTATGCAGGAAAAAAATTCAATCGTCCCTTGCTGGGACTGAACCCGGAATCTTGGGTTTAGGAAGCAACTGTGGGTACCACTACATCACCAGGACTGACATATTGTTCTCTAGGTTTTTAGAAAACCACATTTCCTTTGTTACTTTTTTCTCATCCATAAATTAAAAATATACTTTCAACTGACACTGTTTAGTCAACTGTCCAAAAGAAAGCTTTCAGTTGCAAATTTATATGTATACTATTTCTCTATTTATAAAGTCCGATATTTCTTTTTCCTACTGAATTATTTATGCTCTTCTGTAAATCTCTTACAACCCCAGGTTTGAGGTGCACTCCCCATTTTGGGAACCACTGTAATAGTATATGTAATAATTTAAATAAAGAATTTCATATAAAAATTATCACCATGGGTTGCAGAGGTTGTTAAGGTTGTAATTGTGAGTGGGAGGTCTGGGATTTGATTCCCACCAGGATTGAGGTTTTTTCCAAGCTTTCCTCAGTCCTCATAAATGACAAATGCCAGGGAGTTTCCCTAAACTTAGGTCTGGAAAGTTTCCTTCCTTTAAAAAAAAAAACACTCCTTTGCCAATTTATCATTTCATTTCATGTATCATCAGTGTCACCTCCTGAGGTGCCTGAGTAGTAAAAATGGGCATTAAACACTATTAAAATAAAAAAAAAGCTGTAAGATGTTATCCAAAAACATTTGAGACTCAGTATTTGTAAGCAACATTTCAGAAATTTCTTAACGGCTTTGTGACTTGAAATGAGTCATGAATCCTTTAATATAATTCTTGAATCAAAATGCAAAGTAAGAAATTGAAACATAAGGGGATTCCACTAAGAAATTCAGGTTGCAATTATTATCAGACAAGTTCATGCTGTTTGTTTCTAGGATGCACAGGGTGTTAATTTAGGATTATTTGGATAGAGACCTCACTATAACAAGTCATTATTGTGTAAATTTAATTTCAAAATTAAAAGATGCAGAAAGTTGAAACAAGTTGTGCTTATTCTTCAGGATAATGCTTCAACCCAGAGGTCTTGAGTTGTAATAGGGTTTGAATTGCATTCAATTCCTAGTGACCTCAAGCTATTTGCTAAACTGAGAGTAAACCTACAAGGAAGGATATTTTCTTCAAATTATGAAATTGATCTTGTAAACCAGTAGTTGCAGAGATTGAACATCGCTTTTGCATAATCACTGGGAGAAGTGTATCAATTTTCTAATAGATGTTGAAATGGGAGGTAAAAATAAAAATTTAGATGAAAGAAATGGATTAGGGTGGAGCACAGGAATTAATCCTTGTAGTTTAATATAGTGAGGTTATTTGAGTTATGAATGGCAGAACATGGCTGTATACAGGGAGAAATCAATCATCAAGGGCATATAATACATGTGTAAGCAGCATCATGTAGTTAGTTTGAAGGAGACTGTAGCAAATGGTTGTGTAATTAAAAGAAAATATCCCAATAGTCATGTTCCATATAGATAAACTGTTAGCCAACTTGTTAAAAAAGTTACAATGACAAGAAACATGTTGCAAACCACTTAGTTCTTATGTAAGAAAAGTTAGATAAAATATAGGAATTTCTTGCACAGATGCCAGCAATGTGCCACAGAGGGGCATAAATTTTCAACATTTCTTATAACACAGTTAGAGCTTATTATGATCACTTTTAAATACAGTACCAAATCATGCTATCACTAAAAATATAAATATTAAATTAAAAATCATAGTTTTATACTTGACAACTTGATTTTTTTTCCCCCTCCAACCTGTACTTCCCCCAGTAAACAGTCATGCTCAGGTTGCCTGTAACTCAAATACGCTTATGGTATGTGTGAAATGCAGAAATAATCTTTAGAATGTGTTGTTTAATTATTTGTAGCCATCACAGAACATGGAATTATAAAGTTGATATTGAAGACAAAAAGTGAGTATACCAATATAAACTAGAGATGAAACATAAATCCACGTAATATAAACACAAAAACTTGCCTGAGGAAAGGTAATTCACTCTGCACCAGGAAATTTTTTGGCATTTGGGTTACAAAAATGTTACTCACTTTGATTTATTGGAACATTTCATGCCATTGTATTTACATTTATCATGAGATCAGGTTCCTCTGGAGATAATTTTACAGTACATCTTTCCAGATAAAATATGAAAACTGTTATTTTGATGTCAATAAAAATTTCCCTAATTTGTTTAATTATGTCATTTTCATAGAAAAAAATTGCTTGTAACACACTTGCAGAAATGTGAATTGTAAAACTCGTCCCCAATTTACAAGATAGTTCTGTCCACAATTGTATTGCTATTTCATATTTCCATTTATAATATGTTTTTATTGCCTCAAAAATGCATTACACTTCAAAGTGCACTATTAAAATTAGCAGGAAGTAAACATGAAATACCACTAGAAATTCCAAGTTTATTGCATTAAAAATATATACAGTTTGGTCCATATAAAGTATTACAAGACAACATCTATTAAATAGACCAATAAATTCAAAAATTAACTTTTTTTTTAAACTCATTGCAGGAAGGGACCTTCATAATAGAACCATGGGAAAAACTTTGGCCCCTTTATGGGGCTCTGGGGGGTGAAATAATTTCAAAATTTTAAATGAAATGGTGGTACAGTTTTTAGATATTTAGTTATCTCAACAAATAAGGCAAGTTTTGTTTAAAATTACTTTTTCTAAAATTAAATCTTGAGAAGCTATAGGATATCAAAAAGATACCTTTTGATTTAATATGTTATTGTTATTTGATTTATTTAAGGATGCCTTTTATCTACTCAAGTCCATGAAACAGCCAATAAATTTTGCTCAGAGGCCTCTTCTTTCAGGCTTGATGTTCTTTAACATGCCATGAATCTGTGTCATGGGACCGCTGGCTTTACTTCCCTTTCAAGGAAGCCATACTTAGGATTTTTATGCCCTAAAAATAAATCCATAGAACTTGGTCAGGTTTGAACTCCTGATCTTGGGTCTACGAGACAACTATGGTTATCACTAGATCACCAGGACCAATCAACTTTTTAAACAAAAGATAAATATTAATAAACCAATGCATTTATTGTGGAATATGTAATTTAATAATTCACATGTGCACCTTGCAAAGTATGGAAATGCTCCATCTTGCTGGTACCAATTTTTTCCCCCTTATATTAAAGAAATATTTTCCAAGAGTGTAGGTAATTCTTCTTGATAGTTACCAAAATTGTAATATTATCTTTTCTTTCCAATTGCTCATTTTTGGATTCACAAACTGTATTAAGTGCACTATTACCTCTCAAGATTTAAATTTAGAAAGATAAATTGTTTAAATAAAAGTAGCTTAATTTGTTGGGACTATTTAAATATTTAAAAATTATACCATCATTCCATTTTAAAACTCATTGACCCAATTAAGCTTGAGCACCTTTTTCTGTTCCCTTGTTGATATTTTTGTCTAAAAGAAACTACAGGTGCTAAATGGTACTTAAGTTTTCATCCTAAGCTTTTGCTGAGGAAGATCTAAAATGTGCATTTGAAATGTTAAAATTAAAAATTTTCATTTCAAGAAAAACCCAGCAAACTTTAATCCCATTTCTTTCATAAAAGCATTGATAGATGATTCTACATTTAAGCTAACCTAATTTAATCATATTTGAGTATTCATAAGAGTTAGCAAATATGAAACATTCTCAAAATAACTATTGTTCTTATACAGATTGATCGAGCAAGTGCTGGGAATGTAAAGAGATCCAAAGAAGAAATTGAAGCTGATCCTGAGGAAGAAGATGACTATGGTTACACTGCAAGTGAGTGTTGTTTTATCTTAAAGCTTTTCATGATAGTAATGCAACATTTTACTGACTGGATATTGGCATTGAGAGTATTTTTTACTGTTTTTACATGGATTGTCATCAAATTAAACTTGAGTGTTAATCTACCTATAAACGTACAAAAGGTGTAAATGTATTTTAATAATAGTTTCAATACTCTGCAAGTGTCTGTAGTCATTTTGACAGCAATAAATTGAAGAATTGTGTTATGGGATTATATAAACAGCAATTTTTTATTTCTGGGTCTTTTATGGCTATGTTGCCTGTTTCATGGCAGCTGGCAGGTCAACATTCAAAATGATAACTCTTGCCAATGCAGAAGTGATATCTCCACAGCTGATTCAAGTTCTTGCAATTACAGCTACAATTACAAGGGTCACTCTAAAAGTTTTAAGAATGGACGCAATAAAATTGTAAAAATTTAGATCTGGTCATTGATGAATGCAAATAGTTCTTATGCAGATTCAGGTGATTCAAGTTGTTGGCCACAAATTTTTTCTTATATAGGAAATAAAAGAATAGAAAAAAGTTACATGGGGCCAAACTCCGAGGAGGATGGAAAAAATATTAGACTACTGACTCATGCAGAAATTTGATTATTTCTAGGATAGTGTGGGCAGAGGCATTGTTGTACTGCAACAAGAGTCCACATAGACCAGTCTTGAACCTTTTGTTCTCCATCCATTGAAGAGCTGAGGCAGGCATTTTATGATGTACCATCTGGCATTGACAGTCTTTTGTGCCTCAAGTAGAATTATCGTAATTAGACCACTAGCTGAGAATAAAGAACTGATCATCTTCTTGCCAACACTTCTCACTTGCCTCACTTTTGTTAGGAAGACCCAGACGAATAACTGCCTCTTAGTTTCTGGATTCAGTTTTGTCACCTGTTATGATGTTAAATGTGCTTTTTGATCTCCCTAAAATTGTTCATTTTCTGGTACCAATTCACACGTGCTTTCTTTCTGCTCATATGTGAGGTGGTGGGGGGTTCACTGACTACAGAGCTTCCTGATGTGAATTTTTCTTTGAGTATTGTGATCACTGCTGCAAATCCAATATTTAGGGCTTCTTGAATCTGATACTATGTGCAACAATGATCATCTAGCAACATGTGCTCTGCTTTCATCACATTTTTATAGGCTGTTGCTATAGCCAGCCAAGCTGCATGGTCTTCATCTTTGAGGCAATTCCTTCCTTTCCTAAAAATGTACAAACCATCAATAAATAGTGGATTGCAAAGGGAAAAGATCCTCAAATGCAATCTTTCAAGACATTCTCTCTCCCTTGTGTTAACTTTCAAGTCATAAAAAATCATAGCATGGAAATGCTCTTACTTGAGATCCACATCTGACACTGCAAACTTGCATATAAATGTTCAGCTGTTACAACACCATATATTGTTAGAGTGCGCTCAGACTTTCACATGTTCCTATGTAAACTTCAATCTAAAGTTAGGAAAATCTGTACTGGCTTGTTACAACTCCTAGTTTTATATTCTCAAAACTTTTAGCTTGACCCTTGTACAATTAATTTAAGCATATACCTTATGGCAGGAGATGTTGGTAATAATGGCCTGCTACATGCATACATCAGATCATCTTCCAAAATAAAGTCAATTTAAACTTTCTGTAGTTGTACTGTTAGGGAATGTTAATAAAGTATTAATGATAAAGTAATTGATCCACACTTTATATTCCTTTCTGATGAAGCATGGTTCCATTTCTATGAGCAGGTTTTGGCACAAAATAACAAGTAATTGAGTACAGGAAAGCCTGATTTTATACACAGAATCCCCTGGCTTGATAAGAAAAGTTATCTATGGTGCACAGAAAATGCATACTCAATAATTGGATCCACCTTTTTCTGTAAATGCAGAAAGATACAATAATGTGATATTTATTAATGGGGTAATTTGAAAAATAAAATGTAGGGAATAAATCTGCACATATTACAAGAACTGAAAGAAAATATTAATCAAGAAATTGACTTGTTTTGGAAAATGAGTTGATACTAAAAAGTTATCAGAAATAGTGGTTCTGGCAGAACATTTCCAAGATCTTGTATTATAAGTTATGTACTTATTTTCATTGTAATTGTAATGATTGAAAAAACTTGAATCAGTTGCTTGGATATTACATCCACTTTGCTGGGGGTTAATGCTGCCTGCTGTCTGCTGTGAAAGGAGCAACAAAATCATGAAGGACTAAGTATACGATTTTAATCAATGCAAACTGCTTATATTTATAATATTGATGCATATAATATATATTTTTCTTTCTTTACCTCAATGAGGAAAAATAAATATAAACTTTCTGAAAGTTTAAATCACAATATGTAGTCATTTAGTACTTCTCAGAAAGTAAAGGGTTTCTCGCTTTTTTAGATAGTCAAGGGTTGACTGCTGACTGTCTTGAGCTAAGCCTCTTGGGTTTATTCCTTAAAAGGTTGTTTCACTTTGCTCTTAAGAATGAAAGAGTGGATTAAAATTTTTCTCTGCTTGAATTGGGTCACTTTTTTATAGTAAAAATAGCTGTCTGTGTACATATTTTGAAATTCTTTAATTTATCTACATTTTTCATTTATAAATCTTGTTTATTCATTTTTGTTTTGTATGGTTGAAGGGTGATATTCAGTGTTCTTTCTTTGTTCAGTGTTGGTAACATCATACAAATGAAGGGTGCAGATATTGGCCAAAGAGAAGTTGAATTAACAACCAAATTGATATTTCGATGTTCTGAGTTTCAAAACTTTAGATGGTGTCATACCGACAATATCTGTTAGCAAGGTGTATAGATTGATGATAATAAATGTTTTCATTTGTTTTCCAACTTGAAGAAATTTGTCACATTATATGATGGGAAAGTAGAGTCAAGCAAAGAAAAATTCGCAAAGTAAAGAACAGCACGCGGAGATTTCGAAAAATGATTCAATTTCTTTTTTCAATACCAGGCCACAATTGCAATGTTGAATGAATCAAGAAAAGAAATAAAATTTTTTCTAATAATTATGGCATCATGACCTGATCTGTTGTGCCATATGAAGGGTGATTGATGATAACTTGGCTGAAGAGTTCAAAGGAATTTGTGGCCAAAGTTTCCCAGGTATTCGCTTAAAAAATTGGGGAGACCCCTGGAAAAAACTTGGGAAACTAATGCAACTGAAATCGAACCCAAGCCCCTCACATGGAAAATGCAAATCCTACCTCTAGACTACAGCGGTCCATTTCCTACTGTAAATTTTTTGAAAGTACTTGCTTTAGTAAAATTTAATTTCAGACATTTTATATGCAAACATATCTTTGACTATTCCCAGAAGATTGCAAAGTGATACAAATTGATACAACTGGTACATTGAATGTGTTGGTGAAGGGAAGGGTGTCAGCATTTTCAAATTTCAGAATATGCTAATGATATTCCTAAGAAATCGTTAAATTAAAGATCTGGCTGCATTTTTTTGAAATTTCAATCACTGAAAAATTATCATTAATGCCTGGTTAGCTCTGATGACGGATGTGTTTTGCTATTCATGTGATGGTTATACACTGTGAGAAACTTGCTTTGTATGTTCAGGGTAAACAGTGGGCTGCTTATTATTTATGTTTCTTCAGGTATTGAAAATATGTGCAACAATTCACGTGGAACAATAAAGAATATCGTAAAATATCCAAATGTGAAACTAATTCAGCAAATTCTTCATAGTAACCAGGGGCCTAATTCTTTTTCACCTGAAAATCTTGTTGTTGAAGGCAGTTAAGGTATGCCACAGACTTTCACCATGTGGGTGAAGTTGAAGCATAATGACATACACATTCTCAATTAAATAATTTGATAAGAGGTTTGTATCTTCAACAATGAAATAAGTACTATCGCCTGGAACTAGTGTTCAATTATATGGGGAAAGGAGAAAAGATTTTTTGGGCTTCTCCTCATGTATGTTTTGAATGGGATATAATAAAGCCAGAAACAACTTCAAATTAGCAGTGAGAAAATACAATAATTTTGAACATTAAGAATCGAGGAATAGAATAACTTTCAGATGTGGCAACTATATATGAAATTATTACTTCCTGAATGTAACAAACAATGTAAAGTGATAACAAAGGTTACTAAGAGCATTGCTCTCACCATTTCACAAGCAACACACTGAATTCAAATCAAGTGCCATGCTTCATAGAAGTCAGTAATATCATCCGAAAACTAAAATCATAATATTCTTCTGGTTATGATGAGATTAACAGCAAAACTTTTAAGTTCTATAATAAGAGAATTAGTATTCCTTAGTCATTTGTGACTTACAAACAAAGAATTTGTCAGTTGTAACAGCTATTTCCCTTTTGTACATAATTAAGAACAGTAAATGCCTATATACAAGGTAACAAAGGGTGTTCTAAAAGTTCTTGGCCTGATGTTGTTAAGATGACCATATTTCTAAGATAGGAGTTAAGTATCATCCTTTAGATGGTGTGCTGTTTGTGACAGTCATGTAAACAAATAATGTTAACATATTGGATAAAACTGAAATAGAATTCTGAAAAAGTACTTTGTTTTGAAGGGAAGTAAAGTTGTTCCAGATTGCAAGATAGTTCCCTACAGGCATTGCATTTTGCTCAGGGGCCACTTCTTTCAGAATGAGGTTCTTTTACATGCTGTTATGACATGTTTACTTCCCTTCTGATGGAAGCCATACTGAGGATTTTTATGCCTTAAAATCTATTGACCCTAGCCAGGTTTGAACCAGTGACCTTTGGGTCTACACAGCAAATATGGTTACCACTGTATCACCAGAACTGAGAGGATTTGGTGGCAGACATATTGCAAACCAATGTCTCAGTGAGTTTGTAGATTATTTTGACCAAAAGAGTTGAGAGGAAGCAGTGGGAGCAACCTTTTGCCAATGAGTTATTTTGCATTATGCATCACCTGAAACGTCACCTTTTGTGATGTGCATTCCCAGAAAAGCCTCCAGATGGTGAGGACGTACATTGACATGCTGAAGATCCCAACGAGATGCATGCAGCTCAAGGTGTTTTGTCGGATGTGTTCGGTCAGGGCGCGCAAAACAATCTTGTAATATGTTTTTGGGGGGAGGGGGCTTCGTGTTGATAAACCATTCCATAACAGTAGAAGAAAGAAACTATCTTAACCTTTCCTGCCGACCTTCTTTGGTATCGGAGAACCAGGTGATTTCCAGACTGTGTTCCCTGTTTACTTTCGGGATCGTAATGGTGAAGCCAAGTCTCTTTACCTATAATGATGGAATTCACGTATACCTCACCATGCTCCGCTATCAGATGCTGAAGCTCTCCGCCACTCGCACCATCTTCTGTACAGGTATCAGCAATCTCGGCACCGATCTGGCTTTGTAAGCAACCTGCAGAACGGTGAACGCACTGTCTGAGAAATCCGTAACATTTCTGTCATTCGTCAATCTTTCGGAACATAATGGCAGTTGTGTTAATCATGGTCTCGTTCACTGCAGTAGTTGAAGCGCTTGGACCGCCCTCAAACTCTTTGAACCACCGAAGTGCGGTTGCTTATGACAAAACAGCATCGTCATATGCTTGCTGTAACGTCGTGTATGCTTCCATGCCGTATTTCTGCAGACGGGAGCAAAATTTGAGAGTAAGCGTACTACTCGCTACGAAGCGACTTCATTTTATGCAACCGACTGCAAACATTCTCTCTTTGGCGTCCTGTGTACTCCACCAATCACACGAGTTCTGTTCCTCTCGCGAAAAATTGTTACACCACCGATCTCCATTGTGTGATGAAAAAATTCATTCTCTGTTTTTATGGACTAACCCACGGAAGGATTCATTGTTACGTTATTTCCTAGAAACATTTAGTAATTTAGAAAGTGTTTAAAGCAGGACTTGTGTATGTGCAGCAGTACTTGTTTTGGGGGTTTAAAGAAGTGAAAATAAGTTACGTTACTGTGATTCATGTTGTTATAACTTATATATTGATAAAGTACGGGAGCACGTTCTCTCACACCAGCAGAGCACCGCTTGTTAAGACTGCTTTGACTGCAACAAAATAATGATCTCTCTTTCTCTGATGTTTACATATGCATGTCTTATTTACTCTCTTGGAAACTCACAAAAGAAATTCTGCCATTAACAGTTTTCCGTGTTCGGTGTGTATAGGCAAAACTTTGTTACACTCATCCTGACGAAACAAGCTTGTTACGAAGAGATGGAGTTCTCTATAAATGTGATTTCCAGCAATTGATGTTGTCTCTTCTTCGCATCTTCCTTTGCTACAAAACTGATTATTTCCATTGCATGTTTTCTTTCCTCTTCACAAAGAATCTCTACTAAAATAGAAAATACATTCCTGATATTTCTATGTAAGATCATATAGTATAGTGAACCAGGTAATCCATTCTTGTTGTAAGGTCAATTTTTGTTTCCATATAAGCTTTGTTTTCTGTTTTTTTTTCTCCCCATTTTCTCGCCTTTAATCGAAATCCAAAGGAATTGTACACATGAAAAGATTTTTGAAAATTTTCTTCAAATCCCCTTCGATCCTACCTACTAGGCACCGAAAATGACAGCAAATTTTATATACGTAATTTTTGCTGTCATATTTGTGTGTGGGTGGGAGAGGTCTATCTGCTTTTGAACTGTACTATGCAACGGTAGAAACAGCTCTCTAGGGACAAAGGTCTGGCGTTCGATTCCCACCAGGACCGTCCTCTCTGAAGATATTCCTCAGTCCTTATAACTAGCAAATGCTGGGGAGATACCCAGAAACTTAGCTCTGGAAAACTTTCTTCCTTTATAAAATAAACAAATACATAAAATGCGTTCCCAATTTATCATTTCATCCCATGTTATCGTCAGTGTCACTGTCTATGATGTCTCAGAAGTAAAAACGGGCGTTAAACACTATTAAAAAGCTCTGTAGAAATCAGTAACCAACAATAGCGCACGGTTTAAAATGAGTCATTGTTTCTGCCACATTATAATGCGAACAGTGACCATAGAAAACACCTAGCAGAACATGTACACAAACACTGAAAACTGAACTTTGCCTGTCCTTGCGTCCACACTGTTTTAAGTATTATTTGCTTTCTTTTAAGTGCATATCTCTGTTCATGGTACATTGTGCTGAAGTAATTATTTTCATACACAAGGTAACAATTTTAGTAAAAATGGCATCGTTTACTAATTTTTATTGCCCTCAACCCTTTTAATGTTGCCAAATCTTCAAGCGTTTCACAGTGATGACATTGAAACTTGTTTTGCATATTTTTTCGGATTTTAATTCAAGAGAGCAGAAGCTAAGCGTATATTTTTTATTTTTGTGATATTAAATAACCTTCAAGCTATATAGAAATATGGTCATTTATAATATTCACGATAACTAAAGATACAAACAAAAGAATGTCGTATAAGCGCGAATAATATTTTCTACTTTCTCTAAATGTCCGTTGTCAGCAACATGTTAATGTTTCTTCTTCTTATTCTTCTTCTTATTCTTCTTCTTCTTCTTCTTTTAAAGATTTTTCATTAAGCTTCTTTCTCTGACTGTTGGTTTAAACCTCTTTACGTATTTTTGCTAAATTTAGAGATATTCGCGTTCTTGGTAGCTCTATATTATCTGTTTTATTTGCTACATCATCAATGACCAGTGGCGTAACGAAAAAAGGTTGAGCCCCCCTGCAAAGTTTAATTTGGGCCCCGTAACAAACCAATTCATGTTCAAGCATAGGGGTTCAGTGGCAAGTCTTCGACCGCGGAAATGTCGAATTTGATAGGCTGACAGGACCTCGGAGGGGCCGAGGCATTAAATTTTTTCTGTATTATTATTGGTGGTGGTGTAAAAAACTAGGAAATAGTGTTAATTCCTGGATACACGGTACATCACTTATCTCCAATATCTAGCACAGGAACACTGTAATGTGTACAATCCTTCTGGATCATTGGAAGCGGCGAAGACGTCTAGTATTCTTTGAGTCGAAAATTTCGACTACTTCACTCACGTCAATTCTTCGTGCTCTCTCATACTCGATACTTAAAATACTGAATTCACTTAATCGAATTTGTGACAGGGTGCTACGTAAATATGTTTTTATTGTTTTAATTATGAAAAGTATCGTTCAGCTGTCGCGACTGGCATAGAAAGAGAAATAAAATGAAGGCCGTGCAAACGTCTGGCATACTTGACGCTAAAACGTAATTTTCGATTAGCAAGAGATTTGTCAATTTCCGAACAGACATTTCGTCTTTTATCTCGTTCTTAGTGCACTTTGAAGCATTATAACTGAAATGCGAAAACTGTTAAGTCTTCAACATACTGGATTGATAAATGTTGTGCTTTACTATGCAGTTCTTCTTGTTTTGCAAAACAGATCATTACGTATTTCATAGAATTGATTATATCTAATTTCGTGTGAAACACATTTACTTGAAATATTTTTCAGTATCTGACGGACAGTTCATCAAAATGCCTCTTAGTTTTGTGGAATCTCTTGTTTGCTAATTTGGCGTCACCCCATTGTTTTGCAAGAGAAATGCTTCCTGGAAGTTATTTTTGTAGTCATTCAGCAAATTTTAGCTGTTCGGAGTAACACTTAAACTCGGGAAAGATCAAGGTTGTTAGCTTGCAGCAATTTTTATATCAAATTAACAACTTCAAGTTTTGTGGAATGCAGGACAGCTTGAGAAACACATTCAAAATTTCCCATTTGTTTTGTAATAGCACTGACTTCATTGTAGTCGTCGGGCGATGTGTACATATTATAGAGCTTTTAATCATTTTAATAGTCTTGAAAAAATTATAATTTTATCCACCTTCAAAACCAATATTACATTAACAATGCATAATAAATAAAATTTATTGTAATCTATTATTCAACTCGGCTAGTACCACTATTGCAGTTAGTGCCTTCAAACATGTAAATAGCTATGTCTTGGAGCTTTTATCGAGTCCAATATTTATGACCAATGTGTAGATCCTTAAGATTTAAAGAGTAAGAAGCTATGATATTCCCTCGCTTTGCACTTTGACTGGAAAACAAAGTCTTTCTGCACAAACACACGTACAAAAAAATCCAATACATTTCTAACGACGTCATTTAGAACCAGGCTCAAATTGTGTGCGTCGCAATGAACATATTTAGCTGTTTTTGTTCAATCCTTGCTTTTACTCGTTATAGGTCCTGCACTATTATAACCTTGGCCACGGCATTTGGCTAATGAGATACACTTTTTATGTATTGAATTTAGAATTTCGGCTTCCTATGACAGAGCACATCTCTGTGATCCAAAATTATAGAAAAAAGTGTGCAGACTTGGTTTCACTCTCTACTTTCTGTGATAACAGCTAATTAATTCCCTTTCATTTTTGAACTGAGGTATTTTTCAGATGCTGCACATGTTCCTGTAATACCGGATCATACTTAGACAATAAAAGATTTCCACAGTGATCTTTCCCTAATTCTTCTCTATGACCTCGTAAAGCTAGATTACATACTGCTAATGTAATAAGGACATGAATTAAGCGATCAACGTATTTGTTTCCACGTGTTGTACATTTCATTACAATCTACAGTTCTTTTCTTTTCCAGACATAAATAAGACAGGCCTTCAGATGGGAATGGGACATCTCATGTGTTAAAATTTTTGATAAACCCTGCCAATCACGAACGTTCTTTGTCAAGAAAATTGAAAAGATGCCGAATTCCTGTTAGCAAATAACCAGAAGGGCCCACAGTAAACAAAGCCTCCTTTTCTTGAATAACAGAGTCATTCTCTTGTCATTTTAACCGAGATTTTGTTAATTTTTATTAGTAATTGATGGAGAAACGTCTCTTGTTTTGCTTAGGATCTTCCGAAAATGGGCCTTGGGGTTCGCAATGCCGTATAATAAACTCCTTTGTATCGTCAGTTAAATATCCGGAAAATTAGCTCGGTCAGCAGGAAGTTCCTTTCTAGCTCGAATAGTATCATCAAAGAAGCACTTACATTCTGCTGTGCGCACCAGTACCCAAGCTTCACACACTTTTCATCTTCAACACCAATATTCTTCACTGTTCTTAGAAAACAGATAACCTACTAGTCGGTCCTGGTTTGAATAGTGGTAACCATACTTGCCTTCTAAACCCAAGATCGCGGGTTCAATCCCGACCAGGATCGATGGGGTTTTACGGGCGTAAAAATCGCAAGTATGACTCCCTTCGGAAGGGAAGTAAAGCCGTGGGTTCCGTGTCGCGGGTTTACGGCACGAAAGAACTTCAATCCTGAAAGAATAGGCCTCTGAGCAAAATTTATCGGCCGTTTCACTCCCTGAGTCGAATGGGACGCTGATGACCTGAGATGTTAAAGAGCGTCCGTAAATGAAACAAATGAACAACAGATGATCTACTATAACATGGGATATTACAGTGTTCATTTATTATCTCTGAATTAGTATTAAAGAAAGAATCCATTTACATAATTTTGAAACTGGTCTTTCAATTTCTCTTTTTTCACAGTTTTTTGTGCACCTCTCAAATATTCATAACTAGTTTTAAGTGGCTTCATAACGAAAAAAAAAATAGAAAATAGAACAGTATTAATAGTGTAATATTGTAAATGACACGAGACCAGCATGAAACACTTTTACCCATCTGCATCAATAATACGGAAGCAACGGAAAATAAACCAGTACATATATTATACAACACTAACACTGATAAACTCTCCCGCACAAAGACTCTGAAAAATGTGTTGACAAATTACGAGCCATTGTTACTTACTCAAAGAAACCAGGTTATGTACACCGTGAACGTGGCGCGTATGCGATCTAAATATGTATTGTTGGAGATGTTAATTTTCTATACTCAATTTGCTGATTGTTGACATGTTTCACTGAAGGTTGCCACCTCTTTTTCTTTTACTGCTTTGCATGTCGTCCACCCCATGACAACCTATTTGCATTTCTTTTTTGTTTAAAACTTTTCGTTTTTTTGCGGGCAGCTGGGGGCCTGCAGGGCCCTCAGTTACTCTCCTGTCAATGCTCAGTAAGTAGTGAGAATTGCACCTTTTTGTTTCGGGATGGGAGATTTCGACTTTAAAAGGAATGATATCTTTATTGTCGGTGAGTGGCTGGTGCTGGTTAGACTTTGATAGCGCTCATGCATTTATTTAGAAGTGCTGTACAGCTGTTTTTCATCGTTTGTCGTGAGTTATTAACTGTCGTTTTACAGCATGATGTGCTCATAACTGATAATTATCACATTTTCTAATGTAAAACCGAAGAACTAATCTAAAACTATGCTAAGCCGAAGACCAATCCAAAAATTAGGCTAACCTAATAATTGACTAACAGTTTTCCTAATATTAATTAGAATGCACTTAGACTAAACATTTTTCTGACACAAAAACTAATGAACCTAACCTTACTTAATGATTGATAAAAACGAATTTTCTGATATAAAACAGAAAAAGTAACCTAAACCTAACCTAATCCAATAATTGACATTGAAAGAACGGAACAGTTAACCTAAATGTAATCTATTGTAATAATCAATTGAAGACAATTTCTAGTAGTCCAGACAAAGCTTTTCTGATGATAGCAATTGTGGAAGTTTTCTATAGTGATCCACCACAACAGTTGCTGAAAGTTGTGGTGACTGCAGCTGTGGGTATTTAGGACAAGGCGGTATCTTTGGGTGTAAGAAAGCCTTCTCTACGAAGAGAATAATAATACGCCGGGCTCCTTCGTGAACTTACCTCTCCCGCCTTCCACAACCTTACATGCATTTATTATATTCTTACTTTAAACTCCGAATTTTCAAAATCACAGTAGCGGGAAACAGTTCAATAGATCCAGTGGCTGAGTACCAGAAGACTCTGTACTATCACCGAAACTTTTCACCATCTACACGGGGGACTGGTCCCATACGCGATCGCCAACTTAGCTGAATACGCAGACGACATACAGAGAGTGCTACACCTAATCGAAAGCTGGCGGCAAATGTTAATAAATGCGCGAAAAGCAACGCAGTTATATTTCCCAAACATCGCATACCCGCTAACTTCCCCACACTCACTGCAGGCAGCAAAGGATCCAGTGGGAAAATTCCCTCACGTATTCGGAAGTTCAGATGGATAAAGGGCCATTGTTTAAGGGACGCATCTCTAGAACTGCCCACAGGGTTCAGGAAGCAATTACTTAATTGTTCCATAATTTAGTTCAAAGGCGATGCTTGTTCATTTAAAACTGCACCTGTTTAAAGCTCTGATTATCCCCATCACATTGTATGCCAATAAAATTTGGGCGATGGTAGCAGATAGTTGGCTGCAAATTGTACAAGGAAAGCGGGTTTTTTTCCCCATCGACTGTTGCACGAAACCTACTCCCTTCCATTTATGGAGAAGGGTTGAGAAATTCTACGTCAGATTACCATTTCATGAACGTGTTCTAATTCGTTCTCTAAGCAATTATAATTGCCAAGTTAGACTCTAGATGCCACACTGGGCATCTTGGATGACTATAGTAAATTTTCCATACATTTCAAGTTGCACTTAAACTCCAAATTATAACTGTCAGCATTATGGACATGTCCCAGGATGTCAGATCCACTCGTCCCAACAGGTGAAGTCTAGCACTATTTTCATCCTTCCACTGCCTCTATCTCTCAAACTTCATCCCACAATGCTATAAACACCTTGCACAGGCTACCAACCCAGCATGGCTAAAAGTTTGGCTTTTGACTTTATGGGTTTCGTATATAAGTGACGTTCCTGATGATGAGGGCAAATTTGAATAGAGTTTAACGCCCATTTTAACTACTGAAGCATCACAGGCGGTAGACACTGATGATACATGAGATGAAATGATAAATTGGGTCGTTTCCAGGCCTAACTTACTTTGTCATTTATGAGGACTTAGGAAAACCTGGAAAACACGTCAGTCAGGGAGGAGCGTCTTGGTGGGAATTGAACCCCATGCCTCCCGGTCATGAGTGCGCGCCTTTAACACTTCGGCAACCCGTGGCTGTGATGCGTTAAATACATATCCTCGAAAGCTCAGAAGCAATTTCACCTTTAACCACTCTGATCACTGCAGAACACTTCTACAAAAGCACCTTTAATATAAAACGGAAAAAATAGCCTAAACCTAACATAATCTAATATTCGTTTAAATATTAATATGTGAATTATGAATAATTTCCCGTTAAAATTAATGTAAATAAAATTAACTAATTTGTACTCTCGATAAACCACCACTAAGAGAATAAGAATAAAAGTTAACTCCAAAATAAATTTAAAAGGCTCATATTAGAGGCGAATTCGAACTCGCAAGCTTGCATGCAAAAAGTTCAAGCTTTAGTAACGGCAATAAAAAATAATAAATTGGAGGGGGGGGGGACGGTTCGCACAACTTGTTATGCCATAGAAGATGGCAACGAAGAAGAAGAAGAAAAAATGTTCCTTTATCCATTGTATCCGCATTCTACCTCGAAAGTATGAATATTTAGTGCAAGTAGTTAATATGGCTTCCAGAAACTTACGTAATCATTAAACACCGCAATAAGTCTAGCATATTTCAAGAAGAATGAGTATAAAGGGACTTATATTGCCATAGTAGATTATAAAAGTGAATATTATAAGCAGAGCCCGGAACTTCAGGCATTTGTTTTGTTTAAAATAGACAGGGAAAAGGCACTTAAAACACTGAAAATAGGCAAAAATATAAATAAAATAGGCGTTTATTAAAAGTTAAAACAGAGAAATATCACTCATTATGAATGAATATTTAAGATACTTAATACTTTCTTTATCACATATTTAAAGTACTTACGCTTATTTTTCTTGGTCACAAGCAACAACAAGACGTGTTTTCAAGATATTAATTGGCATATTCAGCAACTTGTCAGAGAGAACATTTTTAATCATGGAAAAAGAACGTTTTACTTCTACTGAAGTGATTGGATCATATTTCTGATGAACTCATACCAGATACAACAGAACATTCACCTTTCAGGACATCATCGAAATGTTGATCAAGACAAAGAAGTAGTTTTGAATGGTCTTGGTGAATGAGAAAAAGATGCGCAGTGGTTTCTGGCCCAGTTCATAGTTTATAGGGGAATCAGGTTAGTATCTCTCTTACTTCCACTGTAGGAACTGTTTATTGCACTGATGTATCGCTTGCTTACAATTATTTGTTATATTTATGCAGTTGAGAAGTTACTCCCTTCATAAATTTCCTACAAGGTCATTCACCAGGACTATTTCAAACTACATTACTTTCCTCATCATATTTCCTGGTTATCGTAGGCCCGAGGTAACTGTGAAAGGAACTTTCGTTAATGAAGGTTCTGCTATTTAAAGAGCTTAAGTGAATGGGTTAAGGAAAATGCTTTGGACTGCTTGAAAAGAAATAAATGTAAAACAAAATTTTCAATAGATAATTTTTGTGAGATGAAATTGGCATATAAGTTTTATAAGTTTTTTCTCTCGATAAATTGAAATTCGTTATAGACTTTATAAAATTCCTAAATAATCTCAGAAAAAATCCACAACAATCCAAAATAGGAGGAAAAAAGGGGGTTTTTAAACCTTAAAACAGGCAACAAAGATCAAAATAGGAGCAAAATTCTAGTCCGTACGTACCCTGCTAAATGTACGGAAACGTTCATTTCTCTCTGATTCTTAAATATATCCACCGAGATAGAAAAAGTATTTGGTCTAACTTCAAGGCTGTGATTATAAGAATATTCAAACTGATATAACATATCCCGTTAGAGCGTAAACGTTTACCGTGCACAAGGCTGATAATTAATGTTAACTTTATTTTTAGACTTTCTGAACTTGGTCACTGCTTACCAGATTCATTCTCTAGTGCATCACGAGAGATGTAGATATTTTTATTCTACATCCTCCCCTAGAATAAAGTTATAATACATTATGACAATGCTGTAAATAGACTCAATGGTCGTTATCCATAGCTGTTTAAAATCCCGTGAGGAATACAATTTTAGAATAGTAATGACCATTAAAATGTTAAAACCCCCAGTTAATATGCTAACCTACAAGAGAGTAATTGTGACATATGCTGTAGTAGCAGCCGTGAAATGTTCGCAGCACGCCACTGAAGTGAAACGTCGCAACTAAAGCGTCTTATTGTCTGCCTGTTAACTGGGCCGTGCATAATGATTGGCAACACTGGGAGAGGGGAAAGCACAGCGTAATGAAGTGAACATTTTCATATCATCATTTGCCGACTTTCAGCGGGAGTAATTTCGTTTTGCTGTAACCGTCTCTACATTTTCCTCCCTCATTTCCTAGTATCCGTGCTTCTTCCTGCACATTTGATCTGTCTGCCGATGATAAAACACCGCGCACATGGCAGGCTCATTCCGTTATCTTACTCTTTTCCAATGTTTAGTGAATGTTTTCCTGCGTCGTTGGCAGCATTGCCCGTTATTGGCAGTGTTATGGTATTATGAAAGTTAGCGAATATTTTGGCGGGTATTTTTTTTTAAAATTATGCTTGCATATATTTACTGCATAGGTAAAAACGTTAAAGCAATAATTACGTACTTATACAGGGATTTAGCTAATTTTAAGCTGTTTTTTAGCGATTTATAGAAAAATATGGCATCATTGATACGTGTGATTTGTTTCATACACCACTATTTTCTCCTAGACCTAGCCAACAAGCACTCATCAAGCAAATGAATATAAATCAGTATTTCTGCCCCTGCTGTCTGTGATATGCGTAACCCAGCTGTTCCCAATTTTCTTGCATGCACCAGTACGAACTCCTTTTCGAGGATGAAATTATTGGCGACCCCATTCACTTCGTTCTAAGTTCGCGCGCACGCTTCAACAGTGTGACATCTTTTCAGCAGCGCTGCTGTATTATTGGTCAAAATAAGCATAATGCAACATCCTTTCCCAATTTATCTTGACATTTCCTGTATCATCAGTGTCCACCGCCTGTGATGCCTCAGTAGTAAAAACGGACTTTAAACACTATTTAAATTAATAATAATAATAATAATAATAATAATGATCATCATCATCATCATCATAATAGAATGCTGACCCACAGTTGCGTAACTTAGGGTTGCCACCTTTTGAAGTCGAAATGTCTGGACATCTGTACTTACATATTCTGTTGAAAGGAGGTAAACATAAATGTACTCTGAACTTTTCTGTTGTTGTTGCTGCTGCTGCGGTCTTTAAAGGGGATATTGCGTAATCCTAAACACTAAATCTTATTTTCTCAAAACATACAATGATCATTTTTACATCAAATAGTAGGATTCTTATCACTCTGCATCTCCTCATATTTTTAACTGTGAATGTCACTGCACTCTTGAGTGATATTAATTTCGATTACTGTACTTTCGTTATCAAATGGCGTTTTAATGTAAAAATCAGAAAAATTGAAACTATCCCCCCCCCATGTCTTCAGACGATTTAGCATAGAGTTTGAAAAGGTCTGGATCCTGAGTATAACTAATGAAATCCTATTTATGCCCGCTAGGTCTTTAACCATCAATTATATTAATAATAAAATAAATTGTACACATATCGTTGCATATTTGGCATTCTTTTCATTGTTGCTATAATAGCGCAACTTCACACCATTGTTGTCATTCATAATAATATTCGGTGTTGCACTTGCTACAAAACCCGAAATTTCATTAATATCTTAGCATTAATGAAGATATTGCAACAAGATTTAAAGCGAACTTAACTCGTTTTTTGAGTAATGCGATATAATGTGCTGGAATTGCTCACCACCTGTGTTCAGACAAAATTGAAGACGATGCACCATATTTTGTAAGGTCATTGCCAGTACGTCCGCTGCCATGCCTGGATTACTTCGGCTCCCTTTCAGATATCCCGTACAAAATAATAAGGCGGCGTCACCGGGAGAGCGTGGTGGCCAAACTCCTTGGTTCCTGTGAAAGTCGGTGCGGCATTTGTGGACGGTCTCTTGCATTGTGGCACAATAAAGGACCTTTGGTTTCCAATTTCTTCTACAGTGCCCAAATGCTGGATGACTTTGTCCATTTTGTTTTCCCATAAAAGTATGGGAAAGTATTAAAAGTATTCAAGAAATGTCAGGTTCGGTAGCGAGTGCAACGCCCGATACTGTACTGGTATTCTGTTTTCCCACTTTTTTAATTAACGAATTTTCATACACATTTCAACCAGCTTCCCCCTTCATCTGGAGACAGTATATATAATTCTTTCACACCTCACTTCCTTAATATTAGTAGAATATAATGTGGGCATTATATATATGAAAAATAAAATAACTAAAATAACAATAGCTAAAGAAGCAGAAAAAGAACAAAACACACACACATATATATATATATACCAGATTATCTCTCGCTATATTTCGACCTCTTGAGCTCTTCTAACCGTAAGGCAAGAAGGAAAGTAAAGGTGTAAAAATAAATATTGAATATAAAAGGTAATGTAATGCATGGAAACATAAAACAAGCAACAAGAGCGAGAAAAAATATAAAAATATATTAATATGTAAGATTTAAACCCGGGGTGTACGCGCTTTATGTAAAAATATACCTGCCATTTCTCTATCTCTGAGTAAACTTTCAGAGCTATGAGCAGGTAACGCATCAATAAGCGTAAAATAAAACACATCGTCGAAATCCTTACAGCAAGACAAGGCATGATGGGCAACCGGCAAGGGAGACTTGGTTTTAACGAACGTCTATGATTGTTCATAGGGAGAGAAACAATTTATAGAATGTATAGAACTAAACCTTCAAATGACTCTTTTGGTAATTAAACAAAATTTAACAGTTTATTTTTATTATCATCATTATTTGTGTTATTTTAAGCGACGAGTTTTTTTTTTCTTTTATTCTTTCTTCTTTTTTTTTTTAATCAAATGAGTACCTTTTAGGAAATGTCGAATAATGGGGAAGAAATATGTGGGTAATTTAATTGCACGGAATTGGCAACGTTGGTGATTGGTTGTACTGTAACCGATAAGAAGTGGATTGAAGAGCAAAAATGAACCTGATCACATTATTAGCTTCTTGATTCTTGGGATCAGCTAGAAGCGAGGAAGCATGACGAGAATGGAACCTTTAGCAGGTGAACAGAATGGGAACAAGATAATGTAATGGAAAGAGAAAAGCTGAGAGCAGAACATATTACCCCGAACTTCTATTGGAAATTCGTAACGTGTAATAAGATTGTCAATACGTCTTTTCATTGGGAGAAAAATTGCATCTATTGAGAAACTTCGCCGATAGAGTATAAGAACCGTGCGTTATCAGATGGAAGTAATATTCTTTAATAGTAGCATTAAAACTAGAGTGCAAAACTATAGAAAAACGAAATCGATTCATAAGTCATTTTCATGATACAGAACACGTGAAAAACAAACATAGAACATCAACAGTAGAGTACACTCAAGGTAACGAAAAGTGAAGTGATATTTTGCAATACAAATACGAGAACTGCAAGAATAACCATACATTTTTTTTTTTTTTTTTTTTTTTTTTTTTTTTTGCAACATAACTTTACTCGTACTCATACTTTTGATCCTTGATAATTATTGCCTCCGCAGGCTTCACTGCATTTGATGCTGGAAAAAACTTCCCACGAAGGTGTTTCTTCAAACAAGAGAAAAGCAAAAAGTCACTTGGGGCTAAATCTGGACTATAGGGAAGGTGAGGGACACACTTCATATGAGTGTTTGTGAAATATTCAGCAAAAACATTTGCGACGTGGGACTGTGCATTATCGTGATGCAGCATCCGGCTTGTTGCATGGAAATGTGGCCTTGCAAAGTTTTCAGGTCATCTCTGTAGTATTTCGCAGTTATACTTGTGTATGCAGATACACATGCTGGTAAACCATTTCTTGAATGAGATGGTTATAAGTTTCTCAGCAGAAGCAACTACTTTTGCTTCTTTTAATGTTGATGATGATGGAGATTTCCATACAGAACTTTGCTGTTTGCTCTCAGGATCGAAATGATGTAGCCACGTTTCATCGGCATTGGTGATTACCTTTGAAGAAATTCAACATCTTCCTGTAACATCAACATCAACCTGCATGCAGGGGTCTTGGAACCTACCGTGCACAAACACGTCTCATGTGCAACCCACTGAACTTTTCAGAATTTCTGAAAGTGTTCTTAATGTTAGTCGACGATGCTCTCTCACAATGACAGCAGAAGTTACAGTACAGACTGTAGCTTCAGATTCTCCTGTCTTTGAAATTGATTACCTTCTCTCTTTAAACCATCTTGGATTGGCGCTACGGTCCTGCATCCTATAACATTGCAAAGGCCTCATCTGAAGATTTGTTGAACAAAAGCAGAATTTCAGAGCAATTGTTTGTCTGGTGTCACCTCCATTTTGCTAAGGCCGAACTGAACATGTTTTAACGCGCACTCTTCTCACAGGCGGGAACCGGAAGTGATAGTAATGAAACTAGTACCAGATGTACACATTACGCAATAAGCTAGCAAAATATTTTAAAGTTAAATTATACCTGAGAAAATGATGATCATTCTTTATTGAACACAGCCCTCATATGCGGGTGCGGAACAATGTGGAGTAAAAAGACAGTACAAGACCAAGCATTTTGAGGCAAGGAACAAGGGGCCGCAGAACATGCGTCAACACGAAATTCCTCATGTTAGAGTCTGAGATTGTGACCTGCCAGATGTGAACAAAACGCACTCGTGTACAGTACTAGTCATTGTGTGTCTGATGTTCAATGCAACATTTGTGTTTTGAAACCTACTGGATGATACGATAATACTGAAGGCTCGTCTTGAAATTAGGCGAAAATTGTGCTTCCGACATGACGGCGCCCCTGCACATTTTTCACTTGCCTCTCGAAGTCACCTAAACAGAACATTTGGTGACAGATGGATCGGGCGCAACGGACTAACGCGGTGGCCTCCACGGTACATCAATTAAGTACGCGCATGTTATTTAGTTTCTCTTTGGTACCAGTACAGGAGAAGATTGAAATACGGCACCTGTGCTTTTTGGCCTTGTATTATGCTGACAGCTAGTGAATGCTACTTCAAACTATTTCTTATCGTGTTCGTTTACACACCAGTCGTCCTGCTGAGCTCTTCCTGACATTGCAGACACATTGTGCGATTTTCTGTTTTACGGATTATTGAAGTCATTGTTGACAAGTAAAGAACTGCATATTATTTCATGGTTTATTTACTACTGAGGATCCTACACTTACAAAAATGTAGTACATGAATTAGTTTTATTAATAATATAACTGGAAATGTTGCATAGCTAGTAGAAAATGTATTTCTTTTAGGTTATTGTGTAACATGGCGGTGATGGTAATATGGCACCCCTCCATGTTTGGGTGTCATGCTCTTTTAAATAGCAAATAATGAAATTGTATTATTGTAGACATGACTAGAATGCAGCACGACCCTGCGCTACCTAAGTAAGAAAAGAAAACAGTGGGAATCCAGAAACAATGATTAAAGCTGTTAAGGCCGTCAGGGACAAAAGAATGGGATTTGAAAAAACGGTTCGGCAGTTTTCAGTTCCTAAGACTACTTTAAGCCGGAGTATCTCCAGAGGATGTAGTGCCTAAGAAGTCAGGTAGGGAGACCTGGGTTAGAAGAAGAACTATGGTTTCACTAGAAAAGACGCTTATTAACCTGCTGAACGAAGTGAAACATCTGCTGAGGTCAGTCTCAATGTTCCTTCTCCTTGAGGTGTTAAACGGGCATGTTTCTCCAGAACATTTATGTCCTGTTCTTCAGCCAACGAAGAAGACAAACAGTGGCCGAAATGCATCTACAGCAGCCCTCTTACACCCTCCTCGTATAAAAGAAATTTAGCAAAAGTAGGAGAAGAAACGCAAGACCATGAAGGATAGACCTGCTCAGACATCACTTGCTGATGCACAGAATAAGACGAAAAATGCAGGAGGAAGGGAGAAAAGAACTCTTTGTGATAAATCTGAAGTTTCTGATCGTGTGTTCATCGCTACTGAGGCCGAGAACCGTCGCCAAACGAGGAGAACGCAGAGAGCGCTTTTTCTGCAATGGAAAACTTTTGGAAGAAAAGCGAGGAGAATGTGGTGTCACGTGTCTGTGCTGGATATGAAGGAGCAGACTATACTTGAGAGTACTGTAAATTATAGTGAAATAAGACTGCTTTTTATTTTTTTATGCAGTTTTAGTACTTAATACATCGGAGGAGAGAATAGTCACACATGTTTACTATAAATAACTACTTAACATACATGTTTTAAATGATTGTATGCAATACAAAAATGTATTATCTCTCTACTAATGTATGTTTTGAAAATATAACGAGTAAAGCATTCTCCTCAAAGAGGTAGAAACAAAAGTGGGTGCCATATTACCATTCTTCCTGTACTCTTTAGTTGAATCAGTACGTACACAGTGATTATATTTCATTTTGCAGAAGTTTCATAACGTTAAATTTGAATTATGACCATGCAGCGCTCCTATTATTATACTGCATCTCCGGCGCCGTGTTCCTAACCTCAAAATGTTTAGTTTAGTACTCCCTTTCTACTATATAATTTTCTGCGCATTGTTTTTTTCATGTTCTATAATAGTGTGTAATAATCTTTTCATGTATAGATGTCTCAACCGGAGGTACGGATTATTAACGTCAGAACTTTATGCATTTACCTGTTTTTTTCAGGATATCGTTAAATTTAAGTTTAAATAATGAATTTTAGGAATTTGTGCTGCATTTAACAACACATTTCGATTAATGCCTTTGTGTCTTTATAATTGAAAACACTTCAGTAAATGTTTATGAAAGTAGATCAGCAATATTATTACTAACACAGCCTATCGTGCTGATATGTTTATGATTAGTATTTATAGTTAAATGAAGAGTTCATTTTCAAATATAATATTATCTTTAAATATGTTAATAAAGGTGAAGTGCGAAATGCTGCTTTGCAAATTTAAAAATGATCGCACGAACCGTTTCCTACCACTAACCCATGAAAATTACATCAAGGTAGCCAGTGATAACGTACCGGGTCTTATCATTGTTGTTTACAATGAACATACGTCAGCAAATAGGTACATTGCTGAGAGAGACTTTATTACCCTCCTAGAGTTTATTTTTCACTTATATTGGATCCGTATTTCGTTAGTAGCAGCTGTGTGCTTTTAGTTTACTTACCCAAATATGTGTGTGTGTGTGAATGTATAGAACATAAACAATCTTGTTTGTAGGAATAAATCAGGTTTGCGATTTAAAAGCTGCATTTAGAAGTATAAATAGTTTTTATTGCATGTTAGATTTTATCAGTCGCCTTAAAGGAACGGCTTTATATATCGCACCTAGACCATAGTGATAAAAAATTTATTGCTAATAGAGCCTGCTCGATAAGTTTTATCCACGGTCAAATTGCAAACAATACAATATAAAAGCTCATCTAAATTTATGCCAGAATATTCTTAACCACATGTTTACTCCAGTTATGCAGGGCCTCCCGTAATTGTGTATTCCAAACATATACACATTTTTTAAAAAAAAAGTCATCTCTTAAATGCAAAATTCTTGTAAGTGCTACTCATTACAGTACGCGGTTTACAAGGCATCCAGCAAAGCTGTGTAGCAATTGCAACAGTTGTTATACGGCATGTACTAAAGACGTTGTCTAGTATGGTGTTCCATTAGCTCCGTGGCAGAGTGTGCAGTGATACCGTGGTTAAGAGCATACGATTAACAGGAGCAGTAACCTTGATAGGATTAGAACATGCCATGGGCGAAATTACTAGGTTTTTTGCAGAATGGAATCTAAGGTTAAATAGTGCAAAATCAAATATAATAGTATTTAAAAAGGATTAACATTAAGAAAACATGAGAGTTTGTTCATAAATAGAGACCCAATGGAGGTAGTGAGAGAATTTTATTATTTGAGGGTGCAATTTACAAGTAATGGAAAATAGGAGGTGCATTCTACATATTCACAAGTCAAAGGAAAATTAACTATAAAAACTGTCAGAATAATTTCCCACATTGCCAAAGAAATGTTAGAAAGACTATATGAGGTTGTGGTTGAGTCAAAGATGATGTATGCAGTAGAAATTTGGGGAGTGTCAAGATTGAGTGGTACATAGAATGTTTTGTAGAGCGCTTCTGCGATTACTAAAAAGTTCACCAAGGGGAGTGAGTTTGGCAGAACTGGGATGAGAGAGAAGGAAAGATATAATAATGGAGAGAATCTTGAAATGTTGGTACAGATGTATAACATTTGATAATAAAAATGTATTGAAAGAATATCTTATACCAAAGAGTGTACTGGGAAGTAAGAATTGCTGTGAGGGGGGAAAACTATTGAAGAAATTGAAATGGGGGATGTGAAAGTAGCGTCAGTGGATTTTGAAAAGAAGCGAGACAGGGGTAGAAGGAATAGAGAAGCAAGAGATTTTGCTAGCTTTGAGGTTAAGGGGCATTATTGCTGAAAGGATTAAGAAACAAAATTAAAAAAGGATGTATTATGTGTGGGGAAAGTGGATAGTGTATTCTGTTGTCTAATAAAATATGAAATGGTAAAAAGGTGGAGGGGTAGTATCTGGGATGAAAAATGGGACAATCTACAACACGTTATGTTGGCAATTAAAATGTCCTTAGGAAAAGTAAGGGAGGAGAAGTACAAGGGCACACAGTTGTTATTGTAGGGGTTCATTTACCGTACAGATGGTTAAGTTATAGGAAAACATAGCTTTGATACTGCCAAATTCTTAGATATTTTGTTTGTTTATGTAAATTCAATTGTAATGTTGAGTGTGGAAATTCAACCATTCATTCATTTAAGAGCGTAGGTTTGCCCCCCGACGTGAAGCACTTTTTAAATAAACTTTTCTAACATATTATGACAAATTAGTTTTGTAATATTGCTTCCCATACACGGCAAGTTTTAACGTTCACACATTATAATCTTTCCTTCAGTATTTGCTCTATCTAAATACAAAATGCTATACACGCATTCCCTGTTCATACTCCAAGGACAAAAGATGGCACATGGGTACAAATTTAAGAAACCTGGGATGTTGTAGCCTCTCACATTATCATTCCTCGTCATCATCTTCATATTTCGGACAATGTATTCGGTCCTTGCGGGCATCTCAACCTCAGAAGTTGTTAAGCAAGAGATGTTGCATTGAACATCAGACACACAATGACTAGTACTGTACACGAGTGCGTTTTGTTCACATCTGGCAGGTCACAATCTGAGACTCTAACATGACGGATTTCATGTTGACGCATGTTCCTTGCCTCAAAATGTTTGGTTTTGTACTGTCTTTTTACTCTACATTGTTCCCCACTCAGCATATGACAGGAAGATACTTTATTACTTCAGCCTTGTTCACGGCTCACCGTTTGTGCCTACCTCCCCAATGGATGCACCTCCAGGAGAAAGAGTTGAGTTGGGGAAGACACCGGGCGGCCAGGATACCTGGACGTCCCCCAGGGAGTGCGAGCTCCTCAGATGGTTCGCTTTCATACCCTTCCAAAGCCACTACGCTTTCACACGACTCTGTAACAGAACCTACAGAATAAAATGATATTAAAAGAGAGCTGAAAATTCTGAAAAGGAAAGATGCATCCTAAGGGACCAGGAGAAATTGTAAGCTCGGGATTGTCGGTCCCAAGTGATTTGAACCCGGGACTTGCCAAGCGTTACCGCCTGAGACACCTCTGTCGGTTCCCCGCACTCAAGCATCTATGTCTTTTCTACCTACGCATGACTTGCACCAAATAGTGCAGGACAGTAATACCGGTTCATGTCTGAGAGAAGACGCAAACTCCTGTAGTGTTATCTAGCGCCTGTTTTTCATCTTCTCTCTCCTGTGTACTGTTTTTGTAAAAATTGCGGTTGTCGCCTCAAGCGTGCTGCCTTAGGGGGTGGATGTGTTTCTCCACACCTGATACGCTCTGCGCTCATTAACAGTTCCATATTATGACTTGGGCCTTTAGGCGTTAGCAAACATCCCAACAAATTCCAATTTTCGGGTAAACTCTACTACTTTGGAAACTTCTCAATTTGCGTTTCATTTAATGCGAAAAGTTAATAAAACAAGTAGAACGCTATATTCTCATTTGTAAAAAGAACAGCTGATTCATGTAAAACTCGTGATCATCTATACTTTTCAGCATAGTCAGCTGTTAAGTAGAGAATATGAAATGATATAAACAACTGCAACAGGAAATTCCATTACTGCTCTTTCTTGTGTGCAGTTGTCAAAATTCGTTCCCTAGCTAAATTCGTTACCAAAATTCAACGTGTGTGGCAAGCGATAACCATAACGTAATAATTTTATTGATTTGGTTTAATTATGGACGCTCTTTAACACCTTAGGTCATCAATTCGGGGCATGAAACTTCCGATAGAATTCTAAATATGTATTAATAAAGTAACAGTCCAATTAAAAACTTTAACGCCATTTTTCTCAGTTGGACATTTTAATATCTTTGGGTGCATATTCCTCCCACACTATTAAAGACAATGAAATAAAACTTCTAAACACTTTTCCATGATAAAAAAACTACTAAAATAATAAGGAATTTTTGTAACCCATATAGGTTTTAAAATGTAGTTATTTCATTAAAATATTTATTTTAAAAATATTTTTTTTTTTTTTTTTTACAAAAATCATATCTTGACAACCAATTAAAATTTCAGAGAATTGCTTGTTATTATTAGAAATGAAGGTACAAATTACTCGTGGTAAAAATTTGAAGTTGATATCTCAATCCAGTTTTGAGAAAAGTGCCTGAAAAATGGAATTAGCATGGGCGAAAAAGATTCCCATTAAGAACTATATATTAAGATAATAAAATAATGTTGCAGTAAACATTTTTCACAGTGTGTAAACATTTCAAGAAATTGAGACATTGGGCTGCGTTGCGGCACGCTGGGTATAAACGAACGTTTCCAACCTTATCATAAGACAAGCGACTAGCTGTCCAGGTGGCGACGTGTTGTGCGCAGACACTGCGGGCTAGTGGGGAACGCGACACGCTGCCGTTGCACCATTCAGTGTGTGTGGACCGTGCCGAACGTTAGACACCATGCCCAGAGGCATGCTCCGCTTGCCGACACCATGGAAACGATAGCAGAAGACGCCGAGAGTGAATATGAACTTGGTAGGCCCTAGTGTTTGAGTGTGTGTGTGTGTGTGTCGCAGGTTTGTTTACACGGGAGCTCTGCTGGCATCAACACGAATGTCGCGTACCGCGAGTTCTTCCATTGCTCCGAGTAATAATTGATGAATATACTCGTAAATCTCTAACGTGAATGTTTCTGTGATATTTCTTAGTTGAAAGGTGTAGAGTGTTTGAAGGGATGGTCAAATTTAAAACATGAAGTCTTTTGAGGGCATTAACGGGTCTTTCAAATCTTCAAGGAGTATTAAATTTATCATCCCTACTTATTCCTTCATCTTAATCTATTCAGCTCTTTAATTTACAAAATAGGCTCATTATACATTCTAATTTTCAAGCTAAGAATCTATTTTTAACTTCCATTTCTAAAGTCATAAAGCTACCTTGCTCTAAAAGGAAATTTCGTAGAGACATATTATTAAGCATGTTTTTATTTTTAAAAAATAGAAGAAAAAAAGCAATGAATGAAATAGAAAATGATACTAGAAGAAGTAGAGAATAAAGGCAGAAAGGAAATTAATATGAACAACAAAAGAGTTTTAATACCTCAGTAGAAAAAGAAACAACAGAGACCCACAAAGCTGTACAATAGAAAATAGAAATAAAACACTGTGGTAGGTCGATGATATGAACTAATTGACCAACATTCCACAATTCTGATAACAGAACGTAGAGAGCATAGAGCACAATTTAGAGATTTTAGAAGATAATTTTACTATTAAAATGCATGCAAAATACATGAACTAAAAGAAATAAATGTTTCTTCATTATACTTTCTTTTCCTAGAGAGGATCCACTTTTTACTTTCTTTAGCAAGTTTAAAAGTTCTAATTTTGCCTCTCTAGCTAACACATTAGCATCACCTTCAAACCTCGTGTAATGAATCCATCGCAGAGAACAGAAACATTGAAGACAGTTTTGGCGAAACACGGACTCCACATTACGATATTGTGAAAAAATGTGACACTTTTTGAAAAAAAAAATATTCACTTATCCAAATCAAAAGTACAACATTGCGGTTTAATATAATTTGATTTATATTTATTAAAATGTAACGATATATTATTTTGAACCATTCAATCACTATTTTCACAGAAAATTACAAGCACTTTCTCCGTGTTTTCTGGCAAGAGATTGCACCATCCGTCTGTGAGGATATTTTTGCCGCGTTCTACATCACATGATGTGACAGGAACGAACATGCTACATTTTCTAGCTTTTTGTTTTGTGAAATAGATTTTGCCTTGCCCTCTAGTGTGTTAGTGGCTTCATTGACTTAAGTACTATCTGGACACAAGTTTTTATAAACTTACCTTAGATGCTACTGTTCTGTTGATATGTTTTTATAAAAAAAATGCCTCCGTTTTCATTTCGTAAGGTTTTAAGTGGTATTTTTACCGACACGGTAGCATTACATTGTTTCTCTGTTTTTTCTTTCCTGTCTTCCTGCATCTGACTTTTGGTGTTTTGAAATTGAAATTTTGTGCGTGCAGGTACCCAAATAAAAACATTATAAGTATATAAATTTACACCGTTCTTGATACTGTTTTAAATCCAAAGACTAATACTAATATAATGTGTATTAACTAAAACAACATAATACCCAGGTAGCATTCAAAACTCCGATTCATTCTTACATTACGGGATTTCATTGTGGCATTTGTCAAAAGAATGTATGCATTTTATACATGCATATAAGTTCTGCCAGCAAAGTAGTTTTTATTATTTGCTCATTATTAATGGAAAGTTCACAAATTGTGTAAATAGCGGTTACCTAGCTGTAATACAGAAACATGCATACACTTTCCGTTAGAACTGTTTTCATTGTGGCAATGAAAACCTCTTACACTTTTTTCGCATCTTGTTAAGGGACACTGGGAGAATTTCCAAGTTCCTCAGTTGTGTATTTTTTTTTAACTTTCACTTTGATTTCATTGCATTTAAGTTAATGTGTGTGTGCGTGCGTGTGTTTCAAAGCTCCAATTGCAAAAAGGCCAACACATTTTCTCAACTCATGAGCCGCGTGGGACTTTATAGCTCGCAGAGCATTTATATATTTTATATATATACATATGTATTAATACATACAATATACAATTAAATTAAATAAAGCTATAAAGTGTTTCACAAACTTTATCACGTAAATATGTTGCATTATCAAAATCTCCCACGCGGCTCAAGAGTTGAGAAAATAGGTTGGCATTTTTGCAATTGAAGCTTTGAAACACATACAAAAATTGTATAGAAAAATATTTTAAAGAAATTTGTGAGTGAACTGTGATAATTTTTTAAATCTATAAGAAATTTCAATCTTTAAAATTAATAATTTTCCAAAGAACATATTTTTTTATTATTGGTGTCAGCATGTATGTTGTCTTATAGAATATTACAATGGACACTTGTGCACGTTCTGGGAATTTTTTATTGATTTAAACAAAAACTGTTACGCGTGGGACATTCTGAATGTGTGAAAATGTGAAAAACGCTGTTTTATAAAAAGTATGCTGGGAAAACGTATGATTTAACAGGACACGCAGAGCTCTTTAAACGTCTACAGAGCCCGAAGGGAGAGGAACATGCAAATGTTGACTCTCTGTGGACGCCCAAAGGTTCAAGAAAAAATTTGTATGGGAGAGGTTTTTGATTTTTTGACTAATTTTAGTCAAAAACTCACAGTGTTCCTTACAAAATAACGGAGGATGCGAAATGAACGTTTGTCCTTTATTCTGACTCTGGACCAATTACCAGAATGTACTATAGCTTTGTTGTGATTGGAGTATAACCAAAGCTACCAGAATATTTGTTGATTTAATTTTTTAAACTTTCTTCCTAGATCGACGTAAATTTTACCCACAATATTAAGAAATTACATTCAAATGTTTCCATTGCTGTAGCTCGAAAACATTTTAGCGGGCACTGTTTAAATTAGTTACCATTATGTCAAAGGAATTGCCAGATGGACTGTACTGCTTTTGGTGTGTTCTTTTGCCTAATGCTCGCAGCCAGGATTGCTTGAATGCTAACACTAGTGGTTCAATATTTTTGGGAACAAGAGTCTAACAATACTTACTATCAGATTCTTTTCTTAGTGCAGGTTTAGTTCATGAAACTAAATGCTCTTCGTATTCTGCAGTAAAAACTGGAACTGAATCTGTAATCTGCACCAAACTACAAAGTGCTGCTGGTTTCACGCACGTTTAAGATATCCCTGAGGGACTAAAGGTGCTTTGCTTGTCATTAAGATGTAAATGTTCATACAAGTTATAGATGCTTACACCACACGCGTTATCTCTGTTTCAGGAGACCAGTTTTTGTATTTGTGATAGCCAGATCATTCAATAGTTTCTCTTCTATTTCTATCACAATGCAAATGTAGTGTGGACTTGCGAAATCACAGCAACTCTTGAGGCGGCTGTCCATAGTTTTCAAGAGAAGCAAACAAAGGAGGAAAATGGAATTTTTTAAAATCAAAACAGTAGTTAGAACAGCTCTTGCCTAATTTTAAAGCGTGTAAACAGCTAACTGATAACTTCAATTTTTACTAAAGATGAGAGGAGTATTTTCAATTCTATAATTTCTAGTCGGTACGCTAATCCCATGTTTGTACCTACCAGTACGGCCCAACTACAGCACTGGTTTTTTGTTTTTAATTAATGCAGTATATTTAAAAAAAAAATCTATCTCATAGTAAAGCTAAATATCTCTGTACGCCATATTTAGATCAAAGCAGGGAGACTTGGTACTTAAAGCCGAGTGCTATCAAAATAGCAACTGCATACATTAATCAGATCTGAAGCCATCAGGTTTTCATAATTGTTGGTAAATATATTAAAGATTGTAAAATAAAAATGAAGAAAATCTTATAATCCATGTTAAAACACTTAAAGTAAATTTCAATGTAAATAAATAGGAAAATAACAACGTGCATTAACATTCGTTAAAATGAACTTTTTTTACGAATTATTATGAAATATGAAACATTAACTTGTGCTATAGGACTCTACTGAATAATTTTTAATACATCAAAATTGTGCTTCTCAGTATTCTGGGAGAACATTTGAATTATTTCCATAGAGGTAAAATGTACATATAAATAAAAGGTTCATAAATAAGTAATTTTAAAACAGTTTGCACTTTAGGAATGAAATACTATAGCACAGCGATGTAAAGATATCTATATCACAGGTTTTCCATAAATTGCATGAATGTTGACTGCAGAAACAAGATTTGCACTACTGTAAATAGTTTAATCAGTTGCTATGTGTAATATGAAGGGACATCGTAGATATCATTCCAACTTAAAAGAAAGCTCTTCCGGGTTTTAATGTACGCATGAATCATTCGACTTATATTTGCCACCTAGAGACGGTCATAGTAAATATCATCAAGAGGAATAACAACTTTTTAAATAAACGTTCAGCCCTAACTATTGAAAATTCTTTTTCTCCCATTTTCAAAATTTCTTCAGGAAAAATGCACTGTAAATGAAGAAGCAATACTGTTGTCAGCTTGACAATGCAACTATGGCCGTTAAATCCAAGAGAGTCGGCCTGCCAATCGCCCATGGAAAATACATTTTGTACAGACAACATCTTTACCATGCTCTGAATTACAAAATTCCTAGGAATTTGGATTTCTTGTACTTGGAGGAGCTGAAATAAAATAGAATACAAATGATAAATGCAATAAACGTGCACTTGAAGTACGCTACATGTACAAAACTGAAGTGTACAAGTGTATAAGTGCAAAATTACTGACACGCTATAAATTACCGATTTTAGATAATGTTAATTCCAGTGTCTAATGCTTTCTGTGAAAAAAAGTTCAAATTGCTAGGTCATGTCTTGGCAAATGTAAGAAGGCAGAACTGCAAGTGGCAGTTAATTTTGGTATTAATAGAAATGCAAGTTTAAGAGAATCTAACAATTATGGTCAGTAACAAAGTAAGGTTGTATAAAATTTTCATCGTTTTGAGCTGCGATTTCCTTTGAAGGCTAGTAGATGTCAGCATTCATTATTAATAGAGTCCGGAAGTTAATATATTTAAGTCACAAAGAAATGAACACCTTTCCGTGCATTTGGGCTCGGTAGGACCAGTTTTTATTTTGCACATTTTGGCTTCTATTGTCTATTTTAAGGTTTAAAAAAAATTTTTTTTTTTGCCTGTTTTGGATCATTATGGATTTTTTGCAATTATTTAAGCATTTAAATAAATAATATCAATATATCGAAGTGAAAATGTTATATAAATTAAATGGCATGTTTACCTCAGAAAAATATCTATTCAGAATGTAGTTATAATTTAGTTCTTTTCAAGCAGTCAAAACCTTCTCCTCAACCCATTCACTTAAACTCTTTAAATAGCAGAGCCTTCATTAATGAAAGGAACACACGGTTACCTTCCGCATACGAATACCAGGAAATAGGATGGGGGAAGTACTATAGTTTTGAATAGTCCTGGCAAATGACCTTATATCGATCTGCACAATACGATTCTAGGACATTTGTGGGAAGGGTAACTTATCAGCCGCATAAATGTAACAAACAATTGCAAGCGAGAAAGATGAGAGGGACACAGCTGTGCAATAAACCGTCCCTACAAATGTGTTCAGTACGGAAGTAAGAATTACTAACCTGATTCCCCTATAAGCGCATAAATAATGAACTCTACCAGAAACCACTGCGTATCTTTTGCTCAATCGCCAGGACTATTCAAAACTACATTACTTTGTCTTGATCAACATTTTCATGATGTTCTGAAAGGCGAATGTTCTGTTGTAACTGGTATGAGCCCTTTTGAAATAGCTTGTTTTAAATATGCTCCAGTGTAAGTAGAATGTTCTTTTTCCATGATGAAAAATATTCTCTCTGACAAGCGACTGACTATGACAGTTAGTGCCTTGAAAAAATATCCAAGAAAAATAAGCTTAAGTACTTTGATTATGTGATAAAGAAATTATTAAGTATTTTAAACGCTTATTTTCATTAATAATGAGTGATATTGTTCTCTGTTTTCACTTTTAATAAATGACCATTTTAATTATATAAATGCCTATTCTCAACATTTTAAGTTCATTTTTGCAGATCGTTAGCGCGCATGCCCCAGTGCGAGCACTTCCGGTAGGAAGGGATGCAGTGAGGCACGGACGTAGACCAGACCTCTAACATTGTTTGCAGATAGAGCACCCGAGAAGAGCCAGGAAACCTTTCCAAAGCTCAAGCCTCATGCCTCGCTTTGGCAGTTTCGACTCTTAACAGAATGAAATGGGAGAACGTAAAATTCATAGGAAGGAAAAAAAAATGCATCCCAGCATTCGTCTAGCCAGAGAAAATAATAAAAAAAAAAATCAAGCTATTTAAACCCTGATCTTCCCCAAGCGTTAACTATCGAGCGCCCCCCCCCCCCTGATATTTAGAAGAATTAGGCTTGCTATAGAATAACAAACAACGTTCGTCATTAAAGAGAACTATAATTTGAAAGCTGCTGATTTCAGGAACATGCTGTAACTAATGTTTATTAGCTTTGCGCTCTTGAGATCTCACCGCTTTGATGTCTTCGCATTTTATTTAAACTTTAATATTCTCTCCCTGTTCATCCCTCCTTTGAACCTCATCTTCCCTTTGGTCGGATTGCTTTGGGTTCTGCTACAGGCATCCAGCTGTGCAAAAATAACCCATTAAGATCAAGTCGAGTGGGCATAAAATAAACAGAACATTTCCATTAAAGAGACTACAGTTTCTCATGTCTCGACTAGGAAACAAAATCTGTAAACAGCAAAGGCAGGCTGTTGTGTTTTTTACTGCTGGCTGGTGAATGTATTATGTTAATGAAGGCTACGCTTCTGGTAAGCTCTGGAAAAGTGCGAGGACTGTCATGAATAAATGATCAACCTAGTAGTGTCTAACATCGAGGTTAAGTAGCACTGAGGTTTGTCACCGTGAGAATTGGTAACCGCTCCCCATCCTCTAAGCAGTTCGCGTACTTCCAGTGATTAAGGAAATATCAACAGAGGCAGAAAATCGCTGTGCGCCAGGTAGTAGCCAGGTTGCTTTTTTGTATGAAACAAAACCACCGAGTCGGTTTTAATTATTTGCAAGAAGAGAGTTCACTAGCTATTTCCAAACTGGCAGACGATAAGAATGACAAATGATCGATTAGCGGCTCCGAATGTCGTACATTCGATATTTATCGAATCGATGGTGTGGGACTACGAAGGTAAAACTGGCAGCAGTCGATCTCAGGGCTTCTACCCAAGCAACCCAGCTGTTTTCAAATTCAGGAAGTACATTTCCACACAAGAAAAATGTTTATGCCATGGGGAACCCTAGCGCTCAGAACAAATGTGTTTACAACTGTGACAAAGCTCGAGAGGGAGAGGGGAACTGAGCATGCACAGGCCAGCAATGAGTGTGCCGTTCTTCATCCTCTACGCTAGAAGTAGTCGAAACGTTAATGCTTTCTGTTTGCATTTGAAAGTTGTAGGTTATTATATTTTTCAACATTTGTATGCACACAAATGTTGTATTATTTAAGTTAATAAAGTTAAGGTTTTTATTTCTTAAAATTGTAGCATTCAATTTGCTAATATTAAAGGTTTTATAGACTTTTGAGAAAACTTTAAACTTTACACGCATACAGAATCTAGGTACTTTTCTGTTAACCCGCCGAACAGCAGACATATTGCACTCACGTAATTTTGTACACCGTGGATCTTTCCGTGTAACTGTTTAAAATGTTGGTTTCATTTCTACGAGGCCTGTTTAATACAGACTGCTAGAAACTCGTGATTTGTAGGTAGATAACGGTGTTTATGTACATTAACCTTTACATTATATCCCTCACATGGTTCCAGAGACCGTACATGGTACAATTTATCGCCGGTGCAAAGTAAACCTATACACCAAAATTATTTATATAAAATTATTAATACACAAATAATTATATTACATGAAAACATACACACTTTCTCTATTTTTCATAAGTCCATGTATTATAATTCTACATTGTTTAAACATACACAATAGGCGTACTTTATGTAAAACACCCCCAGCTGTAAGCAATTTTCTTCCTGCTGAAGCAAGACCCAGCACGCTACACTACTCCTATTCGGTATGCAACCTTGGCTCCAAGGCGTGATTTGTATTCAACTGTAGTATTAGTTAGTCGTTCAATGTCAAATCAGTCCGGTGACCGAATCTTCGTGCCTCAGATTTTAACCATATTTGACATATTGTTTGTATTTATGAAGAATATTATACGTGTGTAATTGAGTTTTTGGATCAAAGAATCAGTGAACAAGATTTATAAAATGATCAATATATTTTGTGAAAATATTAATGATATAAAAGTTTGTTCAGAGTTCGTTTTTCAATGGGCTTTAATATTATATTTTACACAATATAATAAAAAGGAGGAAATGTTTACCCGTTTTCATAATATATGTTTTTGTAAATTTTAGAAATATCAATGTTAATTTGTGTGGAAAAAAAATGTTAAAGAACTGCTGTTCATGAGTCATAATTTCATCAATGGAATACCAATGGGGGCATAGTTTTAGCGAATTTCGAAAGACTAGACATTGCGTTTGTATCCATGAAAAGATTTTTGAAACATTGCTTCAAGCCTCCATCGATCCTACTTTCCGGGCACAAAAATGATTAAATAAAATACATATATGTACAAGCTTTGTTATACGTATAATAATTTTGGTTTTTTCTCAACGAAACGCAGTATATATGATGAATCAACAAACCATTCATCAAGTTCGTTAACCAGCAAAATTTAAAAATCGCTCTAGCGGCCGCTAGAAACTCGGTTATCGCCATTGAAATAAAATTAAAAAAAAAAATATTTCTGAAAATGAACCAAATATTATGAGCGGGAGTTACCTGAAACCCAAACTTTTTTAAAAAATGTTTTTACAACAAAACTTTGTATATATCATTGAAATAAAATAAGAAAAATAGATTCTGAAAATCAGGAAAATCGGAATATTTTAAGTGGGGATATATCTGAAAACCGAATTTTTGTAAATATGAAGGACGATTAATGTGGTTCAGGTGTATATGTGACATACGAGTAGATTTTCACTGTTAGCATTAACATTTGGGTATTTCCGCCAAGCTATATACTCGTTTGGGTCATGTGAAAGAATACGGACGAATAATCGTACTTGCCCTTGCAGACAGCGGCTGCAGTACTAAACAACAGTGGGAAAAAGCCCAATTTCAGGGAAAGCTGGAGCGATGTACAAAGCTTAAGCGGTAGTGTATGTACGCTGTCAACCGAGATAGTGTAAAGTGTACAATAAATGCATGCGGAGAGAACACAACGGTTTCGGAACACAGAAAAACAAACAACCGTACTCCTAAAATTAACTATGTAGCTTTAATAATGTTAATCACATTCCGTTTTAGTTGTTATATAGGTAAATGCAATTGGAAACATTAAGCTGACAATATAACACGTAAATAAAATAATAATGATACGAGAAAAGCCTGAAAGTTTGTTTATATGTTATTAAATGTGTATATCTTCAGTTAGCAGTACTTTTCTGTAATAACTTTCACAAATTCAACCTGCTGAGAAATTCGCTTAGTTTACGCAGCTCCTGCATGACGAACTCTTTAATCTGTTGTATTGTGGCTGCAAATAGGCTAATGTCAATTATTCTGTACATCAATTTTTCAGCTTTGCTTTTATTTTATTTGTGTGCCATGGCATACCTGTTCCAGCCAGTAATATAAGCAGTTTAGCATCTTATTGGGCTTGGATCTACCTACGTTAAAACTCATGTAGGTAGTTTTTAACTTAATGTGTTTTCTTGATATTTCATACTTTTATAAATATATCATGTTTTGCTGTAACACAAGGAATAAAATTTAGTTACTTTTTTAAAAAGATTGCCTTAAAAAATTAACATTGTTTCTGAATTCATCACGATAAATTGCATAAATATCAATTTTAAATTATTAAAACCCAGGCGTACGAGTATTTGTTATTGAATTATCTTTACCAATGAGATCCTATTTCATAGACATTAGAATGTTATATTAAAACAAAAAATAATAAGTCATGGCCAATAATCGCATTGATCAGTATGTGACCGGAAGTCTGTATTCATTTGTTAAAATAGAAGTACTGCACCGAAATTCCCTGTCCTTACGTCTGGGGTTGTGTTTTACATCGCAATCATGATTAGCCTGCCCCTTGTTTTTTTTTCTGCTTTTTGTTTCCATTGTTCTTCGTCTCTTTCAACTCTTTTGTATTCCTGTCATTATCAACGGAACATTTCATCATAGTTTCCTTTTTCTCTGGTCATCAGGGAGATCACAGGGTGCTCTTCCATCTACTAGCGTTTTCAGTACGTTTTTTTAGAGACATCTTTTGTCACTGTTAGAAATGCTGTCGCTGATTGCAAACATTTTTAAGACGGAAACGTGCATTTACTCGTGCAATTAATTGATAATAGTTTAAACTGGCTATTGTTTTTTGTTTCCGATTTCGTAAAACGCAGTAGCATCTGTGACAACTAGCATTAGTGTTGAGTGACATGACATAGGTTTAAGGAAATCTTTAGTCAGGGCCGGTTTTGGGCTGTTACGACGCCTGCGTCCTAGATATAATTGACCACCCTAAGCAATACAGGTCGCGAGTACATTAACAACTTAACGAATTCCATGGAATTATATTATTTTATGGCAGGACCGTATGGTTGACAAAGGAAAAACAGTATAGTAATTATTTCAAGTTTATAAATATAGAAAATATATACATTGTGTACCACCTAACCACTTAACAGATCTTTTCGCTTTCTTATTTGAAAGTTCATCAATAACATCTGATAAGTATACAGAGTCTTCATTTGGACGCGTGGCCGGCTTAAAGGATATTTGCCTGCCCTGTCTCTAACCGCTTCCATTTTCTCCTCCACTTTTTTCACCTATCCATGTGCTCTACTGGAGCTGAACTTTTTGAGACCACGCGTTTCAGTATCTTAGTGTGTTAGTGCTATTATAATGCCAAAAAGTGCCTATAATTTAACACACAGAATCTTCATGTATGATTCCTATGTGACAAGTTCTTGTATAGAGTGAGACAAATTCCCTGCTGTTCTTGCGCCTTACAGAGAAAAGGTTCGTATCTTGGAACAGAATTGGAATCTGTTGTTGATAAGAAATCGAAAGTAAAACGCCGAGCTCTTACAGAGGAAAAACTCGATGACATCGAAGAAAAGTTAGAACGAGAACAAACAAACAAACAAACAAACAAACAAAAAACTCTGAGAAAGCTTGCACAGGAACCAGAAATTTTGCAAACCTCGACTTGGAATGCCACTAAACTTTTACAATAAAACCCTATAAAATAATTTTATTTCAAGAATTGCAACCACTCGATAATGTGAATGGAGTTAATTTGTGCAATTGGGCATTGGATAATGTTAATGTTCGCTTTATTGACCTGCGTTTATAATTATATATAATATAAAGAAAAATAAAAATAAAATAACACTATTAACAATGTAACAAATTAACGGTAATTATAATAGTAGAAAAGAATAAAACACTAAGAAAAAGTCACACTTGAGATCGCTATATTTTGGACTCGTGGAGTCCTTCTATGGCAAGAAGACAAGTGACGGTGATAAAAGTAAATATTGAGTATCGAAGGTAACGTTATGCTTGGAAACAGACGAAACTAGAAATGAGAGTATGGGGGGGGGATTAATACGTAAGATTTTACCTTTATGTAAAAAATATAGCTGCCATTTCTCTATCTCTGAGTAAACTAAGAGTTAGACTAAAAGCATCATCAAAATCCTTACAGTCAGATAAGGCATGTTGGGCAACCGGCAAGGGAGACTTGGTTTTAACAGAACGTCTATGATTGTTCATGCGTAGCGAAACAACAGTAGAAGTTAAACCAATATAAAATGCTTTGCAAAGCTTCCAAGATAAAATATATACGACGTTCTTGGAAGAACAAGTAGCAAATGAAGAAATGTTAAATTCTCTGGATAAATTAGGGCCGTGGAATGAATGACAAGGCATAATTAGCGCACAGGTTTTACATTTAGGACGTTAGCAAGGATATGAGCCAGCAAAGGGACGTTGTGAATTCGGAGAGGATAGGTAACAGCGAAATATACTTTTAAGGTAGGGGGTGTTCTGAAAGTAAGGCGGGGTACAAATTTAGAAAAATAATTTAAAGATGAGTGCATTAACAAAGTATCATGACATTCTTTCAAAATAGATCTGATGCTTTCAATTCCAGGCACGTAAGTAGTATCAAGGTTAATGAACTTCTTATTAGAAGGTTTAGGTTTGCATTGGAAAGTTTTGTGCGCTGGGATTATACTGGATTTTAAAAGAGAGGAAGGATAATTTTGGTCTCGGAACTTTTGAGCTAGGTTTTTAATATACTTGTCAAGAGATGAAAAGTTGTTACAAAGACGATGACTGCGGATATATATAACGGACGAAGTATGGTTTTATGACCTTGATGTAGCGACACAAAACAATAGATACTGGAGTACGAAAGACCCGATCTTGTACACGGAATGTGGCTGCATGGCCAAAAATTAGTGTTTGATGTGCTGTAGAAATCTATGCACTTGAATTTAAGGTGCTATGAATATCCATCCCACTTCGCCTGCAAAGATAGTGCTTCCAACAAATGCCCATAACCCGGCCCTGTGGCCAAACGAGAGCTCTGTAGTTTATCAACTCACAATGTGAGAAAAAGAATCAAAGCTACGAGTATAAACAAATTATGAAATGAGGACGTCAAGTTTCTTTGTGCAAAATAGGTCAAGTTTTTTCAATTGATCAGTTTCTGAAACGCCATTGCTCAAAGTTCTGAAAGTTATCAGCTCGCCGAAGAGCTCAGGACATTCAAAATTCCTTGAGATTTGTTCTTTTTTTATTAGTCTTTGAACCGCAACAACTAAATCGGAATACAAATTTTGAATTTCATATGTCATTTCTCTGAATTTGCAAAGAAATTTAATTATATGATTTCAAACGTTCAGATTATCCAGTATTTCCTTAATTATTTTAAAATTATATTTTAAATTTATTCTATAGACAGCCCTAAGAAATTGGCTGCCTGCTTGCCTGCGTGCACGCACGCACTGCATACCTACTAAAGCCGCCCTGCCTGTAGTACCCAAAGCCTTAACCAAGTGAGTCCAGGGTAATGCACCAACTCTCCATGTCCAACTTTCGGTCTCAGAAAAAATTTCACCAAAGAGGGAAGGATATACGAGGGTAGGTCCGTATGTTTCCGGCCCCGCCGATAAGGATTATCGCGTTCACAAAACCCTTATCTGGTGCCATACCTTATCTTTTAAGTAAATAATTGCAGCTATAACATTCGCTCCGCTATGTTCAGCTGTTCAACTATAGTTGCATAAAGAAGGTTATGTGTAGAAGATTGTGACATGTTCAAAATTGAGTTTCGAGCTGTTATTAAGTTCTTCACAAAAGGAGGACTTATTCCAAATGACATTAAACAGCGATTGGACGGTGTATATGGAGAAGCATCCCCCTCATATTCTACCGTAAAAGAATGGGCCATTCTTTTTCGTATGGGTCCAGAAAGCATTGAAGACGAAGAGCGTGCAGGTCGGCCCTTGTCGACATCGATCCTGTCTAAGTAGAAATTATGGAAGACCGGCGGCTCATAGTTACAGAAATAGAAGCAAGGTTGGGCCTTTCTAAAATAACAGTCCTTCGAATTATTCATGAACATTTAAACATGAATAAGATTAGTGCAACATGGGTGCCTAGACTTTTTTCCTCAGTCCAAAAGCAGCAACGGGTCATTTTTGGAGCTCTGCCGTGTCTACGAGAGAGATGTTGTACAAATCATTGTTACAGGAGATGAAACTATGGTCCTCTACTATGATCCCTTGTCGAAAAGAGAATCATTGGAGTGGCGTAAACCTGGTGAAGCAACGCCTCAAAGGCCAAGATCACTCAGTCAACCAAGAAGATCATGACCACAATCTTTTGGGACTGTGAAGGAATACTCTTCATTGACTTCAAGGAGAGGAACACCACAATAAATGGGGAGTACTATGCTGGCCTACTGCACAGACTACGTGCTTCCATCAAAGAGAAAAGGGGAGGAAAGCTGATTGGTGGTGAGCGCCTTCTTCACGACAACCACCATGTGCACACAGTTCGTATTACAAAGGAAACTGTGAAGAAATGTGGTTTCAATGAGTTCGAACATCCACCCTACAGCCCATATCTTGCTCTCAGTGACTATTTCCTCTTCTCAAAACTCAAGAAGGGCCTTGAGAAAGGAAATTTAAGTGTGCCGAAGAAGTGGTGGATGCCGTTTATCCCATTTTGCAGACAAGATTTCTGGCTATTTGGGGGGGGGGGTTGAAGTGTTAAATCAAAGATGTGAGAAGTGTATTTCAATAAAGGGTAACTATATTGAAAAGTAAAATATATAGTTTTTGTCTTTATTATACCTAGAAAATGGCCAAGCCGGAAACTTATGGAAGTACCCTCGTAAATAAAACAAGAAAGCCCCGAAAAAAGGGAACCATCAATCCTAACTCTGTACACCACAAATAACAGTACCTGTCACGGAGATCGAACCTGAGCTATATGAATGGCGAGCTGGTATGTTTAGTTGCTTAGGCGCCTTTTCCTACCATTTACCTTTTAGAATTCTTTGGGGATTTGTAATGAAAAAAAAAACCAACCCGGCATTTACCCTTGTATCAAGGAAACCCATAAAAAACCTGTTAACCGTAAGTGTGCACGCTTGATAAGAAAAGAATGGATCAAGATTTACGTTGCTATTTGTGTACTCGGAGCTGCTTTTCGCACCGCGATGACCACATTGTTCTGTTGACGCGCATGACTGGCGTTCTTAGACGCGCCCACAAAGTGTTTAAAACAAGCTGCTCACTTCACGGTGTGAGGTGCTAACAGACGGAAGTAAACAAAAGCGAGTTTTTGTGTGACGCCGCGGTATTCTTGTGCTTTGTGTACACTCTTGAGTCCAGCTTTGTACAAGACAATGAGAATATTTCTGAAACTTCAGAAACTGAGCTTTTTCTTTTTGAGTATATTTAAATGTAGAAAACAGGCAGTTCGTACACTTAATTTTAATGTACATAGGTTGGAACTTTAATAGTGGCAACTATATATATATATACTAATACAAAAGTGATACATGTCTGAAATTTCTACAGTCCTTCCGTGTAATCACAAGCATTGTCAATAACCCGCTGCCAACCATGTGGACGTTGTAGGATGTCTGTTGCAGCGTCTGTTGATCTTTTTGATGAAAATGTCCAGTGCTTACAGAATTTCGGGAACAGCTCTGGATCAAAGATAGTTCTTTCATCTTTGGGATTATGTCATAATCGCAGGGACCTAAGTCCGGTGAATATAGTGGATGGAAAAGCACTTCCCAGTCCCAGCGACGTTACAGATCAGCTACAGAGTGTGCCGCGTGCGCCCGAGCATTGTCCTGCAAAATGATGCATGGATTCTGCAAAACGTGTTGGCACTTTTTTCTCAACGCTGGTCTCAGGTTAAGCTCCAAAAATAATGAGAATAAAGTGCAGTAGCGTTCTGTCCTTGTGTTAGGATGACCCCATCACAGTCCTACACAAGAAGAACATAACTTTCTCATTAGTAGAGGTTTGGCGGACTGTCGTTTTGCATGGTGACGTAATGACGCCCAAATTAAGTCGAGGTTCGTACAATCTGGTCCAAGTGTAATCAAGCGTAAGAAAATGTCCCCAAGACGAACCATAACGCTCCAAGTGAGTTTGGACGGCGTCATATCGTATCCGCCTCATTCTCAATCGATTCTTTAGAATATGCAGCACAGTCTTATAAGATAATCCTATATTTTCGCCTAACTCAGGTATGATCCTGTGCCTAACAGCGTGGCAACAGTCTGCACTTGCTCTTCGCCGACGCTTGGGCATCTGCTACGCCCCATGTTGTTGTTAATAGTGCGTGAGATATAATTTATAATAATCGGTTATACATAGCAATTAGTTAGTTTTAAAAGTTGACCAGGAGAAGAGAAAATGGTAAACCATTATGACATTTTCTTGGGGAAGGGGGGGGGGGCGCAGGCCAGACATCCCGCGAGTAGAACGGTCAAATATTTGTCGTTTGCAAAACAAATGTTAATTTACCTTATTTGTTAAAATGTTCACGTATCATGGGTTGAGACCAATTAACATGGCCCTCTCTTGCAAGACTAGCCATTGGGGTTGTTTTGTCGCCATCTTTCCTCGGTTGCTACCTGAAAGGCGACTGTTTCACTAACAGGCTGTGTATAAATTGCACCCTCATGTAGACAAGGGAGCAGCGATGCATCAGCTGTCGCTAATTTGCCGCGAGGCACATGATATTCACTATGGCGCTTGCTAAATTGGACGACGCTTCGGGTCAAGTGACCAAGTAGGTGAATCAGTCATCATTCTGATGCGTTGTACAAATCGCCGCGTCTGATATGATTCACTCACTCGTCAATCACTGTCGGATGTACAAACGAAAGATTTGGCAATTTGAAACAGTTTTATGTTATTAACTAACCGCGCACCTTTTGGCTTTAAAACTTTCCGTTTTAGGCGCATTCAAAGTCCTCAAAACTTTTGAACCCAAAATAGCAAATGAAAATACACTAAATCATAGAAACTACATTTTCTCTTCACTATACCCTCCCCTTTTATCTATTCTTTTGTACTCAGAGATACATTAAATGTGAAAAATAATAATTAATACAGGTGCACCACATAAAACCGGTACGCCTCACTGTCGTTCACGTAAAGGACATGTGTCATGATATTATATTACTTGCTATGTAAACATCTACAGATATCTTTTGCTGTCGATTATCTCATTGAAAAAAATGGGACAGACTGCGCTTTGCTGACAGTGCCCACCGCACGCCTATCATCTCTGTGTGATACTCTTCATGTACAATATGTGGGTTATCCTCTGAGCTAACATAACCAGGCAGATGAAACCAAACTTCATAACCGCAAATGATCTAAGATAAGAGCCAGCTGCAATAAATAACTCGTTTGTATGGTACACCTGTAGTTTCAATAAGTCTGTAGTAATTAGTCCTTTACAGTAAATTACTAAAGTTGTCAGCTGTAAAGCTTTAATGTTTGACATGATTAACTTAAAAATAGAAAATGAATGCTCTAACTCAAAGGATATATTTGGCAAATGTTGAAACGGATGTCGTAGTGTTCATTATTTGTTTTTCCCGGATGAAATATCCGCTGCTGTTTTGGTTCTGAGTTCTTTAATTTCTCATTCACTATCGCTCCAATCCCATAAGGGGCTTTCCGACCCCTGCTCTGGTGCGAGCTTTGCGGCCCTGAACATCCGTGTTACTTCGAACCGGACTTCCTAGCCCCTTCCTTCGGGGAGTCGTCCGGATGAGTTGAACTCGGCGGGTCAAGTGATTACCTTGACTTATGGGTAATTGGTGCTCCACAAAAAAAAAAAAAAAAAAAAAAAAAAAAAAAAAAAAAAAAAAAAAAAAAAAAAAACTCGCGTTACTCACCTGCAGATTTGATAGATTAGGGCGCCTTACCAGTGTTTCCAAATGGTACTGTGATACTGGTGCCTAACCTATGGGTGAAGGCACGGGTAAGCAGCATATCGGCTTTCACCCCGAATTTGGAAACTAGGTAACACTACCGCCCTAATGGGGGGGAAAAAAAACTTACCAAGGGAGTACCCTAAGCCTGGAGAGGGAAGGGATCCACACTTCCAACAATAACTGCAATTTTCAATATCCTGCTGTGCAGTTTTTTCGATAAGTTCTTATCCATAAGAACACCCCAACATCATCAAGTGCTGAGAATGTAAAGGAATTTAATAAACACTATCTTGATAGTAGAAATGTCATTTAAAATCGCCTTTGTCTCAGTTACGCACATATCTGGCTTTATGTTCACATTGATGGTCCTCAGTCAACAGATGAAACGCAAATTCCAGATGGCCCAAAACCATCAAGATGACACTCAAGTTGTTGAAGTTAATGAGAAACTGCATTCTAATCGTCGTGGAACAGATTGGTAAATAATACAAAAGCTCAACGTACGAGAGGTGCTCTAAAAAAAGTTGGCCTGACTCAGAGATGTCGTGAAGATGGCTAAATTACTATGATTATTGTTAAGTATCATCCTTTAGTTGCGCTGTAAATTGCACAGCATAAGTATAATTACTTGTGACGATCGTGTAAACAAACTAGTGTTAACATGTTATACAAAACGCATAAAACTGAAATACAAGCTGTGATAAAGTACTTCGTTTTGAAGGGTTTAACCTCAACAGAAGATTCCACATTGAAGAATTCTTCCCTTTCGTTTTCGACAGTTAAAAAGTCAGCTGCTGAATTTAAACGCTTCGTATATTCATTCAATATGATGAACGCTCAGGGCGTCCCGAAACTTCTACGACCGACGAGATTCTGACAAAAAAATTCACAATTCTCAGTGATCGCCGGTTGAAGATACGCGAGTTGACTGAAATTGTAAAGACCTCGATAGGCCCTGTCCACTATATTTTACACGAAGTTTTCGGCATGACAAAGCTTTCCACTCAATGGGTGTCACGTTTGTTAACAATGGATCAAGAGTGTTTAAACGCTCCAGTGAGTTTCCCCTACGTTTCACAGCAGTAGACGAAACATGGATTCATCACTACACACCAGAGATGATGGAGTAGTTCAAATAGCGAGTGGCAATAGGTACACCAAAGAAAGCAAAAACGGTTCCATCTACAGGAAAAGTCATGGCTACGGTTTTCTGGGATTCTTATGTGGTGCTCGTAGACTACCTCCAGAAGGGCAGAACCATCATCGGAGAGTATTGCGCTTCACTACTGGACCAATTGAAGGATGCTATCCAGGCTAAATGCCCACACCTTACGAAAAAGAAAGTTCTCTTTCATCACGTTATGCACCTTCACACAGTCAGGGAATGTTGCTGCAATACTGCAGGGCGTTCGTTTCCAAGTGCCTCCACATCCACCATATTTTCTTGATTTGGCTCCAAGCTATGACCTTATTCTCAAACCTGACAAAATGGCTATGTGGACGAAGATTTACGTCGAATGATGAGTTTGAAGCTGAGACAGACGCTTATTTTTCACATTGGGACACATCTTATTTTATTGAGGATATTGGAAATTCGGTGGACTAATGATTTACAAGGTGACTATGTTGAAAAATAAAATTAAAAAAATAATACTTTTCTCCTAAATGCTGTGTTTTCTTGGTTAGACTGAGAACTTGTAGAACGCCGCTGTTGTCAGTAAAATCGTCGCATGAAATTTAAACGATGAAATTAAAAATACATCGGACAACTTCGTAGTTTTTTCCATGACTTCTGACAAAGGTTGCGAGAGATTGACGTATAAAGAAAACTGCAGTTTTCACGGTGGGTCGGAAAAACTCCCCGGGAGCGGAAGAAGACACCACAAATGAGGTCAAATGTGAAGGTGCTGTTAATAAATTTCTTCGACATTAAGGAGGTTATGCTTCATGCATTTTTTTTTTTACCTCAGACTTGTACAATCTTGCAGTGATGAGACGAGAGAATGCTCCGAGTTGAGAAGAAACAATTCCTGGTTCGTTCTACACGACACTGTCCGTTCACACTTCGCCTGTCCTTCCTCAGTTTATATCCTCACCTGATGTTTCCATCGGACGTTTTCTTGTTTCCCAAACTAAAGTTGTCTATAAAAGGACACCAATTTTAGACGATTGAAGACATTAAATAAAAATCGCAACTGAACTGAGATAAGCATAACTATCGCAGGAATCTCCCGTTTATTCGTAATAATAGGAAACGACTTCGAGTTTCCTACGCTGGTTTTTAATGTGGTAGAGGTGATTGAGTAATTGACAAATGCTATCTGTCACCGGTCTTGCCGCTGGCATTTACCGTCTATGACTCTCGAGATCTTCACACAGACGTAATCGTGGCACTTAACCGTCTGAAGTGCGGGACATCGAGGCGAGGATAAAGTGCACAGCTGGCAAGTGTTCATAGCACTTGTAAATGGTCCCACGCTGAAAGTGGTAAACATATTTCGTATGTGCATACATGTATCTTATGAGGCTAGGGACGTTGCCAGATTTGATCCGATTCAGACTTTCGCCTTATAAACATATACAGGGTGCGTTCTCACTCTGGTAAATCTTCTAAGGCTTTTTAATTTGATGTTGAGAGACAGTGTAATATAAACTCTCGTTTTCATTTCTGACTTAACTCTCACAGGAATAGATTCGTTGAAGACTATCCATTTCTTTGAGTCTCGGCAGACGAGCGCGCACCACAACATTCCAGCACGAGTAGAATCAAAAAGTTTCCGAATACGGTCCATATATTAATGATAATTTGTAACTTAACACTACCAATCTTTCATGGTTTTGTCGCCCGCTTCGTGGCAGCTGACATATCGACAATCAAAGCGGAAGCGGAATAGAATATTCAATGTCTTTCATTTACAATTACAATTAAAATAAGCACGTACCGGATGACAGGCGATGATGGTAATCTTTTTACACGCAGCATCAGGTTATCTTCTGATATTACGTTCATTGAAACTTGAAAGCATACAAGGTAGCATTGTCCACGCTTTCGGGTACTTTCTGTAATTGTAATGATACATGTTGAATATTCTTTACTGATGAGGCATAGATCCATACAGCCATTTTCTCCTCATACAAGTCGGTCCTGGTTGTGTAGTGGTAACCATGCTTGCCTTCTAAACCCAAGATCGTGGGTTTTATCCCGGCCAGGATCGGTGGATTTTTTCGGGCGTAAAAATCCTAAGTATGACTTCCTTCAGTTCAAATAAATAAAATCATTTTTGGCTTTTGTAAAACCATATTAAGTAGAACAATCAATTGTAACCGAACTACTGGAAAAGAAAACGTAATGCTATATACAATTTGACTTATGCGTGTGTAAAAAAAATTGCAGCCCATATCAAGGGCTGTGCTGAATATGTAAATTAGTTCGCAAAAGAAAGATAATTGTTCTTATATAACGTTTTCTTATCAGTTTTTGAATAGACCCTAATCATGACCTAGTAATAAACTTTCTTTGACAACATTTATTAATAAGCTCTTTCAGCGAACAATGTATTATTATTATTATTATTATTATTATTATTATTATTATTATTACTATTATAATTAGCAAGGCAGCTTACCTAATTATCTAATTTTCTCCATCTGTTACAATTAAATCCTTGCCCCCACTGCATTCTAAGACGGAACAGATAAAGACAAGTTACCTGAGTGCGCTACCACGGTCACTATGAAGCATCCTCTATGGGGAAACATGGCAATGCATGGTGCCTGGACTTAGCAGTGTTAGAGAGTAACATTAATGCCAAAAAATACCAATAATAGTTTTAGACTTATAACAGCTGCCTACTATTGGTGATTTGTTTGAGGTGACAGTCAGCGATGCATTTTCCAGCAGGATGATCAAAGTATCATATCGCTCGAATCATTCAGAAGGGTTCAGGGACCGTCATGTTGCTCTCCTCCCTTGGACAGGGAACAGTCCTGACCTCGATCCATTTGAAAACTTGAGGTCAAGGTTGAAAGTTTTGATGTCATGTCGGATTCCTAGTAACAAGAGAGAGGCAATCATCCAATCATAGTTTAGAGTGATAACACCAGAGGATCTCCAATGTTTGGTGGACTCAATGGCACGAAGATTCGAGGCAGCATTCGAATGAATTTACAGACGTTGTTTTGATCAGTAATAATTGTTATTTAGTTTTCTCATTTTTGAAACAGTGAACAAACATTAAGACATGTTTGTATATTTTTCCTGAATATTTCACTCCAGTAAAAGCATAAATTTCAATTAAAACCAAGAGCTTAATGTAATATTTAACGTGTCCAGAATGAATGCCACTACTGTGTTTATTTATTGTTTCCTTTCTTTTGCTGTAACATTTCACCTCATATTCCGGAGTGTAATGATAATGAAAAACAACACTTCCGCCCTTATATTAACTGCTGCTATGTATGCAAAGTACGTCTCTTAACTTCCTTGCCGTTGTGTTAGCATTAGGTCCTGTTTCTGGCTGGCTCGGATGCAAGTTGACATCGATCCCTGCGCGCAGCCGTTAGGAATACGGCAGCATAAATTACCTTGCTTTTCACGGCGAGAGTTTGTCTTCCTCCCGAGGAACAATGGAGCCGCGATTAATGAGAACGGTTGTCGACCGTGTTTACATCGTGAAAACCCAACTTGATTTCTTACAGGATCTATTTCTTAGGAGTGGCGCCATAGAAACCGGGAAACGTGGAATCTATACCACAGATGCGTACATCCATTCTACATGTTACATACTGAAGACAGAAGCCTCATTTATCTATCGTCTTAGGAAAATACAGTAGAGCATCGATTATCCGAACTAATTGAAACACATATAATCCGGATAAACGAATCAAGAAATAACAGAATGCATAAATTTGAAGATTTCTGTAATGTTACCATTAAAATATGCATTTGTTTTCCGTCGTTTTCATATTCACCGTAAGGGGAAACGGATGTCTGAAAAGCTCCTAAGCCGTTTCATTCTTTCTGCCTGTCTTTGAATAGCGTTTAACGCCCGTTTTCACTACTGGTGCTTCAATGAATCAATAGTGTTTAACGCCAGTTTTTGCTACAGAGGCACCACAGGCGATGGACATTGATGATACATGAGATGAGATGATAAATTGGGAAAGAATTTATTTTTAAGGGAGGAAACGTTCCAAGCCTAAGTTTAGGGTACCTCCCCGGCATTTGCTATTTATGAGGACTGAGGAAAACCTGGAAAAAACCTCATTCAGGGTGGACGGTCCTGGCGGTATTGGAACCCAGACCTCCCGCTCACGGGCCCGCGCCTTAACGACCTCGGCCACCCGTGGCGGTGTGGTGCTACAAGGCATTTGGTTTCCGATGTAAGGATTATTCGTGAAGGTAAACTGGGAAAGGAATTTTCGGAAGAAAGCATTGCAGATATGGGCGGCTCATCTAAAAAGTTGCTGGTTTGCGGTACCCCGGTCTTCAATTCCCTGCTTAATGCATTTTTATGCATAAACTTTTCTGTACAGGACTTATATTTGCTCCCGATATGTTTATTTGCGGTTGTTATTTGTAGGGGACTTGGTTTGTAATCGCGGTGCAAACCAATGCATTGCTAAGTCGTAGTAGAAGCCTGTTGCTCTATAAGAGTTATTATGTGCATGCACCATATGAAACGTCATCTTTCGTCACGTGTTCCAAGGAAAATTTACCGCATGCTTTATATAGACTGGTTGTTATTGCTTTACGAAGCTGAATAATATTTTAAAGGGCTATTAGATAGTCACAGTGAAATAGTATATTAATGGTAAAATAATAAATACATATTTAATATGGGATAAATTGCAGTTATTTCAATATCAAACAATATTACATTTAAAGAAACAATGCTCTCATGTAGACACTCTCCAGCAGCGATAATCAATCGTTTAGTTAGTAGTTGATGTTACTGCAAGTGAATTTTGTGGGATTTTCCAAAATGTTTGTTAGTACTTAGAATCGGGCTTTTCCAACTATAGATTGGTAGAAGAGGTCACAGAGTAGCCGCAAGATCCCCAATTTTAAACTTATTGTGGTTACATGTGAAGTCGGTAGTATATCGTAAAAGACCGACAACTTACATTTGTAATATGGAATAATGGAGGCGGTATAATGCGTTCTTAAAACCTTGTTGTCATTCCCTAAATGGTTTCAATGATCGATTGGCACATTGTCAAGTAGCTATGACCGCCCGTGGCCGAGGTCGTTAAGCTCGGACTCTTGAGCGGGAGGTCTGGGGTTCGATTCCTAACAGAACCATCCTCCCTGACTGGTTTTTTTTTTTTTCCCCCCCACAGGTTTTCCTCATCCTCATAATTGGCAAATGAAAGGCACCCTAAACTTAAGGTCTAAAACGCTTCATTCCATAATAAAAAATCCTTTCCCAGTTTATCATTTCATTTCGTGTATCATCAGTGTTCACCGCCTGGGATGACTCAGTAGTAAAATCGGGCGTTAAACACAATTCAAATAAAATAAAATGTAGCTGTAGGCTGCCAGTTTGAAAACAGAATTTAGACGTTTTTGTATTATGTCAAAATAGGTTTCATTTTATTTCAGTATGGGTTCCCAGACTTACTATGGTATTTTTTGTTCTTGACTGGGACGATGGACACCTGAAACTTGTGTGTATTTTGTTGTAATAAAACAATTTTACCAAGCTGAGTATGTTATAAATTAAAAAGATGCGTAGTAATTCATGGTAAAGCTCTTAAGGGACATTGGGAGTGAATTTTCGAAGTTTCATATTTTTCTGTGAATTTTTCTGGAACTATTGCATTGCCTTTAAGTTAATATATAAACCAAATTTCATTCAAATTGCATATATACCTTGGGAACTAAAAATTATTTCATACATTTGATTACGTAATTATATCACATAATGGAAATGTCCATATGGCTCATGAATTGAGAAAATTTGTTTTCATTTTTGCAATTGGAGCTTTGGACCACATATAGAAATTATATGAATTTGATGGGCGAATTTTACAAATCTATAAAAAATTTAAATGTTGAGATTAAATCTCTTTTTGCAATTTTTTTTAATTGTTATTGGTGTTTGCGTGTATTTTGTTCTATAGAATATTACAAAGGGTGTTTCTGCACATTTTGGGAAACTTTAATTAAATTTAAACAAAGGCTGTTATGCATGGAAATTTTTGAATATGTAAAATTAATAAATATTTCAGAAAAACGCTCTTTTATAAAAAAAATGTATGTTGGGAAACAAGTGATTTAAAGGACATGCGGAGCTGTGTAAATTACTGTAGATCCCGAAGAGAGGGAAGGATGCAAATGTTAGCTCTCTGTTGACGCCCAAAAGGTTAAAGAAACCATATGCAGCAGGAAAATAATCTTATCACTTATGTTGATGACAATGATACAAACAATAACTCATAGTTTGTTGAATGTAGGCATTTAAATATAAATAAATGTATAAGAAAAAAATTTAAGAACGTTTGGCAGCAGTAAAGGGTTGAAGGTAGTAATAGAATTTAATGTCGATTTACTGAATATCGGTCAGGGGTTTACGAAAAGATAAGTTTGCCTGTTCTATTTCCATGTCATTCCCCAGTTGGTGCTTTCCCAACTTGTTTCTTTTGTTTTCATTACTAAACATTGCTGCTTAAGATCGAAACGTAGTAGATACTCTTTGATGAGAGACCAAAGATAGGGGGAAGTGCTTCGTTGGAATTAATAAGAAAAAACCAAGACTCGAGCTCCATTTTTTTTCTTTCTTTCCGAACTTAATTCAGAAGATTGGGGAGAGAGAAGGAGATTAGCTGTGCAATGTCGAGAGATAACTTGCACGAAACGATTAAATTCCCTTCCTTGAGGGCAAATCGCTTCATCTACTGAAGTGAAAGACCGGCCTGAGTAAATATTTCATTGCAAAAATAAATAATAGGTTATATATTATCACTGACATTTTTACATGCTCGTGGATATGAAAATAAATTAACATTATTTAAAGTACTTGTAATATGTGTATTACTTTTAAATGCAAGTTTCCGTGTGTTTGTAGCTGTTCTAAATTTCAAGCTATAATAATAGGTGACAATATCTGGAGAGTGAAAACTAAAAACAATATATGAAGAGTTGGCGAGAAGAACGGCGAGGTCCATAATATGCCATTTTAGTTAGGGATGCCATCTATTGGATTATGTTGAGAACTAATAGAGGGTTACAAATATGATGAAGATCCACAGATGAGCAGATTTTTTAAAAAAATACCTATTAGTGAAGAACGACGTCAGTCCACTTGTTTCAGAAAATAGAGATGATGGTTCAACTTCGGGTGGCAGCTTTGAAGACAGCACTGGTTGTTTCTCGTTGGATAACTGCAGCAGCATCGCAACAAGTGTGTTTCAACATGCTTAACTTCAGAGTTAATGTCAATTAGGGAAAGTACTGATCGTGTGGCGATGTGTATACACCGAGGGTGGGTTAAGTGATTTTTAATGCTATTTAACGCCCGTTTTTACTGCTGAGGCACCACAGGCGGTGACACTGATGATACATGAGATGAAATTATTTATTGAGAAAAGATTTTTTTTTTTTAAGGAAGGAATAGTTCCAGGCGTAAGTTTAGGGTACCTCCCCGGCATTTGCCATTTATGATGAGTGAGGAAAAGCTGTAAAAAACCGTTGTCAGGGAAGACGGTCCTGGTAGGAATCGAACCCCATACCTCCCGCTCACCAGTCCGCGCCTTAACGAATTCGGCGGTGGGTTAAGTGGTATAAACAAGCACAAAGTCATGAGTTGGGTTCATCTTGTCATTGTACTCGTGCAGTGATCTAATTTTTTGTATGCAAGTATTTTATTAAGAGTAGCGGCTGTGCATCGTATCATTCATCAAACGAAAGTTATTCAGTAGGATTTTCGGTCAAAAGTGCGCATTTTCCTACACGTTTCCGTAGTTGTCATACCCTTTCCTACCAATGCATCCAAGTCCAGTTTATGGTTTCTGCCGCTAGATCACACTACGTACGTTCTGCTGTAGTTAAAGCAAATTTGCCACCATACAGAAATTAATAAACGTAAGCTTGGAAAATATTTAAGATAAAATGTTCAATTATGTAAGGACGTGTGAGTTTTTGTCATACATGCCAAAGTATTTAATATACCATTGATAAATATGAAATGTTAAAATATGCTTTAAATCATGGAGGAGCAGTAAGAAGTTGATGATGATCTTGGAGTGCAGCCACTGAAGACGGAAAGCGAGTGCCGCGTGCTGACCCGCCCATGTCAGTCACTAACTAATTTCTCGCCTACTACAGAATGTCATTTGACTGCCGATCATCCCTGCTTGAAAGAAAACCAAGCGAATTTTTTCAGGGAAAGAAAGTGACTTGCTTCCTTATTACCTTCAGGAGCAGGCAATGGACCTAAAATATAATTCTCAAGTAAAAGTGAATTTCTCAAACATGACTGTTGAACTGTTTTCCCCAAGTTGCTACAGACATTTTGGGCGAGGTGTGTATGTGAGCCTGGCTTTTCTACGCTGGCTTACATCCAATCCAAATACCGAGCACGGCTGGATGTTGAAAGTGATCTGACTTGTGCACTTTCGCAGTTGGAACCAAACATTCAAAAACTTGTGAAAGAAAAACAACGCCAAACCTCTAATTGTGTTCTTAAGAAATAAAACCAAATGTTGCAGCTTGAAATTGTAACTACAGTGAGTGGCAGAATCCTTTGTAATGTAGACCTAATTCATTAAAAGGTTCCTTAACAAAACAAATATTAGTATTTTGAATACCTGTAATAATTTAAGCGTTCTAAAATATTCTTTCAGTTAGATTTATTAACCCTAACAACACAGTAGTATGTTTATAGGTCCAGAGGGAGAGAGCGTGGATTAATTTGTGGAAGAAAAGAGGACGCAGGGGTACTTTTCTTCTATTTAAATGACTGATCTTTAATTCTAGAAACTCCTGCTGATTCTTCTGTGAATTTGTTCTATTGCAGTGATAACGTTAGACGTGGGTGCCCACGGTGATATCTGCACACTTAAAAGCGTTAGCATGTTGCCTGTTCTTCCTCCTAAAGTTTTAAGCATAGGCTACAAAATGTTAAATGGTCGAAACCTCTAAAACTCCTCCATTATACATTTCTCTTTCACCACCTGGGAATATACGAGTATCAGACTAGGCTACTGCAGCTAGTTGTACACAGCCTCTATCAGGGGCAAAGCGTCCATACGGCTGAGTTTACCCAATATTCAATCATGATTGGAAAAGAATACCGCCAATACAACTGTGTTTCGAGAAAACTAAAAATAATTTCAAAATACTCGCCGTTTTGTTTGTAAGTTGAGTGCTGGAATTTATGTTTTTAGCGAATTCCGAAGGAATGTAAGCTATTACGGTTGTATCCTGAAATCTGCCATATATATGTCCGTTAACACTCTAGCGGTCGAAAATTTTGTTTTTTCTCAATGAAACTCGGCGTATAACCAAAATTAACAAACGATTCATTAAGTTCGTTAACCAGCAACATTGGACAATTGAGGATGGTGCTTAACCTAAAGCAAAACTTTTTTTTTTTATAAAAGTTAAAAATCGCTCCAGCGGACACAATTCTTGTTTTTCTCAACGAAATTCAGTATATGTCTTAAACATCAAACATCAATTGATAAAATTAGGGCCATTAGGAGTCGGGTATATCTGAAAAACGAGTGGAGGTTAAAGCGAAATTTAAAAAACGCTTTAGCAGCCCCAATATTAAAAAAAAAAAAAAAAAAAAAAAAAAACCCTTAAAAGAAATTCGGTATATGCCATTGAAATTTAAAAATCGTTCTACCGGCACAAATCTTTGTTTTGTTCACTAAATTTAAATCCAATAGTGAAAGTACTTTCTGAAAAGCAGTGAAATCAAATTGTTAGGAGTGGGGGTTTATCTGAAACTCACAATGTGAAAATTACTCTAGTGGCACCGTTATTTCCTTTTTCGCAACGAAACTCCGCATATTCCATTTAAATAAAATAAGCAAAATAGTTCCTGAACAATCAGAGAAATCGGACAATTAGAAGCGGTGGTTTACCTAAAACCCAAAATTTAAAAATCGTAGTAGTAGCACCAATATTTATTTCTTCACAAAAAAAATCGGTATATCTGTTTAATAAAACAAGAAAAATAGTTTCTGAAAAATAAGGAAATTGGACCATTAGAAGTAGAAAATGCTTGAAAATGGAAATTTAAAAAGCGCTTTTGCGTTTAATTTTCTGTATATTGTTTTAAAGTAAAAGGCAAATTATTAATTCAGCACATAAACTGTATTTATAACGAACATATGTTTTATATTTAACCAAAGCATTAAGATAGCAAATGTGAAATATTAATCTAATGTGTTTGAGAATTATATTTGTATGTAAGAGCGCTCTGTAATGACCTTCAGAAAACGTTTGCCATACATGTTTTTAATACAATTACATTTCAAAGCCAATGAAAATCTATGAAACGTTCTATTGTTTATTGTTGATTGTGTATATTTGCTTAGTACATTGTAATTGTTTTTAAATAGTCACATCTTTTTTATTTATTTATGAACATCGCCTTCTTAAATACACAATATAACTCGAAAATTTCTGTTATTTTTATCTATTTAAGTGGATGTGAACATATCAAGGGCTCAGTTCATATATATAACTACATTTTATAAATGTTTAAAATACCCACACAGTGTAGCTTTGTCTATCAGTGGTCATATATTTAATTAAATTAATAGTATAACATGAATTCTTGTGTTGTAATAATAATAATAATAATAATAATAATAATATCAATAATAATAATAATTCCTAAAATATAGTTTTTAATTTGTGGAACTAATAGGTTGCAAAAATTCTAATTTTATGTTCCTAATAACACACAGTAATGCCATAACTTATTTCTTTAATTAACAATGCATACTTTGGATTTACATTCATTTCTAAAGTTATTCAAAGTGGTGAGAAATTCGCTTAGTTTACGCAGCTCCTGCGTGACGAAATGTTTATCAAACTGTCCCAATGACTGTCAAACACAGACTAAGCTTAGTAACTGTTCATAATCATGTACATCATCCCTCCCTCAACAATCACCACATGCCAAGGTGACGATGACAATCTAGTGCTACCATCTTTTGAGTTTGCATGGACTTACCGAGGAGTCCTCGCAGTAATGCGTAGGAAATATTTTTATAATGATTACAATAATAATAAAGCACTGCTGTAGCTGTGGAAATATCGTTAGCTTAGCAGTCTGGGTGACGTAAGCGAGGTAAAAGGGCCATTATCGTGAGCGTATCGAAGGTTGGAGGGGGGAGTCTTTGCTTCGGGCCAATACGTTTAAGAGCCGAGGCGGGCTCGAAAAAGGAAACACGTAAAAGGAAAATAAAGAACGCCATAAAGTGTGTGGAGAAGTCAAATTTGCCCCTAAACACGGTTCGACCTTTTGCCCTCGTGTGCGTGTTTTACTGAGCTGTAAAACATGGCGTTCGAACTCCGTGTGTTATTTATTTAAATTTTGCGAGGTTATAGTGCTCCCTCCCGGGACTTGAAGCTAGGACTCCGTTGTTAGATTATGAAAATGAAATTAATGCATTAAATGTTTCCTAAATGGATTAAAACCGCAGGAAAGCAAACATTCCGTATTGCGGTACACATTTTTATTCACAGCGGCTACGATGTGATAAAGAGTTGAACAGCCCTCGTTGTCGATAGTAAAGTGGAATACTCTGTTTTGGATGTTATCTCCGTGTGTTCGTTAGTAACAATCAGAAGAATTGTCCTTAGGCGTTGCAAATAGCTTAAAATGCAATAAAGTCAATTGTTTTATTTTAACTGGCACTGTTAATGCCTTCTCTTCCACTCATCCAGTCCTAGACTGCATACATAAGTTTATCACACATTATTGCTTGTATGGGGGTGCAATAGAACCCGTTATATTTCATTTAATTAATTTTTTTGTTTAATAAAAGTCTCTGACAGCACTTGAACAACTATTTGTTAAAAAACTGTGGACTTGGACGTAAAAATTCACAAACAATTCACACAAAGGTTCGTTTATGTCAGCGCACACAATTTTCGACATTTCACGCAATATGATTTTGTCTTTCGATCGTTAGATGTTGTGCAAACAGAACACCTTTCTTGTTTACATTTTGCATTCGGAATGCGGCCTGAGTTATGCCTGCCACTCTATTCATCTCTTAGGTCATGTGGAGTATGCTTGTTCTGCAGTCTCCGAGCCAAATTCTTGAAGATGTTTTCTTCTTGCAAGGTGGTCTTTCTTGTTAACCGTCTGAAATAAGACCATGGAATTAATCCCAGCCTGATCAAGGTTTCGGTACCAGAACGTAAAGCCATCTTCGGGTCTTTCGAGAAACGGGATAGATATGACCATCTGATCCAATGTGTCGACCCCTTCTTTGGTTTCATTATAAAAGAGTATCGCCTTTGGTTTATGTCATTAATTCTCCAGTCTCTGCTCCAAATGTGGTTTACTGGAGTCGATAACTAAGTTCTTGTAAATGTCTTCTTACAAGGGGGTCTTTCTTGTTGGCTCTCTGGAATAAGACCAGGATATTCCCAGCCTGATCAAGGATTCCATAGAAGAACGTAGAGGCATCTTCGAGTCAGGATACATATAACCGAATGTGTCGACCCTTCCACAGCGTATCACCTTTGGTTTATTTCTCATTTCATTCTCTTATTTTCCATTGTGCATTGTTGATAAGAGAATAACACTTTTTCCTTTATTGGGCAAATATGAGACTAACGGGTTTTTTTTTCCTCCCATCAAAGGAAAGGCGAACTGGAACGAACCAACTTCCTTCTTACGAGAAAAGTTGAAACCGAAGAATATCTTGTTCATTTTTACTCAGTATCCCAACCAGTTGTACTGAATTAGCATCATATAAGCTAGTGGAATTGAGGTAAACCAACTATGCATTGTCAAATTCTTCCAGACCTATGGATACAGACTGTTAGTTTCCGTTCATACTTCATTGGCAGCTGTTCTTTCCTTTCACCCTCGTTACCTATATACGTTTTAATTAAATAAAACATTGATCTGGTATAGCAAAAATAATATAATTTTTAAAACTTCAAGGGAAATACACTTAAATCTTATCTTTCATTTCCAAAATTAATACTTTTAGAGCAGCATTTATTATATAATAAATCTTGGAACCATCAAAACGTGTTTTCCCTATTTAACGGGAAAAAATGGCATTTGAAGCGTCTTTTATGAGTTTACTTGGAAGTTTTGTAAAAAAGAATACAATTACATTGAAAAGATACTTTTGTCATTATATCTTTTGCAAATATTCTTCAGCACACTCCCATTTGTGAATGTTGAAATTTGATAACGCTACATGTGCAGCCACTACAATGAATGAAAGACACACAGGATCAGATTTGCACTGTAGGGGGATGGTACTAACATTTTACTCTTGACTTTCCCAGAACTTCAGTTTTTTCCTGTTCAGTGTGGGCAGAGGTGCAGAGCATTCCACGCAGGCGTTCAGTATCAGCGCATCGAAGATTTTGGACAGACATTTGTACTATACGATCTGGCAGTAAACGTAATTTGTCCGTCAAGCTGTGAAGAAAGAGCAGATCAGCTGCTTGTTCTCTTTATTTTTGTTGGAAGATTCGCTGCTAGAAACACCCAAACCTCTTCCTCATTTTATGGATCAGTTTTTTCCCTCACTTTATTGTGTTAAATGTGATTTTGATCTTCCTCCATTAAAGTTCACTAACATTTCCCCATGCAAGTTATTTAAACTAACATTTGATGGTGAGGAGTGCATTTCTTTCAAATGCTGCCGATGTAGTATTCAGGAGTTTGAACAACGACCATCTTCCCACAACATTATCGCTGTTGAAGCTTCTCGTTTACACCCATTCTTGCACGTTTTCCAAAAACTACATTCACATAAATGATTGTGCCTTAAGAAACGTACTGTTTTAAAAGCAGGTTTAACTGAGCACTTGGTTTATTTCATTTTAAGACGTCGTGTTAAAATTTAATTCGCTCTTACATTAACAGCATGTAGCACGGACGCTTGAAATTAGCTCGCCCTTGAATGGTGAATGTTAATTCTTGTAGTAGCGACGTTGCCATATAATTGAAAAGTTCCGGGAGCCTTATCAGCACACCATGCAACGAACAAAAAGCTCTTGATCGCGGCAACCTCGCTACTCCCTGCTTCATTATCTTGCCACAAGGTATTGTTTGCTGGAACACAATGGCAGCTTCTACCTCTGTCACATCGGTGCGGCTAGCTCAATACCAGGACGGTATTTATTGCTCATACAAGAAGCTACATCTTGAGCGTAGGTAGATAATTCGGTGATACGCATCAGATCACAACAGTTGATTGTTGAAGTTGTCAAATGTTAGAAACTAGTAAGTGCAAAATGGAGTTGAGAGGAAATATTATATTATGTGATTCTACAGTAACTTGAATGTCTGACACTAACATTTATATATTCCTCCCCTTTTGCTTGATTGAGTAGTGTTTAACGCTGTCGTTAGGCCCCACAGGCGGTGAACACTGTGTACTTCCCCAGCATTTGCCATTTAAGATGACTGAGGAAAAGCGGGAAAAAACTTCAGTCAGAGAGGACGGTTGTGGTGAGATTCGAACCCCAGAGTCGGTCCTGGTGGTGTAGTGATAACCATACTTGCCTCCTAAGCTCATGATCGCGGGTTCAATCCCGGCCATCGTCGATGGCTTTTTCCGGCATAGGGAAGTAAAGTCGTGGGTTCCATGTGGTAGATTAACGGTATATAAAAGAACCTCAAGCTTGAAAAAAAGGCCTCTGAGCAAAATTTGTAGGCCGTTTCACGCCCAGAATTGCATAAGTCGCTGATAGCATGAGATGTCAAAGAGCGTCCGTAAATAAACCAAATCAACAATAACAACGAACCCCAGACCTCCCGCTCACGAGTACGTGCTTCAACGATCTCGGCCGCCCTTGGCGGTCTCGCTTTTGGTGCTACAGCAATTTAACAGATGGAACACTCCTTTCAAATTGAGAGATGGTGCATGGAAAACGCATTTCTGTGCTTGAGTCTATGATAAATGAATATATAAGGGTGTTGAGGTTTATTTTATTTTTTATTTTATTTATTATTTTTTTTTTTATTTTTATTTTTTTTTTTTTTATTTTGCCATTCATTCTGACTCAAATTAAAAATCACAAAATTGCCCTCATGATAGTTACCAATAGATGAAATCGGTTTGGGTCTTTACAAACAAGCAACCTTCACCAAAGTGAACAGTGCAAAAACTGTACAGAAGAAAAGGTGGCCCACTTTGTTCTCAGCAAGAGGTCATAAGCCTATTGCTGAGCTGGAAAGCCAGAAGACAGGTCGTCTTTCCTCAGTAGGAAAGACGACCAAAAATTCATAGTAAAGCACACGATCAGTTCAAAAATCCGTTTATCCAGAGATCAGCGATGGAGTTGTGGACGCATTCAGTCCAGATGATAAGAGGAGCCGAATGCTGTGCAGGATAGCAAGTTACATAACAACTTCCAGAATTCGTCTTAACGAATTTAATGGTGTACCGAAAAGATCTAAAAATGAGATGTCTCTAACTTGCCCAGTAGAAGCAACCACTTCTGTGTTTGTTGGCGAGCTTTGCTGTTTACTCTCAGGTTCGAAAATGTAGCCAGATTGCATTGCAGTGTTAGAACCCATCGTTTCATGTGCAACTTTTCAATAACCAATGTGTTGGTGGCACACAGTGAAATGTTCAAAATTTCTGAAAGTGTGGTTAATGTTATTCTACGATTACAGTGACAGCAGCGGTTTAAAAGTTTTCTTTCGTTATAGCACAAACTGCATGCCGCGTCTATCTTCCTTTGAAATTGATTGCCTACCCGTTTTAAACGTTTCAAGCTTTCTTCGAATTGTACTACAAGGAGGAACAACTCCATAAGTCTCTGTAGCTTTGCATTAATGAATACTTTATTATTTCTACACGTTTACAATTACAATTTCACAATATTTCATTCATCCTGGAATGCTTGTTTCAGGATCCTATACAACTGACACTAACACACAATATTTAATGCCAACATTTCTACCTGCAATTATCCCACTTCTTGTTCCATGTTGCCTCTCTTCATTCTTCGGTTTCTGTACATTCTAATACACGTACAAATTCTTGTCTGCCTTTTCACACAATGGGCACAGTTCTTTGTCAACTTTTTCACCACGTAACGCTGTAGCTTTGTACAGATCTCATCTGAAAATTTGTTGAGACGAAAGCAGAATTCCAGAGGGCATATTGATCGTCGCGCGTCACCTCCAATTTGCTGTAGGCGGAGCTGAACACTTCTTAACCTGCACACCTCTCATAGACGGGAACCGCAAATGACATTGAAACTAGTACCACATGTACATTAAGCTAACAAGCTATTGAAATTAAAATTTGGCAGAAGAAATAATGTCTGTAAAATTTTTGATCATCCTTATCGAACAGCTTTCGAGTTTCAGTTGCCAGTGTGTTCTGTGTCAAAAACTGCAGCTGATCGTTCTCCAATACTTTTAGGGACACAATCTGCCACCTTTTCATTCTTACTCACGTTAAACGCTCATTTCTGTCCAACTAACGAAAGGACACTAGTGGAAACAACTCACGCTGAAATAACTTGGTGGTATTTGTGGGCTCAAACGATTGCGGTACTCTCCCTATTCACGGATTCTGCAATGCAGAAGATAGTAGTACATTAAACCAGCCGCAGACCATCCTCTGGTGTAATTTTGTGTAGCAAAGTGGTTTCCATGCTTCATCGAAATTAAACCATTGTGCAGATCGTTTGCAGTTGTAGAAAAATCCACAAATCACAATACTATTCAAAAAGAGATAATTTTGGTTTCGCAAAAGCTGTAAAGAATATAATTCAAACCTACGACGTTTTTCACGCTAGCTAAAGCGCACTGAGAGGTTATTTTTCTGGCGAGGAAGCTAATCTATAACAAAAATTAGTTTATAGTCAAGTACTTTATAGATTAAAATATAATTTGATTATAGTTAGATCATTTGTCCAAATAATAGGCAGAAAATAAATAATTTACAATTACATAATTGGTGTAAAAATAACAAGTTACATTGTAAGTTTTAATCAAAAAGTTCCGTATAATTCTTCAGTAACATATATTTTTTCTATAAATTTACTTCTATAGTAATTATTTTTTCTAAGCCATATACAATGACTTTAAAATATACATAAAAGGTTAACCTGATTGGAATAAAAAATTAATAATGTCACACAGCAGAAATAGTATCCATTTTAAAAAAAGCATCTGTTTGCATCCACGTGGGTGAAAATAATTTTAACAAAGAAATTAACTCCCCCACTAAATGGAAGTGTTAAGAAATATTCAGCAATAGTTAGGTCGTAATATATTTAAAAACATAATTGAATATGAACTTCTGAAGTATTAAAAAATATTTTCGAGAAAATGGGATGAAAATAAAGCTATGTACGTTTTCAGAACATTCCAGCTCCGCGTTGGAGGGCAGATTTAGAAGTCTGGTAAATTTCAACAAAATGACTGGAAAGTTTGTTAAGTGGCATGAAGCTAAGCGTGCTGCTTGTAGGGTTTGTTCAAGTTTTCAAAGAGGTGCAACGCGTAGTTCTTTGTGAGCAGCTGTCTTAGGTGATTGGTGTAATACGTTTCGCAGAAATAGATAAAGACAAGTATAGTTCAGCGATAAACATTTTATTTAAAAAAGCGGGCTTGGCCTAGATACAAACTGACTGAAAGAAATTCATGGGAACTGTCACCAGCACTCAAGACCATATATTACTGAATGTAAACGTGCACCTATGAGTGCTACAGATGCTGCACATTCCGATTGAGGTTTCTTCTGGAGAAATGATCCATAAAAGTCATGATATTATGATAGAAGATCGCTGCATTAAGATTCTAAACTTGCTGAGATAGTAGACATCTCATATGAACGGGTGCATAATATCCTGCATATGAAGAAGCTGAGTGCGCAATGGGTGTCACGTTTGTTGACTCCAGACCAAAAACACTCGAGAAAAAGCATTTCAAAATCGTGCTGGGAAATTTTTTAGTGTAACCCGAATGACTTTTGCCGTTGTTTTGTGACTGTGGACGAAATTTGGATCCATCACTACATCCCGGAGACAAAACAGCGGGTTGGCGACGGTGAAAGTGCATGAAAAAAAGTTAAAATCGTTTTGTCGGCGGAAAAATTATGACAACCTTTTTTGGAAGGTAACACTCACAAGGTATCATCATGATTGACTATTTGGAAAATGGAAAAACAGTCACTAGCTGTTATTATGGAACTTATTACACCGTTTACATTGAGAATTGAGGTAGAATCGACCAAGAGGCGTGGAAAAAAGTGCTCTCCACCTCTCACGTCGGCCGTTGGGATGGCAAAAGTGCAAAAGATGGGCTTCAAAATAGTTCCCCACCCATCCTATTCCCTAGACGTGCCGCCATGTTTTTTCCTGGCCCAAAAAATTGACTTGGGGGGGGGGGGGAGAACAAATTTTCGTCGAATAAAGAGGTTATCTGTACTGTAAACGAGTATTGTGCACAGTTCGAAATACCGTGTCTTCTTCTTTGTCTTCTTCTTCTTCTTCTTCTTCTTCTTCTTCTGAAAGAACAGAAAAATGCCAATTTCGATGTACTAAATGTATTCAGGTCAAAAGAGACTGAGTAAAATTTTTGCTTTGGGGAAAAAAAATTACCATTGTCTTTTTTATAAGACTTGTCAACCTACCCTCTAAGACATAACTTCATACCGCTTATGTACCAAATTATATAAATGTGTTTTTTTTAGAGGGTACGTCATTAAGTAAGTTACAAATGGATATAGAACGTAAACATACGAAGGTATGTCCATAAGTTTCCGGCCTAACCATTTTCTAGGCATGATAAAGACAAAAAATATATTTCACTTTTAAATATTGTAATACATCTTTCAATTAACATTTCAATCCCCCCCCCCGAAGAAAAAACCACCACTCAGCTTTCCTCGCCTTTTCTCTTTAATGGAAGCACATAGTTTGTGCAGTAGGCTAGCATAGCACTCCCGATTTACTGTGGTGTTCCTCTCCTTGAAGTCAACGAAGAATATTCCTTCACAGTCCCAAAAGATTGTGACCATGATCTTCTTGGTTGACTGAGTGACCTTGGCCTTTAGAGGCGGCACTTCGCAGGTTTACGCCACTCCATTGATTCTCTTTTGGACAAGGAATCATAGTAGAGGATCATAGTTTCATCTCCTGTAGCAATAAGTTGCCAAACTTCTCTCTCGTTACCACGGTAGAGCTCCAAAAAGGCCTGAAAACAGATGACTCGTTACTGCTTTTGAACTGAGGAAAGAAGTCTGGGCATTAAACTTATTTATCTTTAAATGTTCATGAATAATTCGAAGGTCTATAGTTTTAGAAAGTCCCAACCTTGCTGCTATTTCTGTAACTTTGAGCCGCCGGTCTTCCATTATTTCGCCTTCCACAACACACAACAGCGATGTTTTCAGAAGTGAGCACCTCCTGCGCGTGAGGTCGACCTGCGCGCTCTTCTTCGTCTTCAATGTTTTAAAAAAAATCCATACAGTGTAACTTTATACATTTAATTTAATTAATAGTATAGTATTACTTCTTCAAGAAATAATAATAATAATATTATTATTATTATTATTATTATTATTATTATTATTATTATTATTATTCTAAAACGTGGTTTCTCTTTTGTAATACTTATAGATTGCAAGAATTCTAATTTTGTTCCCCTAATACCACACAGCAATGGCATAACTTATTTCATTTCATTAATTAGTAAGGCCTAATTTGGATTTTATATTCATAAAAGTTATTCAGTCAGTGAGTACTTCCCTTAATTTACGGAGCTCCTGCATGAAGCACTTTTCTGTTGTGGGATCAGCATGCCGGCACATATCGCACAGACTTTGTGAAAACCTAACCTGTCATGCATTATGAGGCAGGCCATGCTGTGTGAACAACAAATAGCAGCGGCTATAGTTACCCTTCTGTTTGCTCACATTAAGTCTTCAAGTCGTTGCTAATTCGCCTGTAAGGCAATCTCCGTTATCTGACCGCGTCTTCAATACGTGTCCGCCCTTCAGAGAACTTATGAACCCAATTGTAAACAACTTTACCTGACAGGCACTTCTCACCGTAGATGGGAATATTGTTTCATTAAGAATATTCTTTGATACCAAATGTTTGCCCACAAAATTTACACAACGGAGCCCTGCACGAGGGTTGTACAGTCACTGAGAGCCATCGCCATCATGCAACTGCTGTGCCGTTATTGTAAACATAGATTGTCTCGTGTCGAATGTTACCAATAGTCAGCGCATTATTGCTACCATCTGTAGCAATAGCCTCAGGTGACTCATTTAATTCTGTTGTACCCCTCATCAATTTATAACTAAATGATCTAATCTCGTATTTTGCACAAATTCTCAATCACCCTAAATTATATTTCTGTTCATAAAGTATTCGCCTTATAAAAAATTTACTCTGCAGTAAAATAACCTCCCAGTGCTCTTAACTAATTCGGGATGCATTCATCAAGGCTTTTTCATTTTTCCCATTTCCTTCAGTGGTAACAAATGGTTGAAGGTTCAAGTCAGTTTCTTAACAAGTTCTCGAATTGTTTGGCGTAATTTGCTTCTGCATGATATCAACATACTCTGTTCATTTCTGAACAACCTAAAAGAATCGCAGTTATATGGATTGACTATTGGGACGCTTTGTGTTTAACAAGGTCTAAAGACCGTACCCATAGTATATGTCAACGATAGCTGTAATAATAGTCTCACAAGTAAATACAGGCCAAACGATGCTGGGATGTTCCACTCTCAAAATGTCAAGGTTATTCCTATACAGGAGTATCATGTCATGTACGAACCTTGCAAATGCATCTTAACTCAAACAATTAATGCGTGTTCTCAGCAGCGAATGGGCGTTTTCTATCATTGAGTCGTGCTGCAGGAAAGTTCTGAAAGATACCCATCTTAAAGACATAATTTTAATCAAAGGTGCTCATTAAGGATGGTTGAAACACTCGGCGAACTAATCGCTGATGTCAGGTCAATGTACTTGTAGGTCATTCTTGGATCTTCCCTGATCATTGTTTCCAGAGAGGTGATATTCTTCATTCTCTGCTATTGATGGTCTGCCACCCTTCTCTTCTCCTTTAAGACATTGCCGCCTCCTCTTTAGTTGTCTAAACCAGCGGAACACAGTACACGTGAAGGAGAAACGTCCCGAAAGCCCCCCCCCCCCCTCAAACGCCCAAGTGACTGCATTTCATTTAAACCACGTCTATCTGAAATCGTACAAGATCATCGCACGAAAATGCTCTGTCTGATTCTCCCTCCATTGCACTTACAAGAACGTTCACACTTTCCAGACTTAAAACATAAAATGCAGAAAGATGAACACACCATGGTAACACCACGACTCAACAACTTCGACCCGGCAATAATGCTTTCCCTAGGGGTGGCCAATTTTCCTTATTTCAAGTAACCCTGGTATAATTTAATGAAGCTAAACAGGGGTACATCCGGGTCCACATTCATTCCGTATACAGAAGCAATGGTCATCCATTAAATATTGAAAAAACTCTGCTTTGTTCACTCAACAAGGAATCGTTGAAAAATAACGTTAAAGCACAGTTTTAGTAAAGAAGGATGATGACGGGAGTTCTTTTTATATCCCTAACATTTCGTGAAACTGTCAAAGGCTGCACACGAGTCAAATTAAAACAGGAAAAATATTCCAGTAGGGTATGGGCCAAAGGGAATAAAAAACAAGGTAAGGGTTTGTCACAACAGTGAAGTACAGCTTCCTGTGTCTACTACGGTGACTCATGAGTGACATTTTACTGTACAAAGAAAGAAAGCTCGACCCTAAAAAGCAATGACGTGGAAGAACAAAGTGGCAACCGATAGCATTGTTGGAGACTGGCGGATCAATAGCTCCATCCCAGCCGAGCCAAGGTGGTAACAAGACGCAAGTCAAGAATTTGGCGACGATGGTCAGCAATTTTAATGAGGCATAGGGCAGGAAATATTGAAAGTACCCGCAATTTTGAAACTTTTACACTGAGCACGCGACAGTCTGGCATACTTTAAGCCATTGGTGCCCCAATATGTAGGTCGCTACCCCTTTCGGTAGCCGCGATATCATTTATAAGGAAAAAAAACTTATTAACATGATATATGAATACGTCTTAAATAAAGAACATTATAGCTAAAACAAGAACTAGAGTTACAGAAAAGAATAAAACACTTTCCTTCTATCTTTGAAGTAGAGCTGTACGAAAGATCGTGTTATTTGTGTGACTGTTTCACTTTTATGTTCATTTCTGCTTTTCTTTTACTTATTTTAGCTATTTTTGTTTTTGCGCGTTACCTAGTACCTCTGGTGTTACTTTTTTTCTCCATATTTTTTCCCGAGTGTTTTAGTTTGTGTCTAATTGTATTTTTTTATTTTTATTTTTATTTATCTTTATCTTTATTTTTTATTTATTTATTTTATTTATTTTTTTTTTTTTTTGTTTCCTTTCACTTTCCCAAAGAATTCTAATACGCTTTAATAATCCGTCCTGATGGTGTAGTGGTAACCACAATTGCCTTATAGACCCAAGATCGCGGGTTCAATCCCAACCATGATCGATGGATTGTTTCGGGTGTTAAAATCCTAAGTACAGCTCCCTTCGGAAGGGAAGTAAAGCCGTGGGTCCCGTGTCGTACATTTACGGAATGTAAAGGAACCTCAATCTTGAAAGAAGAGACCTCCGAGCAAAATTTATTGGCCATTTCACACCTTGGATAGAATGGGATGCTGGTGACCTGAGAGGTTAAAGAGCTTCCGTAAATAAACCAAATAATATCAACGCTGTAATAGTATACCAGAACTCTTAAAAAAGATCCTTCTTTCAAAGCGCGAACAAAGTCTCGTAGCAAAAAGCGGTTGGAAGCACTAATTAGTTCTGACGTTGATCAGACGCCGGTCGTTTACTGTGCCGTGTTGACTTGTTTCAGTCTAGTTTGCAATTGTGTTGTGAGTACTCTGCAACTGTTGAGATAGTGAGTGTCGTAAGCAGCACATTAACATTAAATTTTGCATGAAACTTCGTAACTCCTGTACCGAGATGATAAGATAACCTTTTGGAGATAACTGCTTAAGCTGAATGAATATTATAAGCGATTGGGGATGAACCTCAACTATGTCAACTGACTACGTTCGTGTTTGAGATAATTCATAAAAATCGATGCGTTTCTAGTCTCTTTCTTTGTCATGTTCCTCCCGTCTTCAGCTGTTCATGATAACTAAATGCCCTAATTAAAGTAAAGGAAAAATCCACCGATCCTGACCGGAAGTGAACTCGCGATTTTGGGTGTAGGAGGCAAGTATGGTAACCACTATACCACCAGGACCGACTGGTGGTATTTGCGCCCACCTGTCCTGATGTTGCCTCACCACGTTTTCATTTTATCATTGATGCTTTCTGATTCTGTGATTTCCTGCAATCTAGTGTTGGAGATCTTGTCTCTTACCCTAGGATCTTCCTCTCCATTTTCCTTTGACATATTGCTATGCTTTGTCTGTAAGAGATCAGGCTTGACTAGCACCGAGAAGACACGAGTTGAGTGTCTCGACTCTCAGTTTCTTGTCTTGCAACACGAACTGCAGAGACCAGAAGGCTTTCTAAGCTTGTGCTATTCTCTTCTATAAAATGGATAAAGATACGGGCTATTACTGACATAATAATATTAGAATAACAATCGGTCTCTAGAATGTAGCAATAATATATTTATAATGAGACAAATTGTTGAAAAAGGTCGCGAATTTAATCTAGAAACTCATATTTTGTTTATTGATTATGAAAAAAAAAACATTTAATAAAGTAACAATTATCCTTTTATGGCAACTAGCAATGAATATCTAATTCAGTTTGAGAATTCTAACTCTCGGTTGCCATTTACTTTAAAGAGAATCTCCATTCACTTGAAGAAAATGTTTCTAGCGCAACCCGACTTTAAATGTGAGCTTAATTTTGATACTCCGTTTGAAAACACACGTAGACCCCGTGTAATTTAAGAGCTTGGAAGAATTTCTCTAATGAACAATGATGCGGTTATTGTGGCACGCCACTGGCATTTGTATTTCCTTTGTAGTCCGAATAAACGCTGTCTCCCCAGGGGGTTGGTAGACTTGTATTTAACACGCAGTTCTCTTGACGTATCTAGGTTAAATTGACCACGAGTTGTGGTCTTTTGTTTTCAGAAGAGACGGGCAATTTCTGTATACGGAACAAGGAAGTCATTTGACATCAAAAGCCTTAGCGAGTTTATCTGTTAACGAAATAATAACACGGTTGCTTAGCTCTAAACAGAAGTGCAAGCACACAAGCGTGTTGCTTGTGAAGAACAGCCGTTTCAATCACCGCAGTGTTACCGGACAGTTGCGATAGTGTCTTACCCGTCTTTTGTTTGTATAATGCAACCGGTAGAGTGCATTAGTGTTCAATCAAACAGCTAATGTTCGTTTCATATTGTTAATTCGCGATTGTAAAGATGTGCACAACTGCAGAAAGGGTTTTTGCAAATGTGGCTATCATTTAATAATTAGTGAGTGGAATAAACATTCAATACTGTTCAACCAGCACGGAAGACAGTCTACAATTTACTGAAACGTTTTGAGAATGCTGGATCTGTGACAGACTGCCATCAGGTCAGGTATGCCATCATTAAGTGGTGAAATAACAATAACAATTGAAAACTTTGTAAACTAGTCATCTACCATAAAAAGAGGTTTGGAAGGAATAGGAATGGGGTGAATGTGGGAGATGGGTGTTAAAAATAGAAGAAATGATTGGAGGAAATTTAGAAGGAGATTTATTGATATTGATAGGCAGACAGTGGAAGTAGAGTGTCGTAACAAAATATCGCTGGAATTACAATCAGAACTTAAAGGGGCATTAGGGAGGGAAGCATATATAAATGTAATGGCAAGAGAAGACAGGGCAATGGCCTGGCTATGGAAAGTGCAGAAAATGACAGACGATACAGGGGAAATAATGTGTCCTATGTGGGATAAAAAGGAAAATCGAGTACATATTCTTGCAGAATGTGAAGCTACACTGGAGGTTGCAGATTCTGTCCGAAAACTTTGTGAGGTCGAGAAGGAGTTTAAATTTCGTATTGGATAAAAATAATATTGGCAGGGGCTATGTAAATTTATTAGCAAGATAACATGGGTAAGAGAAAATATCTGGCTAGAGAGAAAATAGCTTATATGTTTTAAATGACTTCTAATGGCTTTTTTCTGTGATTTATATATACTCGTATGTATTGAATTATGTCTTTCTCTTGTTTAGTGTCTTGTAAACATAAATTTAAAACTCTTATTAATGACATCAGTTTTGTTCCCGGTATGACGGCGAGGGGGAGGGTTATTTCATGTTTGTAATTCTGTGTGGTTTGTTTTTTCTCAGCATTTCGTATGTGTAAATAGGAACAAGAACGGTCTGGCTATATCTGTGCGCTGGTTAAGTATTTAATCTTTGCATCCGTAAGCCATTATTGAAATAAATACACACTTACTACTAAAATGCAAGCCGAATGTTTTACAAGCGATTATCTAGAGTTCTAAAAAGTCTACTCGCAAGTTGTCTTGTGGATAGATTGTTTCTGTTCGGACAGTTTTACATGCGGCACATACCTCGTGTAGTACATGGCCTATTAGAAAATGGTCCCGATCGTAGGATTCGGTTTTGCGAGGTTATGTTAAATGAAATTTAGGTTAATGACAATGAGATGTTTTCTAAGATAATTTGGAATGATGAGACATCCTTCAAACTAACAGGCCACACACACACACAACTGCACCTGTTGGCATACCGAGAACCATAGCATTGTCTTTGAGAAGCAACTCGATCAACCTGTTGATACTGTTTGGATTGGAATCTTCAGCCTTGAGTTTTTTGATGGCAGTCACTGGAAATGTTAGCTACCTATATCATTCCAGGACTACAAATAAATTACGATGATTTCAACTTACTATACTTCCAACACGATGGCGCTCCAGCACATTATGCTTTACCTGGGGAAAATTACGTTGTTTAAAAGTTATTGAAAGGCGAGGTCAATTGAAATACTACCTACATCGCAGATCAATGTATTTTTTACTTTTGTCATTACGTTAAATACAAACCATATATACTTGATGACTTAAAAGAATCTATTCATTTTTTTTTTTAAGTAATCCATGCAAATACACGATTGTGCAAACAAAAATGGCTAAGCGTCCCAGATCGTCTGCAGAAATTTATCAACAGAAATGGAGAACAATTTTAGAAACAATTTTATAAATAATAATTATCATGTAGCTTTAATAAATTGATAATTCCATTGCACTGTATTTTTCATTAAAATGGGCAGTGATTTTTGGTATACCCTGTATTTAATCTGATTGAAATATATTATATGTACATAATTAGACTGACATGTATTTAATTATGTTGATATATATGTGTATATATATAATTGTAAGTACCAACAGTGCATATTATAATTTTACTGTTTTTCCAAACCCAGCTGGTGTAATCCTAACTATAAATAAATTACAAACTTTACAACTTCACAAGCCTGAACACGCACTCTAACACTGAATTTCCGTGTAGTCATTTTTAAAGATGTAGCAACAGTGGACATTGAAATAAAATGTAAATAGTTCAAAACTACAATTACAAACTTGCTGCATATAACTAATCAAAGTTTCCCCTGCACACGATTGCAAAAGTGTAAGTTCCCTTTATACCGAACAAATGACTGTGCTCAATACGTGCTGAAAATCTCAACATTCATTTTGGAAATAACCTCATTCAAGCAAGCGCAATGCAATTCTTCAAATGTGAAAAGTATTACTTTTTTAGTTTAGATGTTTCATTGTATCTGAATAACTATTCCTAATTTTCTGATGCAATAGAGGACATGAAAATAAACATTTTTCGTATTAAACAGAAATGTTTTGTTTTCAATATAAGAGACAGAGTTCATCACTTACCTTATGGCTGTATGTATGTTTCAGCTATTCTGATTATCACCAACTGAAGGTAGGTTTTTGTAGTATGTCAAAAATATCTTCTGCAAGATCTGTTTGTTATATTCGTGATATTAAAATGCATCGGTATACAAATATACGCATAAGGCATTTTGAACAGCTTACGGCAATGCTAATTTGATTAAGGGAATCTAGGAGCAACACCCTCTTACCCCCTCGATGGCCGAGGTCGTTAAGGCGTGGATTCGTGAGCGGGAGGTCTGGGATTCGAATCCCGCCAGGACCGTCCTCCCTGATTGAGATTTTCTCAGTCCTCACAAATGGCAAATGCCGGGTAAGTATCTAAACTTAGGCCTGGAACGTTTTCTTTCTTTAAAAAAATCCTTACCCAATTTATCATTTCATCTCATGCATCACCAGTGTTCACCGCCTGTAGTGCCTCAGTAGTAAAAACGGGCGTTAAACACCACGCAAAAAAGGGGTCTGCCTATGTCTTTATTGAGAAGAAATGTTCTCAATGACGTCAGAAAATTAGGACTACATCCTGTATTTGAACAAAATAAAGTATTTCACTGGTAAAAGAATGTAAAATATTGCATTGTAGCCAAAAGCGTATAAATAGCTAAATTATGTGTGATCAACAAAGATAAAATGAAAAGCTCACAGCAGCTTGCAGTTTTTTAATAGCTGGGGGTGACTGCAAAGTTGTTTATTGTTATTCTCGCGCTAATTATCACATATTTTTCAGCGTGTGTGTATTGATTGGTGTCTGTCTCTTCACCAGTCAGGACAGCTTCTAGTCTTAAAAATCTGAGAAGCAGATTTAACATCCGTCTGTTTCACTTCATTTTTTACCTGCACGTGAAACTGTACAGAACACATCCAAACTGACGTGACCTTTTCATCTCGCCGGCTCTGAAGGGATAAAATTAGTGATGTTTTTTGAAGCAACGTTAACGCCACAATGGTCAATATCAAACTCCTTTCGTATTCGTTAGCATAATCCGTCGGTGAGCTGGTTGCCTGGCAGTAAACTCTAATTGGCAAAACATGGGAATATAACGACGTGAAACCCAGCTCAAGTACATTATTAGATTTCTTAAAACGAGAAAGACTTTTGTATAAAATTGGAGGTTATTTAAATGCTTGTTACAGGAATAGTTCACACACTCAGGGCAGCATTCATACAGTAGCTGCGTAAATTAAGCGAATTCTTCACCTAGAGTAACTTTAAAAAAAGAATATAAAATGCAAATTATGGCCTTATTAAATAATGAAATGAAATAAGTTATGGCACTACTGTGTGGTATTAGGGGAACAAAATTAAAAATCTTGCAATCTGTAAATATTTTTAAGAGAAACAACATTTTTAGAATTTATTATTATTATTATTGTTGTTGTTGTTGAAATTAAACCGCAAAAATAGTGGCATGGTATTAATTAAATGGCATATTTTTCCACTGATAGACAAAGCTATATTGTGTGAATATTTTTAAACATTTTAAATGTAACCATGTTTATGAACTGAGCCCTTGATATCATCTTTACATTCACTAAAACGGAGAGAAATAACAGAACGTTTCGAGTTACATTGAGTATTTAAGAAGATGATGTTTAACAATGATGATAAAACAATTTCCCTACTTTTCAGGAATTATTTTTCTTGTTTTATTTACATGGAATATGTGGAGTTTTGTTGCGAAAAATAAAAACAAACGGTTCCGCTAGAGTAAACGTTTAAATTTTGAGTTTCAGTACACACTCCAAATAATCTGATTTCACTGATTTACTAAAACTATTTTTTATGTTATTTAAATGACATGTCGAGTTTAGTTGTGAAATAAAAAAATCAAAAATTGGGACAGCTAGAGCGATTTTTAAATTTTGGGCTTCAGGGTAACCTCCACTCCTAATGACTCCCTTTCTCTGATTTTCAGTCACTATATTTTTTGTTTTATTTAATCGCTGTATACCAATTTTAACAAATTCGACGAATCGTTTGTTAATTGATCGTTAAATACCGAGTTTCGTTGAGAAAAGACAAAAATTGCGACCGCCAGAGCGTTAACATGCACGCTGTGTAAAGAAACATTTTATATAATTTTTTTCTTTTTCTTGCCTAGTATGCAGATTTGGATAGATTGTTAAAAATATTTTCATTGGTACAACCGCAATGGCTAAATTCCTTCGGAATTAGTCAATAATAATAATAATAATAATAATAATAAGTATATTTTTCGCAGGTACGACTGTAATAACTTAATTTCTTCGGAATGCACTAAAAAGAGTGTTTACATTAGGCGATGACGCATAGAACAAGAGAGAACGTAGAAAACAACTGACGGGGAATAGCACAAGCACCTTATTAACAACTCGGCTTCCTGTGTTTTCTACAATGTTGCAGGTGGAAAGTGAAGACTGGATCAGATTGCCTCGTGTCTCTTAGACACACTCTCCTCCAAAACAAAATATACGTGAAGTAGTTTTCAATAACCAACTTTCGGGTAAACAAATTTCATTTTGATGGAATAACTTGCCATTTACTTGGAACTGTGAAGTGCCTCATATCTGTGCTAGAATGTGTGCGATAGTGGGAGAGTATATAAATACTGCTAACTACATTTTATTGACATATATGTATTTATTTCTTCTTTTACGATGGAACGTTGATAGCCAACGAAGTAGCGCATCCTGACATTTTATTGAGTACAGGGCCAGTCAGAAGTGTCAGTCCGAGCTAATTATAAGGGAACGGGTTGATTTACGACGGTGGGAAGAAAAATAAAATGTAACAGCCGCCAAGTTTATCGTCCACGTTCAGCTCTAACTATGTTTTACATTTTACGGCTCGTCATAGACGCCAGAGATGTTTCGTTGGTAGGTCCTGAAGCGCCAAGTGTGGGAATTTGTATAGCAGGGCAGCCTGAGGGAAATTGACATATACCGGTGGGGTAATAGTAATAAATTCTGTTTTATATAGGTATACAAGACATGCATGAAAATAGGGGGAATGCGAACAGATAGAGTATCAGCTCTTATAAGATTTTCTGTTATGAAGGACGTCAGTAAGTTATCTACCCCGGTGTGTTACACGAAGGCCACTAGATAAGCGTTGAGGCAACAAAAAATGAATACTCATAGAAATGTTTTGTTTATCCTGGCACTGTATGCAGTGTTCCATCCTCCATCCTCTGGAACATCTTCTAGAACCGCTCAGTTCCCGGCACTGCAAAAAACTCCTCGTATGCTGCAACCGCTTTTTCGGGGCTAGAAAATAAAGTCTGTTCTTGACAGTAGGGTAGAGAAGAAATTGCATGGTGCTAGGTCGGGACTATAGGATGAATGAGTCATTAGTTTTGCCTCAGTTCCTTGCAGAAAGTCCATTATTACATTAGCGATGTGAGCTGATGCATTGTCATGGTGCAACACAATGCCCCTTAGTCCTGTCTTTGGACGTCGTTCTTGGATTTTCTGAAACACTTTCGGAAGGCAAACTTTTGTGTACCATTTTGCAGTACAATTCTCTGATTTTCGAATAAAATGGTTGCCACGTGACCACTTGTGGAGAAGAAAGAGGCAACCATTTTGTTTCCACACTCCTTGACCTCTTGACTTTGACGACTTGTTGGTCATCAGGGAAAACCCAAATGAAGGACTGCAGTTTGTTTCTGAATCAAATTGATTAACCCATCTTTCATCACCTGCAGAAATGTCTGAAACACGCCGAGACTTCCACAGTTAAATATCTGCGGCATTTCTTGACACCATTCCTCTCTGTGGAGCTTCTCTGCGTCAGACAAATTATGGAGCACCCATCATGAAGACTTTTTTACACGAAGCTCCTCATGAGGAATGGTTGAAACGCTCGGCGAACTAATCGCTAATGCCAGCTCAATTTCCTTGTAAGTCAGTCTTGAATCTTCCTTTACCATTGTTTCCACAGAGGTTCTGTTCTTCTCATTCGCTGCTGCTGTTGGTCTGGCATTTTTCTCTTTATCTTTAAGAGATTGCCGCCCTCTCTTTAGTTCTGTAAACCAGCGGAATACAGTAGCACGTGAAAGAGAAAATTCCCCCTCAAATGCTCAAATGATTGCGTTTCATTTAAGCCACATTTGAAATCCCACAAAATCATAGGACGAAAATGCTCTTTCTGAATCTCCATTGCACTTACAGGAACGTTAACGCTTTCCAGATTTAAAAACACAATGTGCAGGAAAATAAACAATTCAACAGAGCTCTGCCTGCTACCACTGCAACACCAATGTCTCAACAATTTGACCCAGCAACAATGCTTTCCCTAGGGGTGGTCAATTCCCTGCCTTAATATTTATCTAATGACCCTCGTATAATTGCTAGAGAGCTGGATTTGGAACATACACAATTAAAACCAGTCTGTAATAAGCTCTGGAATTAAAAGGATAGTAGGTGCATTGCCTTGCAAGTCTGCAGTGATTTGGAGTGTCTTTTCGTGATTAAATTCTTCACAGAAAAAGCCAAGTAGGCTAAAGATATTCAAGGAAGGGTGAATGATGTACATACAAATATCATACCTTCCAAATATCAAATAAAAATGTATGCCAAGCACCGGAAATTCATTAAATATGGCCATACAAGGCATCCTGTGAAATCATCTTAAGAAATGCGTAAAAAAAGAACCCCATGATGGTCTTGTGAAGAATATGTAACCTAGGCACTTCAACTGGTACCATATCACAACTATTGATAAACTGATTTATTTATGGACGCTCTTTAACATCTGAGGTCATCAGCGTTTTGATAAACGTTTGATGTCAAAGATCAGCCAGTAGGTACCACTAATGCTGACACCAGAGTAGAAAGCAAAGCGCCAGGAATTCAGTCAGGAAAATTTGGATGTCCTCCAAGAAAATTCCGATGACTTTTTCTCAAAGAATGTTACTGAAGATTACATTGACTCATCACTATGACCCAGAAGCCAAACGAGATGTTATGCAATGGACAGATCCCCACTCCCAAATAATTTCGTGTGCGTTAGCCAGAAAATTGTGGCAACTCTTTTTTTCCAATACACAGTGTGTTGTTCTGTTGGAATCCATACCATAAAGATCTGCCATCACTGAAAATACGTACGCTGCTACATTGAATTATTTATAAGGGAACATCAAGGAGAATCGGTGTGGAAAATGACAGCAGGCTTGTTGCTGCTTCACACTTTGCCACAATCCCAAAGAGCAAAACTTTGGGTACTTGGAGCCATCCTTGTTCCAGATCTGCCCTCCATCCCAGTGATTGTTTTCTTCTTTGTATATGAAGATGTTGCAACATTAAGGTATTAATGAGATATACTCTTAAATTCCGAAGGGGTTTTATCACTAGAGGCGAAGTGAATAAGCGTATGGCAGTCACGTGAAACTGCAGTGAAAAAGTGAGGTGAGTTTAACCTTCAGATTTCATTTGCATGCTAGGGAAGAAAGTCTCTTGTTGAAGTACACCTATCGCTCATATTTTACCAGTGCACATGGCACAAGGACGGAGGCAAGGCTGTCACTGTTAAGCGAGTGTTCACTGGGTATGAGCTGGAGGAGCTCCAGGCTCATGGTCGGACAACCCTGAGCAGTAGTAGGTGGGAGGTCGCCAAGCAGATGAACCCATGCAGCAGAGTTAGGATGCTTCGCCTGAGAAGGTGCAGTGCTGCTATACTCACGAAGCTGATACGACCTCGTCAACGTAACTGAAAATTCAAGTTTGGTAACCCCGCATATATCTAACCAGACAGGTTGCTACGACTTCTGTGATACGCTCTTGCAGATCTGTAGCACGTAGCATATCGAGGTATAAAAGACGGCTAGAAAATAGCACTGTCTTGTGACAAGCCACCTTCCATTTTTCTGGTATAGTAAACACCTTTGAAATACCGAAAGAAATCAATTTGATTAACTCTCCACTAGTACCAATGTTGTGTATCTGAATTGCTTTAAAAGTGATAACCAGAGCCAGGAAGTTCAGGCATTCGTTTTGGTTCAAATAGGCAGACAAGTGGACACTTAAAATATGAAAATAGGTGGTAATATAATTAAACTTGAATTTATTAAAAGTGAAACAGAGTAATATCACTCATTATTAATGAAAATAGATATTTAAGATACTTAACGCTTTCTTTATCACGTAATTAAAGTACTTAAGCTTACTTTTCTTGGTCATAAGCAACAACAAGACGTGTTTTCAAGATATCGGCTGTCATAGTCAGCCACTTGTCACAGAGAAAATTTTTCATCACGGAAAAAGGACGTTCTACTTCATCTGAAGTGATTGCGACATATTTAAAATAAGCTATTTCGGAAGAACTCATACCAGTTACAACAGAACACTCACCTTTCATGATATTACGGAAAAAAGTACAGTCGCGGTGAATTAGCAAAAGATGTGAAGTGGTTTCTGGTCGAGTTCATTTTCTGTTTATGCCTTTATAGGGGAATCAGGTAAGTATCCTCTCTTACTTCCGTACTGAACACTTTGAGGGGCAGTTTATTGCACAGATGTATCGCTCTCATCTTTCTCGCTTGCAATTGTTTGCTACATTTATGCAGCTGAGAAGTTACCCCCACCGCAAATTTCCTAGAATTGTGTAACGCAGATCGATACAAGATCATTCGCCAGGATTCCCTCATCCTATTTCCTGGTATTCGTATGCCTGAGGTAACCGTGCGTTCCTTTCATTAATAAAGGTTTTGCTATTTAAAGAGCTTAAGTGAATGGGTTGAGGAGAAAGTTTTTGACTGCTTGAAAAGAAATGTATAACAAGATTCTCAATAGATATTTTGTTAGATGAACATGCCAGTAATTTTTTTTCTTTGTGTGTTTTTTAAAATGCATAAATAATCGCAGGAAAAAAATCCACAACGATCCAAAACGGGCAAGGGGGGGGGGTTTAAGCCTTAAAATAGACAACAAAAGTCAAAAGAATACAAAATAAAAACTAGCCATACGGACCCAAAATGTACGGAAATACGGTCATTTCTCTCTGACTGTTAATATATCCTCAACATTATTAAAGGTTTAAGTACAACCCTCACCCCTCCCCATATTTTGTTAGTTTTTAAGCAATACCGTTTATAGATTTCACTTTTTTCAGTTGACCTTGGTCGCTTTAGTGGGCAACATTTATTATAACCATGTTTAATACCACTTATTGGTGAAAACTTGCCAACCGCCCAGAAATGCTAACCTAATAACCTGATCTATCTTGTGGCCGAAATTATTGCTGACAATGCACGTGTTCAGGAAACAAGTGTTTTTCCAACTTCACATGTTTTATGCTTGCAGACAAGGTGAAGAAGAAGTATGCTTCGCTGGGCAACACAGTCCTCACTGTGCAGCTGGAGAGAAGTCACCACGGTTTGGGCATTAGTCTGGCTGGACATAAGGATCGCAACCGTATGGCGGTCTTCATCGTCGGCCTCAATCCCAACGGTTCAGCCTTCAAATCAGGCGGCCTGCAGGTCGGCGACGAGATCCTTGAGGTGAGTATGGGCAAACACTTGGCTTTGTTGATGCATGCACTCTGCTCAAGATCTCTTGCAATTTCTTGACTCTTTATTGCTGTATAAGTTTTTCAAATTACGATTTTATTGAGAACCTGCTTTATACAGCTTCTCCTGAAAAGACAGCGGTTGGGGTTTTTCATAGCTCTCAATAGCTGTAAGAAATGAGGAAAGGAAGCGTCTCTTGTATAAGGAGGCGACTGATGTTCACAAGCAGTTGTGCGTACAATACACTTGTAAGTGAGCGATTATGGAAGCGTATTGTAATGAAGTTATTGTGGTTGAATTGAAGGTCACGGGCTATTCAGCTGATTGTCCGAGGGGAGTGCAGCTTTTGCTCACGTTGGTAGGATCTACAAAATAACAATGAACATACCCTTCCAAGCACGGATGAAGCTTAAATGTGTATACCGGGTGAATCATCTAAAACTTGAAGTTTAGACAGGGGCTCATAATTGCAGCACATACGCAGATGTTAATAATTATTACAACATGTATTTCTTGAATAAAGGTGCATTTTTTTTCAAATGGAATAATGCATATTGACATCAAGAAAATAAAAATAGGGGAAATTAGATTGTCATTGGTGTTCTAGTGCAAGTAGTTTACGAGTATAGTAACAGTATTTGCGTGTTTTTTACAAAATATATTTATTACAAATCTAGTTCAATCACGTCGACGGATCCTGGGACCGTACGTGCTTTCATAATACATTAGGAAGTATATGAAATTATACAAATTAATATTTAACCCATAAGAGAAGATCAGTATGTACAATAGTGAAACGAATAAATGAAATATATATTAGGAAAAATTCGAAATACATAAAACAAACAGGAAAGAGAACAGTGCAAAAGTAAATAACTTAAGCTGCCACACATACGTGCAAATAATTCCAAAAATCTAGTGACTCATATTCCTCTACCCTCCCCCTTCAGATATGAGCTGTCTCGCCTTATTTACAAGTTTACCTACTCCCTCCTCCTCCTTCCTATAGGCCAGCAAAGCCAATGTCCTCTCCCACCGTTAACAAATGGGACATGTAGATATCTCTTTCTCCATTCTTTCGTCCCCTTGTAGTATGCCAGAATATTTGAATATTTCCCTATTATTGGATTATGATAATTTCACAGTAATTGAGAGGGCATTACATATTTAATGCATTCATAATAAACTCCTTGTTGATAGAACACAAATTTGCAATGGACCTTTTTACGAGTACTAAATGCATTCAAGTTATAATACACCCGATATTCCCCCCCTCAGGACTAGAAAGAGATAGAAACATGCGATTTGTTTTAAATACGCTGGTACTCATTGTCAATGCGTGACAGAGATGGCAGCACTGTATGGCACACAAAACTCTAGCGGCGAGAATGAGGACTGTTTTTGATATTTCAAAATGGCGACGTTTCATTACAAGAACAGCGTGTAATCATTCATTTTCTCCATTTGCGGGGATTGATACCGATTAAAAGCATCGCCAGTTAAGTGAGACATGCGATGATGGTGTCGTGAATATGTCTAATGTGCGTTCATGGGTGCGACAGTTCAAGGAAGGTAGATCGTCGTGTGAAACAAACCAAGACAATCTCGGCCTCGCACAAGCCGATCTGACGACATGATCGAGCGAGTGGAGAAAGTTGTTTTGGAGGATCGCCGAATGCGTTGGCATACATCGCCTCCTATGTGTGCACACAGTCCTGCATGAAGAGCTGAAAATGCGTAAAGTGTCCTCCAGGTGGGTGCCACGAATGCTGACGGACGACCATTAGGCTGCGCGCGTGGCATGTTGCCAGGCAATTTGACGCGCGATGACGGCATGAATGGGACGTTCTTTTCATCGATTGTGACAATGAATAAGACATGGATGCCGTTTGTTAATCCTGAAACGAAGCGCCAGTCTGTTCAATGGAAGATTCACGACTACTAAAAAAAATTCGTAAAGCGCCAGTGCAGAAAAAATGATGATGACCATGTTCTGGGACAGCGATGTAGTAATCCTTACTCATTACTTTTTGTCTGGTGTTTATATTATGATTTGCATATTTTTAATGTAGAAGTTAATAAGAGAGCGGCCGTTTGCTTTCAACCGACTTTTCCCAGAGTATCAAACAATATTTCATAATCTACATAAAATATGCATAATATGCTGTTTTGAGGGTAGTTTCAGAATTAATATGATATAATGAACGAAGCTTATAAGTTACTAGTCGGTCCCGTGTCGTACATTTACGGCACGATAAAGAATGTCAAGCCTGAAAGAAGAGGCCTCTGAGTAAAATTTGTCGGTTGTTTCACGTCCTGACTTGAATGGGACGCTGATGACCTGAGATGTTAAAAAACGTCCGTAATTAAACCAAATTAACAACAGAGGTTGCTGATTTAAGTTTTGGCATAATACAATTTATATGTGCTTTTGAATTTAAATATTTGGAAACATGTGGACCCAGAAATTGAAGGTCCATACAGGATTGAGCAGTTGCAGCATTTTAATTAGTTTCTTGCTGTGCGATTTTTTTTTAATTCTGGCGGCAATTTAACAAGAGGTATTTTATTATTAGAGGGTTTTGTAATTTAATCGGTCAATGTAGAAAGGCCTTCGATTTTTCAGACCTACTTTTGAGAAATCAAAGAATATATATAATAAAAATTGTTTTACCCATGTTTCCCTGGGTGTATTGGTAACCATACTTGCCTCTTAAACCCAAGATCGCTGGTTCAATCCCGGCCAGGACCGATGGATTTATTCCGGCGTAAACTGCGGTTGGCGTAGAGAATGCACTTTTTTTTTTAAACTCTAAACCAGCAACTGGCTTCAAATCTATGAAGTGATGGATACTTGCTTAATTCATGAGAAACACATTTAGATAATCACGAATTCAAAATGCCATAGTAAGCTCTCGAGTATTTGCTTCACCAATCTGCCTGCATTCATTACATGAGGACTTGCCCCCTCCCCCCTTAATATCCGATGGCGCTACCAGGCGACCCGTGAAGCGATAGGTGACGGAGCGTTAAGCAACGTAATTGGCCTTCCCCGCTTCTGCCGCCTCCATTGCCAAGGTGGACTGATCAGTTAAATCAAATGGCCAAAAGAATGTTCTTGCTGAAGGTAGTCAATGGTGGAAGATACAGCGTGTACATCAAGTGGCCCATGAGAAGCATCTTGTCCGGAAATTTCGAGATCAATTCTGTACATAAAGCTTGTGCACGAAGCTGATGACAAAGCAGCAGAAACGGTAAAAAAAAAAAGACGACCGAGAACAGCTGTGACAGGTGAGGAAACGTGGATTCGTTTCGACAATGAAGAATCCAAACAGCAGTCACAATCCCCAAACAAGCCCAGAAAGTTTTAAACTCGCCTGCAGACCGGACTCAACAGACAGGTGACGTGCCCCCCCCCCCCACCTCTAGAGTGTATTAGAACGCTGTACACCAATACGACAAGTGTCTCAATCTTCACGGTGATATATTCAAAATTTGATTATAGATATACCAATAAAACCGTTTTACTCTCCACTCTGGAGCCTTCTTGCTATCAACAGCTTTGTTATGATGTTCTCTACCTTTCTGATCTTCAAGGCTGAAATCAGCAGTTGGGAAATTCACTAACAAACATTGAACATGGCGTTCGCAAGTACTTCCTTCCCTTGTTTCCGCAACAATTTTGAGCAACCTCTTAGGTAATGCATCTAATTTGAAACTCGTATAACGGAATGATAAGAAATGCCTTCTTCCCAACATAATTTACAATACGCCTGTATTACAAAGCATATTCTACCAGGGCTGTTGTGCAAGATACCCACCCCGCTATGTTATGTCGTTGCTAGAGAGGTAAACTTGCGTTTTATGCAATTTTAGCATTGAAATGTTTTTAAAAAGTGTTAAAAATTTGCAAAATGTGATGTAAAGAGGTATTATATTCCATGTTTCTTAGCACTCGTTTCTATGACGATGTTATTTTGTTTTTGTTTTGAAGAATTCAAATGGAAATGGATGTCCTTTCCGCAATGTTTGATATTGAAAATATGGATATCATTGCAGAAGAAATAATAAAGGAAACTCAGGTAAGGGAGGGTTTGTTAATTCCTCAAAAATCGAGAAAGGTATACGAAAAGGAATATGACAAGTTCTTTACATTCAGAAAAGAGAAAGCACAAATAAAAAATCTTATTGGCATATTTTTCAGAGCTAGTAAATATATAATATAACGTTTATCATTATTAACATGATAAGTGATTTAAAATTTATGTAATTAGATTTGTTTTCCAGTCGAAGATTTATATGCCTTCAACTCTCTGGTGTGTGCATTCGAAAGTTCGATGAAAATGTCAATGTTTCATCTCTTGCTAAGGTTTTTGATTACTTGAAAAAGTATTCCTTGGGATATAAGGGGAAAAATCAAATGTGCTCTCTTGATCCCAAATTGATCTTTTTATGATAGAAGCACCTGGTGATAGGCATTAATTAATGAAAGCAGTTTTATCTTTTGGAATTGTTGGGGCTTGTGTGCGCCATGAGCTACACGATTTGTGTGTTGATGATGTTGAATTTGAAGGCCGTATTCTGGACACGAAAAAAAATTAAGCCACGTATATTTGCTAGATGGCGGTCCTGTGAATGTGTGGAGCTGTTTGAGAAATATGTGGCTTTACGTCCAAAAACTGTGAAATGCAAAAAACTCCTTTTGTATTGTAGAGGTGGTAGGTTCACTTTTCGGCATGTTGGTATTAATGGTTTTGAACAGTTTCCTATGGAGGTTGCTAAGTTTTTGGAGCTGTCAAATGCATCAAATTACACAGGCCACTGCTTTAAGCGGAGTTCGGCAACGATTCTTGCAAACACTGGGGCCAGTATTACTGAAGTTAAGAGACTAGAGAGGTGGAAGCCACCGTCAGTTTCTGAATATGACATATCGGAATTAATCTAAAGTAAAATAGGAATTTAAAAAAATAATAAAATGACAGTAAAAAGGCGAAATGTTAATGCAGTAGATATCAATAGTAGCTCAGGAATAATATTTTCTAGTGTAACCGATTGTACTTTTAATATTTACCAAACAAAGTATCTGTCATGGATGTAAAATCAACGTAGCAAGGTTAGGGAGGTTTTCTGTTAGCATAATAAAGATTACTAACGGTTCAAGATTAATGTGTAGAAATGAAAGAAATTGTAGTGCGATTAATTAACTGCATTTTCAATGTTTCCAAGATATTGGAAGTCAATTTATGATAATTAATAACTTACATCGTTGTGTAGTTTCAAAACATTTGTTTAATAAAACGATTGCCATGTTTGAATGTTGGTATGCTTGTTAGGGCAACGTTACAAGTACGTTGTTTGAAATTGTGTTGTGACTTCATGGAATACTAGTTGCTAGGTAACCAGTGTCAGGATTAGACTAGTTGTGCACGATTTATAGCGTCATAAGAAGCGTGTTTTAATGCTAGCATTCCATAAATGTTAATTTTGACCTTTAAAAGTAAACTTTTAGGCCAAGCAATTAAAAGAAGTCGAGAAGTGCATCGAAGATGTTTTCCACACAAGGTATCTTGTGAAAGTTTCTAATAAGAAATGTGTCAAAAAGTGGAAGCTAGATTATGCAAGATGGTCATACCAAAGATAATGTAATAATCCATCTGGCACGATTTCACAATTATTTATGCACATGTTACCTTCAGTATGTATGTACTAAACACTTAAAAAAAAGAGGGTCATTTGAAAATTTCTTGTAATAAAGCACAAAATGACGGCATACTTTTTTGAAATTATTCCTGTTTTTCAACGTAGTCCTCCTTGACATTAATGCACTTTGTCCATTAAGTTTTTATCCCATCACAAAAGTGTCAGATTCCTCAGGTCTGCAAAATGCTCCTCAACTGATGATTTACGCGCTTCTTCGAATGTAAATTTCTTTTCGTCAAGGAATCAACTCATTTTAGAAAACAAATGAAAGTCCGATGGAGCCAAGATAAGGGAATAAGGCGAATGTGGCAGCAAATCCTTCCACAATTCATTGATTTTCGCTATTGCAACGACACATGTATGAGGGCGACCATTGTCTACATGCAAGATAATTTCTTCTTTGATAAATCCAATCTTTTCTATCGTATTTTTGTTTTCAATAGATCCAAAAGATTCTCCAGGTTTCAGGGGAAAAATAATCAATTAATTAGCAACCCAGAAAACCGACACTTAACCTTCTTTGGCGGTGGAGAATCATAATACTTCCATTGTCTAGACTGCTGGTTTTTTTTTTTTTTTTTTTTTTTTTAAGATGTATGTAAAGCACAGAAAGTCGGCGGGATCTCTCTGAAAACGGGCCAAACTTTGCTGAGAAATTTGCACTCTGATTTGCTTTTTATTCTGAGCCAGCAGTCGCAACACCCATCTTGTCGATAATTTTTTTTCAAGTACAATTCTTATCTCAAAATGTGAAATTCGCTTTTCCCTAAAATGCTCAGAGCTTTCGGATACCTTTAATAGCCGATCCTCCAGAACCATGAACACCTTATAGATAATTTCTGATATCGTTCTCTGCTGGGTCATCTTTCAAGCGTTCATGGCCGCAATTAAACTTCGTGGTCCACTTGGAAACTGTTGAAAATGATGGTGCGTAGTCCCCAAGTGTTTGTCATACTGTATGAATTACCGTTGCATTCATACCTTTCTTTACTTAATAATTGCACTATGTTCCATATTCATCAGAACTGTACCCCAACATTTGCTACAGCTTCTACGATTCTTGACCAATCCATGTATCATTGCACAAATACCCGTATGAAATCTGACGGGTTCGGATATCAAAACTGCCCAGAAACTTCTGCTGCAATCTGGGGTTCATTCTGAGTAATTTTAAAATGACCCTAGTAGTTTGAATGGGTACTTTGAACAAAAAAAAAAAAAAAAAAAAAAAAAAAAAAAGGAATTTATATGTAACATAATTTCGAAACTGGTTAGATATTTTTGCCCTGCTTTTCTTCTGGCATAGTGACCAGTTTCTCATATCGGTTTTTGAAATCACCTATACTTGGATCTTTCTTCGGTGAACGAGGCTTAGGTCCTTTGTAAGCTCGACAGCTTCGCTTTTAGGGTGAGTGCTTCCTGATTTTGTTTGCTGGTAAATTTCACAGTTTCCTTGAACAATTTTATGTATAAATAATGAGAAATTTCAACGTCTTGACAATATTTCTTCACACTGTATCAAGCAGAATTAGAATTAATCAGTCAGTTATTAAATGTTTGGAATTTTCGTAAAAGTATTTAAACATGATCTATAATCAATGACCCCCAAGGGTGGCCGATGTCGTTAAGGCGCGGGCTCGTGAGGGGGAGGTTTGGGGTTCGATTCCCACCAGGACCATCCACCCTAATTAAAGTTTTTTTTTTCCACGTTTTCCTCAGTCCTCATAAATAGCAAATGCCGAGGAGGTACCCTAACCTTAAGCCTGGAACGCTTCCTTCCTTTAAAAAATAAATTCCTTTCCCAATTTATCATTTCATTTCATGTATCATCGGTATCCACCACCCGTGGTGCCTCAGTAGTAAAAACGGGCGTTAAACACTTGTAAAATTAATCAGTGATGCCTGACGTAATTTCATTCACATGGGCAATCTCAAAGGTATGGCAGTATTGATCCTCAGATTTTGTAGAAATAGCTCACAAGGTTTGGTTATTTCAGGGCGGCTTGAGAAGAAGCAAAGGCTTCCCTAGGGACATGGCAGTAGCTCGTTTCTCTTTTGTGCCGTGCAACTGCGGCATACTAAGTGCGTTGCACTAATAGACTAGCACTGTCACAGCCAGGCAGCGGTCTGCAAACATTTCTCAAGCATTTCACAACTTTCCATCTTTCCAATAAATTTCTTGTAGAAACTTAGAGTAGAAATGTATCAACAGTTTGATGCTTGTTGATAACTCCTTTCGTTCTGGAAACTAGGACTTTTGCTTAATGCTATGAGAAATGCAGATAACGGGGGAGCTTCGGGAGTAATAATTGGCACATCCGGATTAATGTCGACTCTTGAAGCGGGATATTTCTTTATACAGGATGATTAAAAACTATTTTACAATATTTAGGAATATGCGGACATAGAAAGTCAGTAAAATTGATAGAGAGCCAAAAGAAGTGGGAAGTGTTTCATATAAACACATTGTCATCTAAATCAGGCTTTCAAGAGCTGCATCATGAACTGTTGTACTTTCTTCCATTTTCCAAGTGTCTTATCATATCTGCTGACAGTTCAATGGGCTTAAGAAGAATTTCCACATTGCCTGCCAAAAGGTGTAGCTGTTCATTAAATCAAATACAGTCAGGGGGACAAGCAGATCGGTCTCCCACGGCCTACAAATTTATTTGGAAATCGCTGTAACAGCATGATAAAAATGCGGCGGTGTCCCATCATGCATGAACCACATACAGTGTGTTCAGATTAGTAGAACTTCTTTCAACAAAACATTTGCCACCACGGGTGGCAGGCCGTGAAGGCGCGGACTAGTTAGCGGGATGTCTGGGGTTCGATTCCCACCAGGACCTTCCTCCCTAGCTGGAAAGTTTTCCAAGTTTTCCTCATAAATGGCAAATTCCAGTAACGTACCGTAAACTTAGTCATGGAAGGCTTACTAAAAACCCTTTCCCAGTTTATATTTCAACTCGTGTATCATCATTGCCCACCATCTGTGATGCCTCAGTACTTACACATTATTGAAAAAATAAATAAGTATAGGGAATAAAATTATGGCCACACTATCACACTGATAAATCTTTCTATCTAAGCGTTCTAAAACCTCACATATTTCCATATTTGATGAAGTACTCATTTCCATCTTAGTAGAAGGTGTTGCCTACTATAAAGAGAAGGTGAGTGCTATACTTCCAGCATACAAAATGTATTATTTATTTCATAAAACAGAAGATCGCAATAAATCAGTTGCAATCATGAAAAAGCAAAAGCTCGGTGCAATTTTAAGTTCTTTATATACAATGAAATTTTGAATTAATTATGTAGCTACAGAAACTGAGGCATATAAAACATATATAGAGTACATTCTATTTCCAAGATTTGTGTAAGATAAAAAGTTATATCATATCGGTGTGGTATCAAAAAGAAATGAAAACTAATATACATAAAAGTTATGATTAAAACCTTATAAAATATTAAATACATAAGCGGAACACAATAAGCTATACATTGTGTGATAAGAAAGAGTAAAAGTTAACCATAAAAATTAGTTTCGCAACATGTTTACCGTATTTACGCGAATCTATTGCGCACCCCTTTGAAATTTAAAATCACAAAAAGTATTTTGGCATATTGATGTACGGTGTCTTAGAGATAAGCCCGTCCGCTTCATAAAACGATTAGAACACAGCATTTATAAGTGAACTATTGTTACATCTTGAAGCCCGTAGGATAAAAGCCATCACTCGTGCTGTTGTCAGGACAATTGGCGTAGTCAAAGAAGAAAATGTTATTTCTTATGGTGTCACTAGTCACAATTTGCCCGTTCTTTCTTCTTTCATGAATGAATTCCAAAACCTTTTCTTCAATGTCAGGATGTCTTCCTTTGCAAGGACCAGTGAATTTCTTCCTACCAGCTTTAGTTACAAATAATGTCAATTTCTGTTGCGAACGATGCTCTCAGCACATTGAACACTCTTCCTGCCTTACCATTTTTTTTTTTCAACATAAAGAATTACTTTACGTTTGAAAGTAACATCATAAAATGTTCCTCTCTGTTTGCACTCCATTTCGTAAATACTCCTATTCAAACGCTCTATGCAATAATAGGCCAACAGTAAATGTAACGAAGTTGAGAATTGCAGCTATGCATTATGACGTAATAAACGATACACTTAAATGAAGTTACAGGCGAAATACGAATGGATTTGCACTCGACTCTAATACGCTATCAAATCTAATGCGCACTGCAAATTTGAGTACTACATTTGGACAAAAAGTGCGCATTACATTCGCGCAAATGCAGTATTTCTGGTTACAGATATTTAATATGTGGTTTAATGAGACATTTACAGCATAAAATATAATTAAATTGTATCGTGAACGTTAATTTGGAGAGTGGCACAAACATGCGTAGCAAATTATGTTGAAACTTTATTACAGAAAAATAATATAATTGGATAAATTATTTATTATATTTTTAATCTATTTTTAGTGAAGCTCACCCAAAACTGAATGGGTTTTAATTATCACATTGTATATTCTAGGCCGAAAACATCTTTTTTTTAGAGAATACTTTGAAAAAGTCCATAAGCATGGCACTTTTGTTACTGTTCGTTGTTACAGATGAACCTGAAATGACACAAGGTAGCTGTCATAAGCAGTTGTATAGTAATTAATTTATTTATTAATATTACAGGTACACGAATATATAAATCTCGAATTAATATTTACTCAGTCTCGGTAACTGTATGTACGGGATTTGCAGGAATTTCGCAAGCGCAACAATTTTCAGAATTACAGTATAAATCATTAGTTCGGTAGAAATGTGGGGATCTTTTGTTGAGACTGCCAGCCTAAGTAATGCTCCACATAAAACATACAAAAGCGACGTCTAACCGGGTGAATGTGCTTGGTAAGGTACTTTCCTAACCAAAAGTAAAGCACCAGCTCCTTCCCCTGTTCTTCCCTATTTCATTAGCTGCCTCCGCAAGCAGTTGTGAAAGGTTGCACGAAGTTATGCTCCCATTCAAAAGCCGTAATAACGTTCTCGCAAGAACCTTAACAAAGAAGTGGATCGTTTTGTGCATATATAAAGTACGCAATTTGTGCATTCTAAGACAAAAAAAAAAAAAAAATATGAACTGAAAGTTTCCAGTTACATTCTATATTTAAGAAGACGATGTTCACATGTTTCAATAAAACAAAAACATATTACTATTTAAAAAAGATTTCCATGTACTAAGCAAATATGCAGAATCAACAATAAACAGTCGAAAGTTTCGTCGATTTTCATTGGCTTTGAAATTAATTTAAATGTTATTGTAGTAAATACATGTAACGCAAACGTTTTCTGAATGTTCTTAAGAGCATTCTTACATACAAATATAATTAGAGTAATATTTCACAGTTGCTTTCTTCACGACAGCAAATGTTAAATATAAAACATATGCATCGTTATAAAGCGTTATAGTGGTGCTCCACAATGTCAAATGAACCTTTACTGATAGTAAGAGTTTACAGAGAAGAGGTCTGTGTGTAAACAGAAGAACATCGGGCTGCCAAGTGTAAGCGACAGAATTCGGCAAATGTTCACAAGTAGTCCGCGTCGTGCTAGTCGTGGGCTGCAGTTATCACGGAAAACTGTCTGGCATGTTTTTTTGTAAGCGATTGATGTGTAAATGCTATAAATATCAGTTGTTACAGAAAATGATAAGATACGCATGCGGCCATGATGGATGACACGTTTGCAGATCGACTTGTTATCTCACGTTAACGGTTAAATAAATTGCTATCATCTGCAAATGTGGGCACAGAGCATTCACATATCTCGGTTGAGCATGTTAGAGATTCACCAAAGGTGCTACAACGAAATGACCCGTGTATCTTCATAAAGATGTCGTTACAGAGATAACGTAGTTTGACATGCTAAAGATGTCTCCAGAAACAAGATGAAACATCACTGTGAGGTGCGACATTACCTGTTATCGATGGATCGTCCGCGCGACCTCCGCCGACGTCCCATTTCGACATATTCCTGGTGTATGGTTACTTAAAAGACTCTTGTGTACCAGCCTCCTCTTCCCAAGGATCTGCAGGAGTTGCGAATTTACCATTGTTATTGCTTTCCTAACCACAGATAGCAACTCGCTCTCTCTGTATGGGAAGAACTTGTTATCGTTTGGTCATATGGCGTGTGACACGTGGTTTCCATTATGAATGATAGTGGTTAAAAAGATAGCCACGTGGCGAGCTATTCCACGCTAGTTGTTCGTATGCTGTTTAAGACACTCTTTGGTTACTCCATTTCTCACTGCAGTAGTTGCTTCTCGAGAGATTTCCATGTTAGTATCAGTAAAACTTCTAGAGCTTTCCTGCGAACGCTTATTTAGGAGTCTGTTTAGACCCCTGAAAAATCGCAGCTGCAATAGCGGCCGGACTGGAGAAGTGCGACCATGGAGGGTGTCCATTGTTAGGAAGAGCTAAGAATCGCTAAGAGCCAGGTCGGGTGAGTAGGGAGCATGAGAAACCACTTCATATGTTTTCATCAAAATATTCCTTCATGATGTTCCCACTCACCTGGATGACGCTTTCCGCTTTTTCAGGCCTGCAAGCAGGATTGTGTGCCCAGATCCCACGGAAATGCCAACTTTGGAAGCGATATCTTCCACACTCACTCGGCGATCCTCCAAAACAAATTTCTGCACTCGCGCAACCATGATGTCTAGGCCGAGGTTGTTTCGGTTCGTTGTCACACGACGTCCGGCCTTCTTTGATCTGTCGCAGTTCTTCACATTCATGACACCATCACACATGCCTCACTCAACTGGCGATGAATTTCAATAGGTGTCAGTAAAAAATCTTAAACGTTATTGAGGGTCGAGAAGACCCTATACGGTTTAATAATATTTTATTTTAAATTGAACCTTATTATTATGGTGATATGGTTGATTGATGGGTAGGATAGAAATGGACAAAACAAATGATTACTCTGTCTCTCTGATCTTGTAATGAGAACGTCGCCATTTTAAGTATTAAAAACACTCCTCTCTCTGGCTGCAGCCACTAGCGTTCTGTGCACCATTTCTGTCATTGATTTTCAAAGATTGTCAGCGTATTTTAAGCCAAGTCGTATGTTTTTATCTGCTTCCAGTCTTGAGAAAAAATATGGGAGAACGCACCTCGCATGTTCGATCTTCTGTCATAAATATACACCCCACAATAACTATGCGAATGTGTTTAGTTCTTTTGGACTCTCACTGCATTTGTACATTTTCTGCCCGGCACAAGGGGATTAAAGAAAATCTTAAAATAAAGTTTGTATTTTTTTTTTAGGAAAAATGCTTATAGCAGGATTTTATTGAACACCACTGTAGAACCTCTAATTTCTGAAATTAGCCACCGCTGGAGGACGAATGTAAAGCTAGTGCGGTCGTAGAGGAAGTTTTCTCTTGGTTTGGAAACCAGAAGACATTCTCCACACTTCCCGCTAACTTTGTGTGCATTAATGTCACATTTGTATGTATAAGTCCCTCGGGAAGGAACCGAAATAAAAAAAAAGAGGGCATTGTTCTAATGATGATAAAAGAAGAGAGACAGGAAGCGGTGTGCAGTGGCGTAGCGATAAGCGACAGAAACAAAAGCGTTGAATTCATCAATGATACGAACGCAGGTAGAGAACAAGCATTAAACATCTGACAGTCAGGTGACATCATATTAAGTGGAATAGATAGATACTTTCTCATAAATAATGCGTTTTATTTAGAATACGCTCTGACCGGAATGTATGTCAATGTCACGGACAGTGAGTGACAGTGAAAGTAACAGCCATCTCGTGGCACTGTGTCACAGTTTAGAGGAAAACGGTAACGCTAGACACGCGGAACTCGGTGGGGTGAGCGAGGTCATTATTGTTTCATCCTCACTTTCACACACGTTCTAACAATTTTGTTGAAACCAAAGTGGCTTTCGGTCATTAAGTTTGTGCAAACACCAACATATAATCATTAAAACAAAATAAAAGTTCACTGGAAGATGTTTTATAGATTTAACGAAGAAGGGCGTTTCTTTTGTCAATAAAATTAATTTCGCAAGGAAAAAGTGTAATCTAACATCCGCGACGATCCAGTTACAACTAATGATAATTATTAACAATACCCTCAAAACGGTAGTAATCTACAAAGATTTCCAACATTTATTCGTCTGTATGGACAATATTCACATTTACCATCAATTGTTCACATTAGCCTGTTTTCTGCTTTGACTGTAATAAATAAAGTATGTGTGTGCGTGCGTGCGCGCGCGCGCGCTACACCGAAATAATTTCGGTGTATATATAATGTCGTATATAAGCAATCTGGGTTAGAAAACGCACGACCTATCAAATTTCGAAGCTATGGCTATAAGTTTCTAAAGTGCCAGTACGGCACTGACTCATTAAGATACCCTCGAAAGTATAAAACACGATAACGAAGGCATGGTTATAACATTAGCTTTCGATAAGAGTTGGTCATTTATTTTCGAGTTCGACTCTCGTTCATCTGTTTTTCCCCACCGTTGTTTTCTGACCAGGGGTCTAATAATGCAGCTTTTAGCCTACGTTTTAAGTTGATGTTTCAATTTACAAACTTAAATCTTAACATATCAATTCATATAATTACGAAAGATAAAATTATGGGTAATCTTAATGAGTTCGGTATTGTATGTATAAAGATTAGCTAAATTTCATTCATAATTCTATATTGTGCGAATCACAACACTTCGTGTTAAGTAAAATTTAACGGCCTGACAAGAATTGAATCCGCGGCCTGCGGAACTTCATACCTATAGAGAAGGCTACATAATGCAAGGAGGCAAATAATAGACGTTCAGTATCGCACTGTCAAACTGTCAAATGATTGGTTTGAGATTTAAGGATTTTTATGACATTAAATCTTGAAAATGCTGATAACTAGCTGAGGAAAATCGACATTTTTATGCTCGCAAGGCAGTTTTAAAGATGATGTAAACTAATTTTTCACCCGGCTTGAATTTAACACCGACTTATCAGCATCTGATGCAAAAATGTATAACACCATATAACTGCGTTATGCTTAGTTGTGGACCATACATCGCCTTTCTCAAATTGCTTAAATGTTACATCTCTACACTCTTTGAAATTGTTTCGGTATAATTCGTTAACACTCTTTATATTATATAATATAAATAAAAAAGAATATAACATATTCTTGCCTTTGAGAAATACTAGTTGACGACATATATTTTTAATGGTATTTAACGCTCGTTTTTACTACTGAGGCACCACAGGCGGTGAACGTTGGCGATGCATGAAATGAAATGATATATTGAGAAAGGATTTTTTTAGGAAAGAAATGTTCCAGGACTAAGTTTAGGGTACCTCCCTGGCATTTGGCAGTTATGAGGACTGAGGAAAACCTGGAAAAAATCTCAGTCAGGGAGGACAGCCATGGCGAGATTGAAACCCCATACCTCGCGCTCACGAGTCCGCGCCTTAACGACCTCGGCCACCCGTGGAGGTGTTCGACATATAGCGAGCGATTGTTCTACAAATATATATTTAAGTGTTTTATTCTTGTTCTCTTTCTTTAGCTATTGTTATTTTAGGTATAGCGTTCAAAGCATTACTTTGTTTTTCATTTTTAATTTCAGTTTGTTTTTACGTGTTTTTGCTATTCTTCTTTACTCTTTTAGCGAATTCCGAAGGAATGTAGCTTTTGCGATTGCACTTATGAAACGATTTTTGAAAAATTACTTCAAATCTCCACCGATACTATTTACTAGACACCAAAAATGACAATGAAAATTTGGGGATGGTTGTTAATATAAAGCAAAAATATTTTTAAAAATTAAATATTGCCTAGCTGCCGCAAGTTTTTATTTTTCCCAGAAAAACTCGGTATATTTCTTTAGAATAAATTGATAAAAGTGCTTTCCGAAAATCAGGGCAATTGGGCCATTAGGAGGGGGGATATACCAGAAAAACGAATAGAGATTAGAGGAAAGTTTAAAAATCGCTCTAGCGGCCAATATTTTACATTTTAAATTATTGAATCATAACCTTACCAGACATCTTTTTATAATGACTCCAGTAACTGACTTTGAAATGTCAGGATTACGATAATGTTGTCCAACAAAGGTGACAATGAGCCGGCCATGGCTGTGTAAGGAACTGTTCGTATGGGAATTAATGAACATATTTGACTGAAGAAAAGCGAATGGAAGAACAAAATAAAGGCTCTCGAGAAGTCGCTCCGCAGCCATTGAGTAGCCGAGATTTCACTAGAGAATGAATTCGGATGGCAGCACTGACGTGCGCCGAGCGTGTAGTAGTTCTGTTCACTTAAGCACCAAGGCAACGGTAGGCGCTTTACCTGCTGAAACCCCTTTTCGAAGGAAGTAAAGTAGGAAATGTAACTACCAACTTTCTCCTGTGCGATAGACATCACCCAAGTGCTGATGAGTTTGTCGATGACCCATTATTATACAACATGTTTAAATTCAGTTATTTTGTGTTATTTAATTTACATAAGTTGTAACCTTTGATTAAGGCATGTTCGTGTTAGCTATTCGCTTTGCGTGCACTGAGCAACGAAGTTATAATTATTACGTAATAGCTTTATTTCCCTTACCTGTTCGTTTTCTGTCCCTATATGATAAAGCTAAAAGCAAATTCCAGTTATAGCAGATCAATAAAGCTTTTTGATAAATTACAAGTTTCGAAACTGGTTATATCATTTACTACTGTACTCTTACTTCGTCAGGTTCGTAATAAGGTCGTCGTAAAATACAAATTTTCCTAAAAGCCTGTTTCACTTAACATTAGCACCTGGAAGTTATTAAGGTATTATTGGGCACTAACGTCTAGCCCCAAACTCATCAAAACCTTCCATACTCCTAATTCTAACAGTTCTCGCCCAATGACATAGTCCACAGTAACAGCTGATTGAAACTGCAATAGCAACCTTTAATGCTCCAGTTACATAATTTATTTTCGAAAACTAAGAATTGCACATGTAAATCTGCAGTTTACAATAAATAAATACATTCAAAGTGAATTTACACTGGGTAATTTTTCCTTGGAGAGACGTATCCAGCTCTGCACTTGACTAAGTGCTGCAGTTTTCTTCTGTTTTCCACCCTTGAAAACCGGCATGGGAACCGGAGGGGAGGTCAGTACGAGTTTAATTCTAGAAACGTTCGGGCGTGCTCTTGTGTGGCAGATTATTAACTATCTATTTAGTAAAGTAATACAGATGATTAATTATGTTAATAGTGCTCAATTTAGATATTTTACCTAAAGCTTGTTTATTTACGTGATGTGCGGAGATTGTTTCAAGAGAGGTTCTCTGACATTCAACTTCCGTTTGATTCGCAGATTGATAAATAAATTTCGTGAAATGGGAAGTATTCTTGATAAAAATCATACACAGCCAATTACGGTACTCGCAGAAGAGAAGTTACTTAGCATTGGACATATTCTGTAATGTTCCCCATAAAAATCACTTCTGCATCTTTCTTAGAATACAGGAATATCCTATTCATTTGTTAGAACGACTACAAAGCTACTGAAGTTAAAATCCAATAGTATTACATTAGTGCAAGAACTTAAACCGGGTGACCTGCAGGCAGGAGTAACTTTTTAAAATTGGTTTTGAATAGTATGCATGACGGGGAAATTGATGCTAATTTAATTTTCTTTACGGACGAACCTTGGTTCACCTAAGTAGGTGTGTTAATTCGCAAAACCGCCGTTACTGGAATTCAGAACTAACCTAACCTGTTTCACGAGAAACCCCGGACATGATCAAGAGATATGAACGTGTGCACCATTAGCAGTGAGAGAATGATAAACCACTTTTTTATTTGAAGAAACTATAAAGCTACGTCAGAATATTTTGCATTTTGGAACTCTTTTTCCGCAAATTAAATGTTTAATACACACCATAGTTAACAGTTTCATCATTCATTTTAAAATTTGCTCTCCTTTAATTGTTGCTATTTATGAAATGTAAAAGTGGTATTATGCGGTCCACTTATGAGCAACACTTTCTATTACACAGTTCCTTGTTGTGATTTCACTAAATCAATATTAATTTAATAAAAAGCAATTAGAAGTTAACCGGCTACTGTTGGTTTACTTCCAACTATAGGCCACTTGGAAAATTGAAAATGAAGTTTATTGAAAATATCTCTACACTCAAATATACATACTTTATCAATTCATTGCAAAATCAAATTTGAAAATAAAATAACACTAATCTTATTTATTAGATATTTCCTTCCTAGAGTTGCTTGTTGCCCAATACACACAACTCCAGGTAGTGTATTGCTGTATTATCCTATACTTATTTATGCTTATCTGACCTATTGTACTTCTAAGGTTACATTTCTCTCTAACTATGATCAAATAGTTCCCTATAGTTTGTATATTTTTCTCTCCTTTTACAGTTAAAATCTTTCTAATTAATATTTCCTTATCTAAACTCTTCCATTTCTGTTGCCAATTCTGCACTCTCCATAACTTTGTTTACCTACAGTGTAATAAACAATGAAACTTCGCATCGTTTTCTTCACAAAGTGTACATTTTTCCATCTCTTTAATCATATTCTAATATTTTTAAATTCTTAACTCCACTTCTAGTTCATGCAAACCCTTCCCGATCTGCTTTATCACATTGTTCTATATAGTTTTCCCTACCCCATACTATTTTTATTTCCCTATGAAGTCCCAATGAACTCTTTTTAGCAAATATTTCTTGTCTTTCAATATCTTCCAATCTTAGGTGTATTTCTTCCCAAAATCCTCCGCTTTAACATTCTCTATTCACCTATAAGTTTCGCATACTAATTTCTGCACTTGGCTTCAGTTAATGTGCCAAGAATAGAACGAAAATGTCAGATTATTTTGAATCGGCTGTTTGTATTTTTTAATAACGTTTGCAGTTACGCGTAGCGGGCCAATTTACGTTTGTCGCCCCGTGTTGTGACATTGCATCCATTCTGACGCTGCGCCCTAATTAAGCAACCCACAGCACATTTGCCGTAGGAGGCGCAGGTGCCTTTGAAGAGGCACTAGCACAGAATGAGGTTATGTGGCACATAGTGATAAGTCATCCTAAAGGAATTGGACCCGAATCAAGGTCACGGACTGGAATTCAGCAGTTAAAGGAATAATCTACCTTAGTGAACATGTTTTCTAAGCGAGGATATTTAAAATTCCTATCTTGCTGTGTTAAGGTATAAAATAGCACAACTACTTGCTTTAGTGTCATGTAATAATTAGCAACAATTGTGATCCATGAAGTGGACGGCAGGAGTGAGTGACCTTGGTTTCAACAGCTTTCATTGATAAAAGGAAAATGTTAGGACAAAACGGGCCAAGATTCTCGAGTTTTTTAAACAGCTCTCTTCAAGAATCTCTCTTGAGAAACCCAGGATTTATTTCTCAGTCCCTTTTGAGAGAATTTTCGTTCGTTCGTTCTTTCTCCCCTCCCCCACCTTCTTCGTTTAAGAGGGCTTTCTCCAGTTTCTTTGGTTAATACCCACTTCAGTGTGTCCTGCATTAAACTCGCGATTCTGCTTCTAAACTAAAGGCGAGCTGCAGGAATATTTGTAGTCCCGAAGCAGGCCCGTAGTATTTTTATCTTTCATTATCATAATTATAACAAGTGTTCACGTCGTCACAAGCTTGCGGTGACTTGCTAAGACCGCATGCCTGTCGCTGATCCGTTGACAAAGCCTTCAGGCATCTCTCGCGATTTATCTTAAGACTCTTGTACACTAAACAAAACCATTAAGAAAGTGTCTCTAATTAATAAACAGCTCTGTAGTAATTGGAATAAAGTTCTCTATAAAAGAAATAACCGCATTCAACTAAAGGTTTCTAAACGTTCATTTTGCATTTTTATTAATTTTGTTTATATGTGCCGTAAGAAAACTTAAATAAAAGTTGCAGGTGCTGTAACGAAGGAGTTTCATTGTATTTGCAGTTTAACGTTCATTTTGTTCGAAACGTTTTTCCGTTGTATATTTCAACATACAACATACCCTGAATACAAATTACTCAAACTTTCGCTTTATGCACACCGAGAGGAACAGAAAAGTAGTATTTTTAATTTTCGCATTATTATGTGATGAGTGGAAATGTTAAACGTTCTTAGTACCATTTTTAAATGTAATCGGTTTATTTCAAAAGTGCATTTTGTGTGCCCAGATGCATGTTCCTAGTCGTATTCTGTCGGTCCTGGGGGTGTAGTGGCAACCATACTTGCCTCGTAAACCCAAAATTGCGGGGTCAATCCCGGCCAAGATTGTAGATTTTTTTCGGTAGTAAAAATCCTAAGTGAGGCATCCTTCAGGAGGGAAGTAAAGCCGTGGGTCTCATGTAGCAAATTTACGGCATATAAAAGAAGCCTCAAGCCTGAAGGAAGAGACCTCTGAGCAAAATTTATCGGCCGTTTCGTGCCCTGAGTTAAATGAGATTGAATGGAGTGCTGATGACCTGAGATGTTAAATAAAATGCCTGCATTGACCTTTCAACAATTAGTGGCACTCTCAGAAGCAGATGTTTTCTCCTCTGGCTTGTATCACAGCTTGCAGCCGTACGGGAATACTCCGGATCGAGGTCCTTTGGTTTTCTTGTGGTAAGGCCTCCCATTGCTCACCCAGAACCTCCCGAAGCTCAATGGGGCTCTCAGGAACCCGTTGACGAAAATTTTTCCCCATCCCAAACATGCTCAATGGGGTTGAGATCAGGACTTCGTGCTAACTAAACAAGCGCCTGAATCCCCACCTCATGCAAGTGCTGTGCCACGTGTGAACGAAGGGAAATAATTACCAACGTAACGGATAACATGCTCCTGAAGAATTTCTTCAATGCACAGTTTGCATTCAGGACCCCGTTGTCCTCAAAAACCAACTCTGTCTTGACTTCCACACTGATACCAACCCACACAGTGACAGAACTTCCCCTGAAAGGCATCGTCGATGAGAAGGTGCAAGGGGCATGCCTTTCTTCATGCTCTTTCCCTGCCATCAGACGATCTTTAGCTGAACCTCGACTCATCCGTAAATAGGACAGCTTTCTATTGCTTCTTAGTCCTCCTGAAATACTGGCGAGCAAATCTCAGGCGCGTTTGCTGATGTTGCTGGGAAAGCAAGGGACCTCTCGCTGGTCTTCTTCAAATCTTTTTCTCGCTGTTCTTACCCTGACTTGACTCCTGATGCCCTTTGCAAGTGATGTTGAGCTTCTACGGCTGTCACACAAAACTTGCAGCCGCAGAAATTGATCATCTCTGGCTGATGTCACCCTTACGACCTGATGCTGGTCTTCTGCAGTAGATATCAAGTTCCCTGAACCTTCGCTATGCTCTTTGTATAGTAGAGACTTTGACTGTAACAACATAACACATCCCCCATCCATCTTCCAAAAGGGGACTCAAAATGCTATCCGAATACATAACAGTGATTGCAAAATGTTTGGAAACGAATAAGCGAATGGAATTACAATAATTATTACATTATACTGAATAAAGTTAAAATATTAATAAAATGGTTACTTTTTTGCTCCTGTGGTGTATAATTAAATTATTTGATTACATATGATGATAATGTAAAGATAAATGCACCAATTATAAAAGTGTTAATAAAAATAACAGATATTGAGTAATGTTCAAAATGTTTTGGAACATTTTAAGGGGACCCAGCATGCTCTATCCTAGCAATGTTAAATTTTAAGATTTAGTTTTGTTGGATCTATTGGGAGTAGCTCTTTCATTTTTATATAGCTGCATATATTGGCTCCACTTTGACATGGGCTTTTTTGTAAACCAATTTTTACCTTTTCAAAAACAAATTCTTTGGACCCATTTTTTTTCATATATTTTTGTACACACATTGCAACCCATATTTTTATGAAATTATTTTTTTGTTGTAGATGGCCATGTTGAACTTTGCAGAGGTACCATAATAACAATTTCTGAATATTTGAAAGTTCTGGGTGAAATAAAAGCAGAGGAAAACAGAAACTGTAAGAATCGAATATGATTTGCAGAAAAATGGATGCAAAGTCTTTTCTTTATTTTCCTCGTTTTCTCTCTCTCTCTCTCTCTCTCTCTCTCTCTCTCTCTCTGTCTCTCTCTATTTTAAGGAAGTTTTCTCTATCTCAGCTTCTGCTTGACCTAGAGCTTACAAATTTTTGAAAATTGTTTTTGGTACCTCTGCATAGTTTAACATGGCTATTTACAAGAAAAAATTAATTAAAATACGTTAGGATTGCAATGTATATACAAAAATATAAATCATTTTCAGTTCAATTTTTTTTTTCAAAAAATAAAACCTGATTTATGAAAATAATCCCATGTTAAAGTAAAATCAATATATGCCATAAAATGAAAGACCTACTTCTAATAAATCCTAAGGGGGAAAAAACTAAATTTTAATAACGTAACATCGCTAGGATACGGTATACCGGGTCCCCTTGAACATATTTCCCACGCTTATGAATAGAAGACGAGTTAAGTAACACACACTTAACAAAAATCCCCTATTTCAAGCGCGAGATTTGAAACAGTTGACATTGACATCTTCAAGATTAGCACAACCACCAACAAATTATATATTTTTAAAATAAACGGCCCACGTTCATTTTTAAAGATGAATTATAATGAATGGCAAAATCTAAAAACTTACATTTTTTTCACATTTTTGGGTGCCCTTAAAAACACACTGTTTAAACATATTTGAGATTTAATAAATCTTATCTCCTTCTTGCCAATTCTGGAAACATGCTGGTAAACCTGTAGCGGAACCGTATACAAATCCGTCTGCGATTTTTCTTTAATGTCTTTAATCGACTGTAGCTTGCGAAACAAGAAAAAGTCTGCTAGAGACAGGTCAGATGGTTATGCAGGCTGAGGAAGACAGCTCTGATTGTTTTGGATTTAAAAAATAAGAACGGCTAGGTGTAAGTGGGCGCGTTGTCAGTGTTTCTCCACAACTCAGTTCTTCCTTCTCTCAGCCGTCTTATCACTACCCTTCCCTCATGACACCTTAATACGGAAGAGAACTGTTAATAAGACATTTACGGTTTACCTGACTTGTGCCATTTCCGGTTTGGCGAACTTTATCCGACCCTTGTTAAGATTGCATACTCATATTTTAGCGGCTATTAATCTTTTCAAAAATATTTCGTCCTCAGTAGCACATTCTAAAAGTTCTTGACAGATGACAACGCGATCCTCTGTCAGAAGTCATGAAACAAACAAGGATCAATAATTTATTTTTAATGTTGTTAATGCACTTAGTTGTACTGACATGTTGCAGTCTTCTGCTATTTCTTCTACTGTCAAGCATCAATTAGAACAAACATGGACTATAGAAATGCCATCTTCAGAGCTCGGAAGTTAGGCAAGATGCCTTTTCTATCTGGGTGACCTAGGTCTTTAGAGGCGGTGCTTCGCCAGGTTTACGCCACTTCCTTGGGCAAGGGATCATAGTTTCATCTTCTGTAACAATAGTTTGCAGAACTTCTCTCTCGTTGCCACGGCAGAGCTCCAAAAATGCCTGACAACAGATGACTCGTTGCTGCTTTTGGACTTAGGAAATAAGTCTAGGCACCCATCTTGCACTAACCTTATCATGAATAATTCGAAGGAATGTTATTTTAGAAAGGCCCAACCTTGCTGCTGTTTCTTTAAAATTTGGGCCGCCGGTCTTTCATAATTTCTCCTTCCACGGGAGCGTTGTTTTCAGGAGTGAGCACCTCCAAGGGCCGACCTGCACGCTCTTCGTCTTCAATGCTTTCTCGTGCCATTCGAAAAAGTTTGACCCATTCTTTTACGGTAAAATATGAGGAGGATGCTTCCCCATAAACACCGTCCAATCGCTGTTTAATCTGATTTGAAGTAAGTAATTTTGTGAAGAAATTAATAACAGCTCGACACTCCATTTTGAATATGTTACAATCTTCTACACATAGCCTTCTTTATGCAACTATATCTGAACAACCGAACACAGCAGAGCGGAAGTTACAGCTGCAATTATTTACTTAACAGATAAGGTATGACACTAGATAAGGGTTTTGTGAAGGCGATAATCCTTATCGACGAGGTCGGAAACTTAAGGACCTACCCTCATATATAGGAATTCATGAGAATTTATCGTTTCCGAAATCAATATCATTATTAAAGCCATTAAGCTGTTTAATGGTGAAAGTTAGCTAGTTCCTTGTGTAACATTTCCAGCCTTAGACGTAGATGTGTGAAGTAAGGAAGGCGATTTAACGGAGTGTGGATATATCCACAGCCAGTTTCCTCCTATTTATAATCTTTGTGTTCAGAGAATGACTTTTGTTTGTGTTCCACGTCACGATGTGATCACTAAGTGGGGCAATAACGTGGCAAACTGCGGAGCGTATCCCCTGGGATATCCACCACCCGCACGTTACATTCTTTATAGCCTACCTCCCGCGCTTATAGCATGTTATCTCCAGTAGAGATCCTTTACGAGAGAGTTTAACGAAGATGTTTACTTGCACTGTGCTCAAACAGAGCTATATTGTGCCTTAATTTGTTCAAAACTAGATTATAGTTTGATAATAACCTGCAGGTTCGACAACTTTAAAAATGTTGATTTTTTCAAACAACAGCATTCAGGAATCCATCAAAAAGGTCGTACTAAAATTTACAGTGTGAAGCAGATGAACCACTGCTTGAAATGGAAAGGATTCCACTAAATCTTACCCACATGTTTAAATTAATCTTTCACGTGGCTTGAATGGAGTAAAAATGAATGAATTTTTCCTACATTTCTAATTGCATATAGATATAATATTTTAAAATATAAATAAAACAATTTCGTGTAGTTTTTACAGAGAAGTAAACATGTTAAAATCAAAGTAAACAATTTACATTTCCATGTTCTCAATACATATAAATTAACTGCTATTTTAATATTTAAATGTCCCACTTAATCACTCTCACTTTATGGAGATGCATTCCTTCCGTACCCCATTACAATTAACACCAGATTGAGTATGTAATGGGAATATTTATTCACTCCTAGATACTGTCATTCTCAACATTGTTGTTCCCATATTTCTTGCCCATTTTCCATAATTATTGTCTCACCTTCCCGATGTATTTTCCAAGTTGTTTTACATTTTCTTCTGCTTTGATATTTAAAATCCTTGTGCCTCTTATTTTATTTGATAAGTTTTCCCACTTTCGTAGTAGGAACTGTTCCCTCCAATATTTGGTTTGCTTACATTCCAGTACCAAGTACTATCTGGTTCTTCACACGTTGGACATTTCGCCTTTATATTTTGGCGTCTTGTCATCACACTTAAGTATATTTACTTCTGTTCCAAACTATGCCAACCCTTCGCTTCCTGCCTTATACAGGTTTCAATGTATCTTTCTCTTCCCCGATTATTTTAGTGTGCTACATAATTTCAGAGATTTTTGACATTAAAACCAGCCCATTTTCAATATACTCAACTCTTGTTTTATCTCTTTGCAAAATCGTTTTCCCCCTCATAACATATTGCTCCCTTGCCAAGCTCTTGTAGAATATTTCAGATTTTATATGTCCAGGTTTCTCTCCCCTTAATTTTTTCTTGTGCTACCAAACACTATTTAGTGACATTTTCCATTTCTAGTCTCCCGATTCTATACCAATATTTAAGTACTCTTTCTACCTTGCTTTTGTAGTCCAGTCTTCCTAGTTCCATTAGAGAACGCTTTGAATGGAGTAACCGAAATACAGTACAACACAAATAAATGTGTATCGGAATTACTAAGGAACATTCAACCAAAAAACACATTATTATGCTAAACAGCCGACTAAATTAATAATAAATTAAATGTCATCATGGAAACTCAAAACTGCACAAATTAATTTTGAAATGACACAAAATACAGAAACGAAGTAAATAAAACAGTGTACCAAAACCTTTTTAAGGATTTTAATGCTTACCTAGTGGTACCAGAAATCTTCACTCATGGGTTCCCAATCACCTCGTGGAAATGGATGTCATACCGGATGTTTCCATAATGATGATACAAACGTTCAAGATTTATGAAGAACGGTAAATTTATTAATTTGCACTGCCACGGGTGCCCTAGGTCGTTAAGGCGTGGACTCGTGAGGGGGGTCTGGGGTTCGAATCCCACCAGGGTTCGAATCCCACCACTGAGGTTTTTACCAGGCTTTTCTCAGTCTCATAAATGGCAAATGCTGGGGAGGTAGCTAAACTTAGGCCTGGAATGCTTTTTTCATTTAAAAAAAAACTTAAAAAATAAAACCTTCTTTCCCAATTTATCATTTCATTTCATGTATCATCAGTATCTACCGCCTGTAGTGCCTCAGTAGTTAAAACGGGCGTTAAACACTATTAAAAAATATCATTTTGCAATACGAAACTCCGGTCCGGTCACAAGTCAAACGCCAAAGTTATTTTTGGGATATATATGAAAGTAGAATAGAAAAAGCTTACTAATCTGTGTATGTAATCATTTTATGATACCTGCTCCACTTGCACGAGCATCGATAACATTTATAATAGCTGCTCAAAATGCCGTTCCCCAGCTTGGATACATACATAACATCTTGGAAGTAAGCTCTGTCTTAAGCGGCCGATTAACTGCAGTCATTCTAACGATGTCACAAGCAGCTAGCATTCTTGCCAAGAGATCCTCTTCATTCTCTACAAGTGTCTCATAGCCAAGACATTTCACATAGCTCCGAAATGAGTGGACAGGTCTAACAAAATATATATAATATTAAATACATAAACATTTTAAATTTACAATGCTAAAACTAACGTTCTCTCATACCTTAACCACCTGATTATATTTATGTTAAAGAACCCGTATAATAAACATCATTTTCACAACATTGTGTGTGTCTTCAAGCTCCTTATTTATCCCTTACTTTTCCTAAGAATTCCCCATTCTTGTTTATTTTCTTTACCCTCTTATCTGACATTTTAATTGTCGCTATATCTGTAGTTTGTCCCATTTTTCGTTCCAGATACTATTCTTCCACCTTTTTATTATTTGAAATTTTATCAGACAATGAAACACACTATCCACTTCCCCACATTTAATACATTCTTCTTAAATTTTGTTTTCTTAATTCAATACCCTGTACACACCCATACAAGAATTATTCTTCCGAATTGATCACAATTATCTATATATCTCCCGATCCCACTCTGCTTTAAATATTTGTGTAAGTCTAAAGAACTTTTATCCTCAAAGCTAGCTCAAATCCCTTGCTTCTCTATCCTCTGTCTCACTTGTTTTCAAAATCCACTAATGTTACTTTCACCCATCTCCCGTTCCAATTTCTTCAAGTAGTTTTCTCACCCTTCCAAACCAACTCTCACTTCCTAGTGCATCTCTTTGGTACATAAGACATTTTGGTACATTGTTATTATTGAAGACAGGTCAGGTGAATAAACGGGACACGAAACAGGGCCTCCTCTTCCTATCCGCATTTCAGGGATCGTTGTTAACAAACACTATGTTAAAAGCGAACTGTGCCCTCAGTTGTCTTAATGAACAAGTTGCAATAAAGTTTAAAACTGCAGCCATCTGCATTGTGTTAACGGAATTTCTTTCCCAACCCCATGATGTCCCTATATATGTTCCTGGGCGCCTACCCTTATACTGTTGTTATATCTCCTACCACCTAAGAAAAAGTGCCTTGGTTTATAACACTTGCGATGGGGCGTTTCCGGACCGAAGTTTCCTATCTCAAACATCATCCCTGAAAGTCGGAAGCAACCGGTCTGAACTACCAATTTCTCAATTACACAATTTGCAAAAAAAAAAAAAAAAAAAATAAGACGTTATAGCATGCACAATTCAGTATACCATTTTCTATGACTCAATATGTGCTCTACATACTCATCAGGACATCATGACATCCTCCTATATACGGGAGTCACTGGATAAGCATTGGGACATTGACCACCCCTAGGGAATGTACTGTTGCTGGATCGAAATCGTTGAGTCAGGGTGTTGCAAGGTAGCAGGCAGAGTGCTATTCATTTTCCTGCATGTTATATTTTAAGTCTAGAAAGTGCGAACGTTCTTGAAGTGCAATGGGGATTCAGAGAGAGCATTTTCGTGCAGTGATCTTGTGCGATTTCAAAAGTAGCTTAAATGAAACACAGTAACTTGAGTGTTTGAGGGGAGGGGGGCTTTCGGGGCTTTTCTTCTTCACGTGCTACTGTGTTCCGCTGGTTTAGAGAATTAAAGAGGGGGCGGCAATCTCTTAAAGATGAAGAGAAGAGTGGCAAACCAACAGCAGTAGTGGCTGAGAAGATCATCACCTCTGTGGAAACAATGATCAGGGAAGACCCAAGAATGACCTACAAGTACATTGAGCTAGCATTAGTTCGCCGAGTGTTTCAACCATCCTTCACGATGGTGCAAAATTTTTTTTTCAAGATAGTTCCCCATAATTTATCTGAAGCAGAGAATTTCTATGAGATGAAATGGTGCAAAGATTTAGCTGTGGAAATCTCGCCTTATTTCCGATGTTGTTACGAGTGACGAAACATGGATGTATCAATTTGATCTAGAAACAAAACGCCAGTTCTCCATTTCAATTTTCCCTGATAACCAACCATCTATCAAAGTCAAGAGATCGAGGAATTGGGAAAGAAAATGGTTGCCTCTTTCTTCTCAAGTGGTCACTTGACATTCATTATGCCCGAAAATCAGAGAACTGTACTACAAAATGGTACACAGAAGTTTTGCTTCCGAAAGTGTTTTACGAACTCCCAAGAACTGCCTCCAAAGACAGGACTAAGGGGTATTTTGTTGCACCATGACAATGTATTAGCTCACACCACTAATATAATGTAGTTTCTGCAAGGAATTGAGGCAAAACTAATGACTCATCCATTCATCCTGGCACCTCGGTGTTCCTTAAAGATTTACAATATTTATGTGCTGTCCAGTATTTTATCTTATCTGCAATACTGCATGTAGTTGTAACAACAACTGTTTCTATATTTCAAAACCAGTACAAGTTGAAGTGATAGCAGTACATCCCCAGCAAAGTACAGCAAATCTATAATTCCAATATTCCTAAACTGCCTACTATGCTAATTTAATGTAGTTAAATCATATCAGTAATTATGATGGTCAGTTACTAATCATTAAATAAAGATTTTAAATGCACGAGGACAATTTTCTACTTTAGATAATAAACTGTTCTGAGTCACTTCAACAAAACACTTGTTGACTAACGTTATTAACGCGCAGATTTCACTAACAAGTTGGGTATGTAGGCACCAGTCTGTGGGTTGGACACAAAATCTCGGGCTGGATCGTAAGGAACCCTCGTCACGCTGCAAACACTTACAGCACGGGAGTCTGCCTACGGGGTTAAGTTAGGTCAAGTGGTTCTTCATCAAGGTAGCGCTGTGTGGAGTACATCTTGTTCCTCTAAATTCATTAACTTGGAGGCAATGCCTTGCTTCCTACAACCGTATATAATGCTGTTATCTTTTGGGATAGTTATACTTGAATGTACTAGCTGTAATAAAATGTTTTAATACGCTCTTTGTGGGTATTTTGAATTCCACTTGATGAGGGCGGATTGGTAAGTCTGTTAAGTTTCAGCTCAAATGACGGGAAAACTTGTTAGGTAGATTATTGTATTGTAACGAAACAGATGCAACATGCAGTTCTTTGTTGGCAGCTATGTTAAATGATCGGTGTAACACTTTTCGTAGAAATTGATAAAGACGAGTATCGTGCTGTAATAAAAAGTTTTCATTTAAAAAGTGGACTGCGGACCAGATGCAAGCTGAGTTGAAGGAAGTGCATGGGGATTCTGAACTAGTAGATAAATTAATTTAAACCTGGCGGTACGAGCACTTCAAACACTGCACATTCCAGAAGCCCGATTGAGGATTCTTCTGAAGAAAGACCGTGGCACTAAGATTGGTGAGAGTGTACATTTTATATCTTTTCTCATCAGTAATTCCCGTTGAATGGTATTGTACCTGTCCAAGCGTTTCTGCCGGTCTTCAAACACATGCTGGAAATAATTTTTTGACAATTCTTTCAGAATCGCCTCCGCAGTGTTCACACGTTTACTGATAATGTAAAAGCCTCCCACAATTTGGGAAATCTGGAGTATAGGTGGGGTATCGGATACACTTCGTGTTGATTTTTTGTGAGATATTTAAAACAACGTTTGCGATGTTTGACCGTACAGCATCCAAATGTAGTCTTTTGCAAGTATGTGATACGGCCTTGCAGAGTTTTCAGCAAATCTCTGTAGTATTTGTCAGTTACAGTTGTGTGTGAAGATATGACATACTGGTAAACCATTCTTGGAATATCGAAAAATGAAATGACTATAACTTTCTCTCGGGACCCAAATGATATAGCCAAATGTCATGAATACATTTGAAAGAAATTCTACATCTACCTGTAACATCAGCTGTCTGGTAACCCACATGGCTCATATGCAGTTACCAACGTGTGAGTGGCACCCAGTAATATTCTCAGATTTTCTGAAGTGTTCCTAATGTTATACATGATCATCTCTCACATGGAATTTTTCTTCCTTTAAAGTCAAACCGGATCATGGTCAACCATCCTTTGAACTCATCTTCAAGATGTGCTATTGGGAAGAACGAACTCTTCCTCAGCTGACGATTTGTTCACAATTTCAAAGCAACATGGGTCATCTAGATTTTGCTATAGGTGGAACTGAACATGTCTAAACTTGCACACCTCTCACAGGCGGAAACTGGAACGGCAACAATGAAATCAGTACCACGTATACATCTCATTAAGCTAACAAAATTATGTAACATTAAAATTTAGCGCGATGAATTATGCCTGTAAAAAGATGATCGAAGTTGTTGCTTTTCATGCAAGAAAGCGAATCACCTCGCACCAGGTCCCTATCATCGCTCCATGTTAAAAGACTTGCCGGGGGTGTCGACAACGGCTCTCTCGTTACTTTCCCGTGAACATAGAACGTCTCCTGTTTGTTTACTTGCTCTCTTCCTTCACATTAATAATGTAATGGAGCTCGCGGACTCACCTCCAAGTGCGGACCATGCTCACTGCTGCTTAACCACTGACCAAAAGCAGCAAGTATTTTCCCTATATCTCTCTAGTTTCAGCCTTCGGTTTTCACTAGCACAATTAATGGTAATTTTCTTTGTTCCCAATTTTTAACAAATTCCAAAGGAATGTTGTAGTTATTGCGGTTGTACCCATGAAACTATTTTCAAAAAAAGTCTTAAAATATCCGATCATCCTACCCACTAGACACCTAAAAGGACAATAAAAAGTATGTATTTATATAAATATATAAAAATATATAATGTTATATAACAATCATAGGTGTGTGCGCCCGTTAACTCTCTACCGGTCCCAATTTTTGTTTTTTTTTTTTCTCAACGAAACTGGGTACAAATGATTCGTCAAGTTCGTTAACCAACAAAATTGAACCATTTGGGTGAGGCGGCGGGATTAACCTAAAGAAAAATTTTAACACAATTCTAAATTCGCTGTATCAGCCGCAGTTTTTGTTTTTTCTCAACAAAACTGGATTAAAACAAATTGATAATAGTAGGTTCCTAAAATCAGGGCAATCGAGCCACTAGGACGGTTTATACCTGAAAAATGAGTGGGAATTAAAGCTCATTGTAAAATCTCAGTGCCTGCAATTTTATTTATTTTTTTTTATAAACTCGGTGTATGCCATTGAAATAAAACAAGAAAAATAGTTTCTGAAAATAAGTGAAATTGAGCTATTAGAAGGGAGGGGGTTACCTGAAACCCCAAATTTAAAAATCGCTCTAGCAGCACCAATAGTTATTGATCATAAAAAACACGTCATATACCATTTAAATAAAATAAGAAAAATAGTTTCTGAAATTTGGGGAAACTGGACTATTAGGAGTAAAGATAGACTTGAAAACCGAAATTGAAAAATACTCTTGCTTTTAATTTTCTCTCTATTGTTTTAAAATAAAAGTACAAATTAACTCAGCATATAAACTGCATTTATAATGTTGCATATTTTTTATATTTAACAAAAATATCGTCGTGAAGATAGCAAATGTGAAATATTAATCTAATATGTGTTGAGAATTATATTTGCACGATGTAACAGCGCTATGTAAAACATACTTTTACTACAATAATGTATAACACAAAGGTTTTCTGAAAGTTATTACAGAGCGCTTTTATATACAAATATAATTTTCAAACACAGATTAATATTTCACATTTGCTACCTGCACGATGATACTTTTGTTAAATATAAAACATGCATCATTAAAAATACAGTTTACAGGCTGAATTAATTTGTCTTTTTGTTTTAAATCAATATAAAGAAAAATTAAATGCAATAGTACTTTTTAAATTTCGATTTTCAAGTATACCCCTACTCCTAACGGTTCAATTTCGCTATATTTCAAAAACTATTTTTCCTAGTTTATTTAAATAGTATATACGATTATCGGCCGCTATAGCGATTTTTAAATTTCGGTTTAACCCCTGCTCAATTTTCAGTTATATCCCCACTTCTAATGGCCCGATTGCCATGATTTTTGAAAAATACTTTTATCAAAATACTTTAAATGAATATTCCAAGTTTCGTTGAGAAAAACCAAAAATTGCGGCCGTTAGAATGATTTTTAGTTTATTGAATTTTTTTTTCGTTTTAGTTTAACCCCCCCCCCCTCTCCAATGGTCCTGACTAACGATCTCGATGAATCGTTTGTTAATTGATGGTAATACACAGAATTTCGTGAGTAAAAACAAAAATTGCAACCGCTAGAGCGTTAATATTTACACACACACACAATGAAAAATAACTATATATAAATATATACTGTTATTTTTCAATGTCATTTTCGGTGCCTAGTAGGTAGGATCGATGAGGATTTTAAGAGTTTTTTTTTTTTCTTTTTTCAAAAATCGTTTCATAGATACAACCGCAATAGCTTACATTCCTTCGGAATTTGTTAAAAAGATAATCAAGGAAATGCCATAGCCTACGTGAAAGGAAAAAGTGATTACAAAATGCAGCAGTTTAGCAAATTACTCGGAAGTAACTAAGGGTGTCCATATTTATATGTACTTTTTTGTTTGGTTGTTAGAATCTCGCTCCTAAAATATTTGCAGCCAATTTACATACATCCTGTGAAAGTGGGAGTTTACTTTTTGTGCTGAGTCTTCGTGGGTTCCTGTTACCAGCTTCAGTTACCGAAATAGTTTTCCATTTAATCCTTTCACTTACCTATAACTTGCGTCCTCCCATGCTGCTGCATTACATCACCCTTAAGACTCGCTCAGTAAATCCACCGGTCTTAGAGCACATGTAGATAATTCTGTGCTGGGGAAAATGGCTTTTGTAATCCTGCTCGCCTGGTAAACAAAATCTCGCCTCCTTCCTTTTACTCGCGCGTGTTGCACTTGGCATCTTGCCTGCCCCGGGGCTGCAGTCTCTGCACAAACATCAGTAGGTCATTCTTCCGATAGATTGGGTTTAATAATGAAAACAAAAATGACACTCAACGGTCTACGTAAAGTCCAGGTGTGCAAAAACTTTGTTGCATACTCGTTCAACATTCAGCTTGCCCTCTTTTTTCTTCTTCTCCCCCCCCCCCTCGCCAATAAGGAATAACAGGAAAAATGTAAGATGTACGATTGAGTGGTCGAGTACCACCAACGGAAATCTGGTTGTAGGCCGCCCTCATAGAGAAGAAGTAAAACACAAACAATCGGACAGCATTGGTTTATTATCTCATGAGCAAAAGTCAACAGGGTTGCAAATTCGTCACAGGGCGGGTCTCCCAGGCATTCCAGGATGTTTAGCAGCCTTCGAAATATGAGGGTAGGTACATAAGTTTTTGGCCTAACCATTTTCTAGGTATGATAAAGACAAAAACTATATTTTACTTTTTAATATAGTTGCCCTTTATTGCAATATACTTCTCACATCTTTGAATTAACATTTCAATTCCTGCCACACACACACACACAAAAAAAATAGAAGTCTTGTCTGAAAAATGGACATAAATAGCATCCATCACTTCTTCGTCACACTTAAATTTCCTTCCTCGAAGATCCTTCTGAGTTTTGAGAAGAGGAAATAGTCACTAGGATCTATATCTGGGCTGTAGGGTGGATGGTCTATCTCCTTGAAGCCACATTTCTTCACAGCTTCCTTTGCAACAAGAGCTGTGTGCACAGGCCCGTTGTCGTGAAAAAGGCGCACACCACCACTCAGCTTTCCACGCCTTTTCTCTTTGATGGAAGCACATAGTCTGTGCAGTAGGCCAGCATAGTACTCCCCATTTACCGTGTTATTCCTCTCCTTGAAGTCAATGAAGAGTATTCCTTCACAGTCCCAAAAGATTGTGGGCATGATCTTCATGGTTGGCTGTGTGACCTTGGCCTTTAGAGGCCGTGCTTCGCCAGGTTTACGCCTGTCACTTCATTGATTCTCTTTTGGATTCATAGTAGAGGATCATAGCTTCAACTCCTGTAAAAATGGTTTGCATAATTCTGTCTCGTTTTGGAGCAGAGCTCCAAAATTGCCTGACAACAGATGACTCGTAGTTGCTTTTGAACTGAGGAAAGAAGTCTTGCACTAACCTTATTCATGTTTAAGTGTGCATGAATAATTCGAAAGGCCCAACCTTGCTGCTATTTCTGTAACTTTGAGCCGCCGGTCTCCCATAATTTCTCCTTCCACAAGAGCGATGTCTCCGACCTGCACGCTCTTCGTCTTCAATGCTTTATCGACCCATTCGAAAAAGTTTGGCTCATTCTTTTACGGTAGAATATGAGGGGGATGCTTATACACCGTCCATTCGCTGTTTAATTTCATTTGGAGTAAGTCTTTTATGAAGAACTTGATAACAGCTCGATACTGCATTTTGAACATGTCACAATATTCTACACATAGCCAGCCTTCTTTATGGAACTAAATCTGAACAAGTGAACACAGCGGAGCGGAAGTTACAGATGCAATTGTTTACTTAACTGATAAGGTATGACACCAAATAAGGATTTAGTGAAGGCGATAATTCTTATCGGCGAGGCCGGAAACTTATGAGCCTACCCTCGTAGGACAATGCGAGACCCTATACCGTTCGAACAACCATGGAAAGAATCCAAGAACTGGAAGTAATCGAACTGCCTCCACACCCAGTATATAGTCCTGATCTAGGGCCTTCAGATTACCATCTGTTTTTATCCATGCACCATTTCTTGCTTAAGAAAAAATTCTAGAATATTGATGCCTAGGGTGGGTGTCGCCGAATTCTTCACATCAGAATCCAGAAAATCACCAAGGGGGGCCGAGGTCATTAAGGCGCGGACTCATGAGCGGTAGGTCTGGTGTTCGTTTCCCGCCAGGGCTGTCCTTCCTGACTTCTGCTTTTTTTTTTTTTTTCAGGTTTACCTCAGTTCTCATAAATGGTAAAATTCGGGGAGGTACCCTAAACTTAGGCCTAGAACGTTTCCTTGCTCAAAAAACAAACAAAAATACTTTCCTAATTTTACATTTCATTTCATATATCATTGGCCATTGCCTGTGATGCCTCAGTAGTTAAAACGGGCGTTAAACACTATTGAAACGTACCGTCGCGGAATAAAACACTTAGTTGAAAGGTGAATGAAGGCTGTAGTATTAATTACCCTTATTTTGAATATTAGTTTAATTTATTGTCACAACACGTTTAAAGTAAAGTTTCACTTAAAAATTACTAATGAGAGTATATATATATATATATATATATATAGTTGATTAAGTTCAAAACTCGCTGTGGTTGGATATAAACTAGAAAGATAAGTTAAAATTAATATTAAAAATGAGGGGTTTAATTAAAGAGCATAACTATATTTAGAAATATACTGCGATCTACTGGTTCAACCCTTAAACATAAGTCTGTGCCTTGGATATCCGAAAGATCTCACTGTTTTATCATAATGTGATTGGGAGATTTTCTTCTTTGCTTACATTGTGAGCATGACAATTTCGTAATACAAAAGGCACAAATAAACATACTGAGTCAAATAGGGGTTCGCATTTAGTGCTAATGAAGAGCAGAAAATGAGAGCGCGATGAACGAAAAGAAAATACTGACAAGAATATTGATCTATATATTGCGAAGCAGCGTCTTGCCGTTTCTCTCCGTCGCTTCTATTTGCTTAAGATGAGATCCAGCTTTATTACTTTCAATATATCCCAGCAGAGCGAACGGCAGTGGCGTCTCTGTGACCTTTGTTTCAAGGGTGAGAAACACAGGAATCGATTTTGTTTTCTTATTTTCTTGCTTGGTTAGTTTCTAGCGCCAACAGTGAAAGGTTTGACTTTGTTGACCTCTGACCACCTCAGTGTCTCCCAATTGCAAGTGGCGAAACTGCTGTCCATTCAACCGCTATGCAGACACAGTATTGTCCTTCAAATACGAGTGTGCCTGCTTAATTTACGGAATATAAAGAAACTATGATAACTATAAGTTGGCAGCACTGGAAAGAGTGTGACTAGATTGTAGTAGTAGTGGTGGTAGCGGTGGCGGTTGTAGCAGGAGCAGGGGAGAAATCCATTTATTTCACTGGTAGCAATACAAAACAAATTCAATGTGCTTTTATGATACACTGTGTCTGTTTGATTTAGTATAAAATATTCCAATAGCTGTTCACAATAAGATATAAAACATATAATCAGCAATAAAAACAAACCAATAAAAATAGAAAAAATGAGAAATACCCCAATAAAATTTTAAAAAAATATTAAAAATACATATAAAATATAAAAAGATCTCATTATGAATGTTCCACAGGTGGTTTCAGTCAACATGTTCCCTTAACCCCTCCACTCATCAGCCTTTCCAGACCTGAGCTGTTTCACTTTCATCAGAACTTTACCTGATCTCTCCTCCGTTTCTTTGCCTGCCAGCAAGGCCCAGCATGCATCTCTCTGTTCGATCCCGTAAAGAAATACGGTAGATACTTCCCCTCCATTCCTCCGTACCTTTACATCCATTTGATTTGTTTTATTTACGGATGCTCTTTAACAGCTCAGGTCATCAGCGTCCTATTCAATTCAGAGCGTGAAACGGCCGACAAATTTTGCTAACTGGCCTCTTCTTTCAGGCTTGAGGCTCTTTTTCGTGCCATAAATGTACGACACAAGACCCGTGGATTTACTTCCCTTGCGAAGGAAGCCATACTTAGGATTTTTACGCCCGAAAAAAGCCATCGATGCTGGCTGGGTTTGAACCCGCGAATTTGGGTTTAGGAGGCAAGTATGGTTACCACTACACCACCAGGACCGACTCCTTTACATCCAGTATATGTGTCTATGATTCCCCTTCTTCACAAATGGGCAAATTGTCCGCTCTATTCGTCAGCGATAATCATCCGCCATGACCCTAGTTTGAGCCACACGAACTCCTGTCTGGTGTGTTTAGTCCCTGCTTTGATATTCCCCATTCCCATTTTAGCACGGGTTGTACTTTCAGCGAAATCATCTCTCTGCATTGTGCAATTGTCTTCTGTCTATCCATATCCCTCAAGCGGTTCCTAACTTTCCTTCTTGCGCTCCTTCTACTCCCCTGACCCGCCATCCAAATGAAGCCTATATCTATTGTTTCCAGTTCCTTTCTTAATTTCGATGTCCATATCCTGTACCCTCCGATCCCCGGCTTTCATGATAGCATAATGCTCTAAATATAGTGGTTAGCAGTTAGCACCTAATGTTGCAGCTGCAGCAAAATGCTAATTGTGGTCGTGCGCTCCCTATCTGATGGTGAATCGAACACATTTTCGTGCTATGATTTTATACCATTATACTCGTAACTTAGGTATGAGCGAACAAAACTACCCTGAAACATTACATAGCGCTTTTTTAGATTCTCCTCCTTCAGTACAAAAGTCTATAACTAGTTTGCACAGATTAGACGAAGAAGAAAACCGTTCAAAACAGAGGAGCACCTAGTCGTATACGAATGCATTGTTTATGTAGCAACAAATGTAAAGAATGATAGTTGCTTACAGATCGCCAGTCTAAACATTCATTCACCGCAGGTGTTAGAAATCCTGTGCGCAAATATCTTCATGTGAGGAAGCTTTATGATACGCGAAAATCATAGAAGAATAAAACGCAGCCAGAACATAAAGCTGCCAGAAAATGGAGCATCGTTTCGACAATGGCATCCCAACATGACAACGGAGCTCTGCCTTGGCAACAAGAGAGAAGTTCTGCAAATCATTGTTACAGGAGATGAAACTATGATCCTCTACTAAGATCCCTTGTCCAAAAGAGAAATCAAGGGAGTGACGTACACCTGGCGAAGTATCGCCTCTAAAGATCATGGTCACTCAGTCAACCAAGAAGATTATGTCCACAATCTTTTGGGACAGTGAAAAAATACTCTTCGTTGACTTCAAGGGGAGGAACACCACAGTAAATGAGGAGTACTATGTTGATCTAATGCACAGACTACGTCCTTCCATCAAAGAGAAAAGGCGAGGAAAACTGAGTGGTGGTGTGCGCCTTCTTCACGACAACGCGCCTGTGTTCACAGCTCTTGTTGTAAAGGGAGCTGTGAAGAAATGTGGCTTCAGGGAGATGGACCATCCACCCTACAGTCCAGACCGAGCTCCCAGTGACTATTTCCTCTTCTCAAAATTCAAGAAGGACCTTCGAGGAAGAAAATTTAAGTGTGACGAAGAAATTATTTTTGCTGTTTATCCCATTTTGCAGACAAGACTTCTGACTATTTTTGGGAGGGGAATAAAATGTTAATTCGGAGATGTGAGAACTGTATTGCAATAAAGAGTAACTATATTGAAAAGTGACATTTAGTTTTAGACTTTATCATACCTAGAAAACGGTTAGACTGGAAACTTATGGACCTACTCCCGTAAGGACACATTCTGGAAGCCCAGAAGTTTGCGGTCTGTCCTTTGTTAGGTCAATAAGATATACGTTTTACATCAGTTGCAAAGTCACTGTGGTTACAAAATCCTTTGTGTTATGGCCTTATCATTATACAAATTCCCTAGCTAACAGTTTTTCTTTACAATAATTATCACCCCTTTAAAGGAAAGCAATTTGTTCACTTTACTTCATTTTTGTTCGTAAACAGAGTTAAGACTCCGAAAGGCAACTGGTTCGGATCTGTATGCTAACAAGCTGTTTACTATACTGAGTAATTAGTTGAAATTCGATATCTATCTGGAAAAGTTAATTTCCCTGTAATTGTTGGAAACTCTCATTAACAGATATCGAACTTAGCTGCAGGAACATCACTATCAGATATCAGCCCGAACGATGCCCTGTGTTCCTGTTTTTTTTTTTTTTCTTCCTATTTTTTCTTTCAAGTTTATTTTTAGTTCATCTCGAGATTCGCTCTTGAGCACGAAAAATCTTCCGCCGGGTAACTTCTTTTGTCAGAGTCACGGGAGGGCCTGCTCCCCCCCTCCCCAGTAACAGATAACTTTTAGTCGCGACTTCGATTATTCCTTTGACGCCATCTCTCTTCTATCCAGCGCGATTGATTCTCTGTTAGCAGGTGGGCTGAACTTGATAAAGTTGATGTTACCTTTTGTAGGTTTATGGCAAAGTTGATATGAACGACCATGAAATATTCTGTCTTAACAAAGCTACTGTTATTCAAGAAAACATTGTTTTCAACATTGAAGCACATGCTTAGTATCGGGTCGTTATAAACGTTTTCGGCCTGATCAAGAAAACACAAAATTTAAGATTTTTTTTTCCCAACATATCGCCTTATAATGACATTTGTCCAACGACTTCCCAACTTTCCAATACCCTCAATAAAGTAAGATTTGCCCAGCCGTGAAAAATAAGCGTCTGTCTCAGCTTCATCCTTATCGTTTGAAGTCCATCCAGTCATTCCTTCAGGTTTAGGAACAGAAAGTGGTTCCTGAAAGAATATGGCGGATGTGGAAGCACTTTAAAGCGAAGATTATTCAGTTTTGCAGGAACAATCCAAGACATGTGTGGAGGCGCATTATCGTGATGAAAGAGAACTTTCCTTTTCGCAAAGTGTGAACGTTTAACCTGAATAATTGGTCCAGTGGTAAATCGTAATACTCCCCGGTGATGGTTCGGTCCTTCTGGAGGAGGTCTACTATCACCATACCATGAAAATTCGAAGAAAAAAAAATTAGTCACTTTTCTGCAGATAGAACCGTTTTTTGCTATCTTTGGTGCACTTTCACTTGTTGCCACCCACTGTTTGGACTGCTGTTTAGGCTATGACGTGTAGTGATGAATCCATGTTTCATCTACTGTTATGAAACGTTGGAGAATTGCGTTTAATCAAGTCTGAACACTTGCAAAATGTTCATTCGAATGCTTTTTGGTTCATTCTTAACAATGGTGGCACTCACTAAACTGAAAGCTTTCTCATACCCAAAACTTCGTGTAAATGTAGTGGACACGGACTACAGAGGTCTTTGTAATGTCAGTCAACTCGCGTATCTTCTATCGGCTATCAGTGAGTACGACATTGTGAATTTTTGTCACAATCTCGTCGGTCGTAGCAGTTTTGGGACGCCCTGAACGCTCTCATTTGGAATGGATGTACGACCACGCTTAAGTTGGGGTTAAACCCTTCACAGCGAAGTGCTTTATCACAGCTCGTGTATTTCAATTTTATGCATTTTGTAGAAAATGTGTATAAACAAGTAACTACACTTACATGTCTAAAACTTTATTTTAAAGACCATACTCCAACTAATGTACACGATCTCTTAAGGCAAGCCGAGAACTTTTAGAACACCCCTAGTACAATTTTGATCATTAATGCCGTTCACACAATACTATTTATAAATACTAATTTGTCTAATAGGAGAAATGTAGATGAAGTTTCATTTCTTGTCTGCATTTCTGACAACTTTAAATAATGTGTGCATTCACCCGCAACAGCTTTCCTTTAGCCATTGTTCTAATTTCTTCAAGTTCCCACTATAGTATGGGAATTATTCTGTTCTGTTGTAGCATTTCAATACAATACGCGACCGGTACTAGTGGCTGAGGTCATTAAGGCAGTAGGTCTGTGGTTTCGTTCCCTCCATAACAGTCCTCCGTGGCTAAGGGTTTCTTTCAGTCCTTTATATATTGCTTCTTGCCATTGAAGAACTCGCAGTAGTTCGAAATATAGCAATTTCAAGTGTGACTCTTTCTCAGTGTTTTATCTTTATTTACTTTTATTATTAGTGTTAATTTGTTACATTGTTAATAGTGTTTCTTTATTTTTATTTTTCATTAATATATATATAGCGTTTAATGCCCGTTTTTACTACTGAGGCACCACAGGCGGTGACACTGATGGTATATGAGATGGTATAATAAATTGGGAAAGGATATTTTTATGGAAGGAAACGTTCCAGGGCCTAAGTTTAGGGTACCTCCCGACTTTTGACATTTATGAGGACTGAGGCAAATCTGGAAAAAACCCCAGTCAGGTAGGGCGGTCGTGGTGGGAATTGGACCCCAGACCTCCCACTCGCGAGTTCGCGCCTTAACGACCTCGGCCACCCGTGGAGGTAACTGTACATTTGTAAAATACTGTCCGCCATCTTGCACATCGCACACATCCAAGAGATATCTGTCGATCTTTCGTCAAATAAGTTTTCGAAAGGATATCTGTTTGATGTTTTCTATCTCGCGTTTCAAAAACACTTCTCGAACAGATAAAGTTATGGAATAGATATTTCACATTTCAGAAACGTTTATATATCCGATAGCTTATCTGGCTTTTCAGAAACTGGGTCTTAAACTAGTAGCTTCATGTAACAGTAAAATTTAGGATGGCTTATCTGGTAAGTCAAAACTTGGGAAGACGTACCCAGTATCTAAGGTAATAAGCACCGGTGAATGTATGTGAACGGCAGCATTGCTTGTTGGGCTCCTGCTCTTGAGACTGGAGAGGCCGTGTTGTAATTAAGGCTAGGAACACTTACCGCCCCTCTTGAGTCGCTCAGAAAGAGGCACTTTTCTAAATTGTGTTTCTTTTCATTTGATGCGGCGTCGTAAACTCAATCAACATTACTTACCTTGAAATGCCAACTCACCTGACCTAAAGAACTACAGACTGCTGTTTCAGAATGCAGGCAAGAGCTTTTATTGGTTGTGGGAAAAGTTTAAATCGTCACTTTGTTCTTATGAAATGTAATATCAAGTAGACTCCAGTCAACACAACATGTTTTACTGCTAGTAGCAATGATACGGCATTTTCATTGTCTTTAAAAACAGTAAATGTGTAAAAAGTAAGATTATGAACAACTGCTTGTTGTAACAGAAATAAGGAAAGTTACAAAGTACCGAACAAGGCTGGCACGGTTGCGAACTATGTAAAGCTGCGTAATAATAAAAGCGAATGATGGTATCCAGTTCTAGTGTTCGCTTTTCCTGAAATTAAATTAATGACCCTCATATGAGAAGCATTAAAAATTTCACAAGTATCACATTAAATCCAAGCTAAGGACTGAATTCAAAAACCTATCCTCACAATCCTTCAAAGTACTCGCTACCTCTCTCCACACACGTTGTAGACGGTGCAACCGCTTGTCAAAAGCACTACGGTACTCAGATTGGGATACTGTCAACAGAACTGAATTTATAGCTTGAGTAAGGTCCTGCACTCGTTTAAAAGATTTTCCAGTAATACAACATTTCACTCGAGGAATCAACCAGAAGTCGCACGGTGCAAGGTAGGAATGATCAAGCTACTAAATTTCGGCGACTTCTAGTTTACTCAAATTTGCAGCTGTTCTGTGAGGAGGTGCATTGTCGTGCAAAAACAACAGCCATGAAGTTCCTGTCTTTGGACGCCGCTACCATCAGCTCTTCAAATAAAGGATCCAAAATATAAGTGTCGTAGTATTCTCCAGTCATTGTTATTCCTTCTGGCATACAGTCAACCACTGATGATCCTTCATACTTGAAGAAAACAGCGAACATTCACTTCCGAGAACGAAAATCTTGTTGAAGAACAACCGGTCTTGGGTCATTCTCATTTACCCACACGCAGTTTGGGATAGTATAGTAATAAAATCAACTTTTATCACCAGTGTATATATTTGTCACACGTTTAGCACTATTTGTTTTAAACTGGTTCAGCAGTTTCCTTACACATTCCTTTCTCCTCTTCTTCTCTTCATTAGTTAGGAAATATGGAACCCATTTTGCACAGAATTTTCGCAGGTTTAAATGTTCATGGAGTATACTGTCAATGGTGTCAACTCTGATAGTCGCCCCTACTTAGCATGTAATCAGTAATGTGTCGATTTTCCTTCATCAAGTTCCTCACTCATTGAATTGTTCTCTCGTTCACAGCTTCCCGAGACCGGCCAGAGCGGAGTCGTCTTTCCCTTCTTCACGTGAAACCGATCTTTCTTGCAATGGCTTCAATTGATCACCATGAGCAGTTACGACTTTTTTCGCTCTTTCACTTAGCTTAAATTGCGTGAAAATGCAGAATGTAAATTTTAGGTAGCTATTGACATAGGACTGAACTCGAGAAAGGGTACGACAATGACTGTGCAAGTTTAAACTCGCATGAGAAAGCTTAAGGTCCATTGTTGCCAGCTGAAATAGTTACATTATTGGCCAATAGTAGACTGGTTGGTTTTTTGAATGCCCGCCGTAAGATCCTGGAAGACAAGTTTCGCAAGGACACGCTTATTCCTAGCAGTGAGGCGTTATATGAGAATGTTCTAAAGCAGTGGTTCTCTTATTTTTTCTTCATAAAGATGTTGATACTCAGCAAATATTGTTTGTCAAGTTTTAACAAGGATATTACTACGAAGCGAGAGAGTTTACTGTAAAGATAGCGTTTAGGACTGTACATATTCTTTAATACTATCAGCAGTATTTAAATAGTCCTTACATCACAAGCCGTGGTGGATTTGTGTAAATACATTGGCGTTGTAAAGTTTAAACGGTTGCTATTTACAAATAAAATATACCCTGAAATACATCGTTTATGGAAATCTTTAATTTATCCTTAATATTCTAGACACAACTTTAATCTACCTGAATTTTATATAAGAACCATAATTATAACGTTTATACTTTTAGAGCTGCACACCCATAACCAAGAAAGAAAAGTTTTGTTACCCGTTATATGTATTTGTCCTTTTGACCGGGGCAGTACAAAACAAAAGCAGCCGGCAAGGATATCAATATTGGAACAAAGCCAAGTAAACACGGAGCAAGAAAACGGTTCCTTCAAATGAGGTCTTTCTCCAAAATAAGGACTTAGTAGCAACTTTCCCCTAAAAGTTTTTGTGGTCTCTGTGTTTGACAATACAGTAAACCTTTGTTGTGGGGGCTAATTCAAGCTAGATAGAGTCATTGTGTAGCTTTTCTGTCTATCCATTAAAATGTAACACAACGAAAATAAATTTGAATGCAGGCCTTAAAGGTATAATTGTGTTTTAAAAATTAAACAATTTCTGTATAGGTCGTGAGTTTTTTATTCTCTTTATGAATAAAAATCCCAGTTTATCTCCACGATATTTTTTTAAATTATAAATATATCTAATCAATTAATTTAAAAGGGTACTAAAACGAACAAAATGAATTTGTGTGTGTGTGTGTGTGTGTGTGTGTGTGTGTGCGCGCGCGCGCGCGCGCGCGCTTAATACACCATGTCCCAAAACACTAGTCAACAAATTTTATTTTCTTTTTTTCTATATCTGGTTTGAAATATGATCCTACCTAAATTTGGAGTCCTAAATTCAGTGGAAACCCCCCCCCCCCGTTTTCCTCTATCGCGTCACAATTCCTAGATACACAATACACGCATGCAATATAAGGTGGGTGCACATTAATTAGTTTAAATGCATCAAAGAATTTACACTTAGAAATAATAAGTATTTGCATATATCTATATTTGAGTTACAGAATTCAACGAAAAAATCGGTTTTCCCCCTATGAAGTGACAGTACTAACGGTGAGATACCGCGTAGTTTTTTTTTTTTTTTTTTTTTTTTTTAGTGAAAAACACTACCTGTAATTAAATACAACGAAACGCATATACTCAGAACTGCCAGAAAATCATTTTAACAATTGCTGTGAAAGAAGACGAAGCATCTAATTGGAGGTTTGTGAACTTAATATCAAATGTTGCATCTTTCAGTTGTTTCATGATTTATGGTGCAACAAATATTGCTTCTTTTACCGTTTCTTATCTCCATTTAGGAAATATTTCTTGCAAATCATCGAAGGTATCTTTGTTTATCCAGAGCTGTAACTAAGTTTTTTATTAGGCCTAACTTAATATGAACGGAGACAAAATGATTTTACAGCGTTCAACCAATGTAATGTTTTCCACATTACATTTTCCAGTGATTCTCTCTAAGGCCATTCCTTCACTTTGTAAGCTTCTTCTCCCACAAGTACAAAAAGCAGCTGTATTTCGTGAACGTACCCTGTAAGCTGTGCATCAATAACACCAGAGTTGCCATGTTTTCATAAGTTTCTCTCACGTGTACTGCATAAGCCAAAAGCAGATGTAGTAATGTAGAAGTACAGTCTTCAAGTTGGTTTTACTGGAGCCGCTTCTGCGGGTTATGTTATGCATCATGAAACCATTGACGTCTGTACATGCGAACATCGAGTTCTGCATGTCGAAATAGTCAATGAAAGAGCTACTTCTTGATGTAAAACAGGACATTTTTGTCCTTAAGAGCTACAAGGTTCCATTGTTGCAATCCCAGTCCTAAGAGTTCAAATTGCTGTTAGACATCTGTTGTACAGATCAAATCGTTGACATCTTTCTGTTCTATAAGATGAGGCATAGTCTACTGGGATTGAGGGTAGTGCTCTTCTACAGATCTTCCTCTTCTGATTCACTTGCTGTTGTTGACTCTGATGAAATGTTTTGCAAGTCCCAGACAGGAGCAGGCAGATGCACTGAAGACACCTTTGGATCATTTATTTTATGTCACGTTTTGCTTGAATATCCTGCAATGTTTGTGAGGTATATGTAACAGTATTAACTATAGTCTGTTGGCTCACACCACAGCGAGAGGCATGACTCGGCGCTCTCCTTTCACACATTATTTTAGAGTAGTGCTACAGGTTGTTCAGGCAACTTGAGATGCAAAAGTTTTGCTTTCACCACCAAGAGGAGACTCAAGATATAATTTATATGTCTGAACTAAATCAGCGATTGGATTTCTTTGAGTGAATTTCCCGCACACGTAACGATAATTGTCCGGGTGGTATACACAACAACGAAGTTTACCAACTTCTAAACACCACAAAGTTTCACTATCTCTCATAACAAGCCCAAAAATGCAGATGTACACAAAATGAGGTAACAAAAACTCACAGTCCACAGGTTCGGCTGAAGTATGATAAGAATTGCATCATGGCGTTTCAACATGTCCTCTCATTTCGCGCTACAGCCCGGCGTGAGCCTTGGCCTGCTGTGGCCACTTCAGCTTCCTCTACCCCGTCTCACGACTTCATTAATGGAGGGTATTATTGTGATCAGCATGCTGACGACCCCGCCGGTCACCTATCACGCGGCGAAGAGTACCACCTTTCCATCAGCCAGATTCCCAATTGTCCTCACGAGGCTGGGTGTGCCCCATTCCAGTCTTCTCCAACTTAGAAAAATTCTTAATTTATAAGTAGGTGCTGGATATCGAACCCGAGCCTCCCGGTCAGCAGTAAACACCTCACCACCAGATTAACGTTTCAGCATGCGGTAGATTATAAAACCACTGTGGAGAACATTTGCTAAAAAATTAAAAATCCCACCACTCTTCCCACGTAGTAATTATTTTTAGAAGTTCTACTACTATATTATAAAATTAGTAGTAAACAAAAGAACACAGAACAGTACAGTACTTAAAATGTGTAAAAATATAAATTAAGTGCTAGCACATTTTAAAATGCAAAGCTCAAAACCACATATTTACTTATAAGATGTCAGAAGCGAAATGGCTGCTGAGCAGTGAATTCCTTGATTTGAAATAGACACCCAATGACAGTAGCTTGCTTCGGTGATGAGCATATAACTATATTTCGATATTTATAACTTAATTACTTACCCTCCCAGAAATTTATCACTTAGTATGTAACATTTACGTATCGATTAGCAGTAAATTAGGCCGCACTGAAAGAAATGAGTTCAGATATATGAGATAAACTCTGCATGACGTCTCTAATCAGGCAAACGAAGCCTCACGCTACATTCAAATGATTAATGAATTTACCCTTAGCAAGGTGCTGGGCGTGGTTGAGTTTACACAGTGAGATATTGGAATATACATTCAGAGCAAGACTTCTGCATTAGTACTGCCGTTTTGGCTCTTAACCTACCTCATTGTTAAGGACAGTTTAGTGTAATCAAAACACTTTGTAAACATTTCATTTTAAATGTACTGTGCAAGAAGTGCTCAGGTTGTTGTTAAATTCAATTCCTCCTCTTTTTTTTAGTGCTTTATGGTCACAAAATCGAATTGAGCTGAAGAAAAACTTAGGGCTGTACGGCGGATAGTGAGTGAAGATCAAACTGCCATTTACTCAATTAAGAAACAAAAGTCCTATTTTTATGCATTTATGTGTTGTTTTTTTTTTTAAGTTTTATACTTGATACATAGGGTTATTTAAAAAAACGTGTGCCTAACGCAATTGTAACCATGAAAATATTCTTGAATTTTTTCTTCAAATCTCCATCGATGGTGGAAAATCTGATAGAAGGACTAGCCTTCTAAAACATGAAACAAATGAGAGCAGAGGATATTAATTTAAAGTTTAGTTTGAAATTATATTTCCGAATTGGCACATGTTATTTTTATTTTTATCTCACAAACTGTAGCAGGTAGACGGATAAAATCGTAGCATAGCAACAGTTAAGTTATAGTTTGGATCTGTACTATTATCGCTTCCGGGAAAATGTGGAACTCCCTTTTGAACAAGTCGGAAAGAATTCCTAGTTCTCTACCTAGATCAGTTGGCGTGGCCTACTTTAGACTTGTTACGGGCCCATGACTACTTACGGAGTCACCTGTATAGAATTGCACTGACTGAAACAGATGTAAGCCCTCTTTGCAACCATGGCTGAAGAGCCCCTCAGCATTTGCCCTGCTGTTCTTAACATTGCCTTTGGTGATTATTTTTATCGTGTTTCTTTGTACTGGGTTGCTCGTCGACTTATGACCTAGAGGTCGATGTGACATATATTTGACCTTCACGAAAATAGTTTCCAGTCAGGCCAGAAAATAAGACAATGTTTCACTTGCAAACCATTACACCAGGCCCCGTAGCAGGTTCAAGATCATGACTGCAGTGGCTCGATTTTCTTATACCCCCGCCGTATAGTCCTGTTTGGCACCTTCTAAATAATAATAATAATAATAATAATAATAATAATAATAATAATAATAATAAACGAGGGGATTACCTCATTGGCTAGTGCGGAATTTTTAAAATAATTTGCACAATTAATGGTGCTAAGTATTAAAATATATAACTAAAAGCTTTCACTATCCAATATTCTAATTATGATTTCTATATCCGTAAAAATAAGTAGGAACGTCTCTCTTTTTAACATTAACCTTTCAGTATTACGTAAGGCTTCCACCTTTTGGCACAGTTTCTTTGATGATGACTTCACAAAACACTCTATGTGGGCGGGGATTATCTACAATTCACTTCCAGCTCCGTTTGAACTCCTTGAACAGAACTTCACTGTGAGGCACATTCATCCTCTCGTGCGTTTCCTTTGGCTCCTTCCTTTGTAAGGAATTTAATGACGGAGCAAATCTCCAGATCCGCCGTTTCTTCGCATCCTCTCTCTGTGAGTGTTCGCTGCTGACTGCCAAGCTTACTAATGATACTCCCCTAAATAAATTACTCAGAACTTTTCTGTCACAGATTTTGTTTCGAAACAATTGAAACTAGATACGCATTTTCATTTACAGGAACGTTCACACTTTCCAGACTTAAAACTTGAAATGCAGAAAATGAAAAACACAACAGAGCTCTGCCTGCTACCATGACAACGCCAATGAATCAGCAACAATGCTTTCCTTTGGTTTTTTTAATGGTGTTTAACGCTCCTTTTTACTACTGAGGCACCACAGGCGGTGTACACTGATGATACATGAGGTGAAGCGATAAATTGGGAAAGGATATTTTTTTAAGGAAGCGTTCTAGGCCTAAAGTATAGGGTACCTCTCCAGTATTTGCCATTTGTGACTGAGGAAAACCTGGATAAAACCGCAGTCAGGAAGGACGGTCCTGGTGGAAATCGAACCCCAGACCTCCCGCTCTTAGAGTCCACGCCTTAACGACCTTGGCCATCTATGGCGGTTTCCTTAATTTTTTTTTTAGTAGCGTTTAACGCCCGTTTATTCTGCTGAGGCGCTACAGGCGGTGAACACTGACGTTACATGAAGTGATAAATTCGGAAAGGATTTTTTTTATGGAAAGAAACGTTCTAGACTTAAATTTAGGGTACCTCCCCGGCATTTGTCATTTATCAGGACTGGAAATCCTGGAAAAAATCTGTCAGGAAGGGCGGTCCTGGCGGGAATCGAACCCTAGATGTACTGCTCAAGTCTACGCCTTAACGACCTCGGGCACCAGTGGCGGTGCCTTAGGGGTGACTAATTTTCCGTGTCTGGATACTTATACAGTGAGCCTCGTGACATTTTCTTGTAGTTGCAGCAACTAGCTCCTGCTATAGGTACTAATATACTCTGAAAAGCGTTACGTTAAAGTCGAATATTAAAATTGCATATAAACTGTATATACGTAATGACAAGTTCACTTAAAATTCGCAGCCTGATAGATCTTCATTTAAACACTGAAGGTACGTGTGGGAGGTCTAAAGAGGAGAAAGTTTCGCGCATGTAGGTTGTGCACAGTGTAATGAATTTCGGGCAGCAATAAAAGTTTAAAGTTATTGCTCTATATCAGAAGAATGTTTCATAAGGAACTATATAAACTTCCGGTGATATTTACCGGCTACGATTTAATATCTCCTTTCTCCCTTCAACGATTAATTAAGAAACACTCGATCCACACTGCACGAGAGTTGACGGGAGCATTTCCAAGGGCCGTAATAAAGTTTTGTGGGTTTCCTTTTGTTCCAGTTCTTTTAATTAATGTTGCCTCGTCCTGTCCCGCTGGGATTTCGCTGTCGAATGTCTTGGCTTCATTCCAGACCCTGGAGTGGGCTGTAAACTTAACATGTTGTTAACTCATTTGGCGTTCTGAGGGAAAATCCTGCACATGGCTTCATTCCAAGTAATTTATTTCATCATTAGTGATGTTAAATATTGCCCTCTGTCAACAACAAGGCATCCCACTGGAGTTGATCAGTAAGTAAGGTGCTCTGTTCTACAGCTGTGGTCTTGTTTTGTTCATAGGTGAAAATATCACGTGGGGCTTATCAGTCATGCATACAGAGTAAGTTACAATAATGGTTTCCCGCGAGGTTATTACAGCTGGTACAGTGAAATTTTGCAGACCATAGTGTGAAATTGGCGCTATAGACGTCATATTTTTCGATCAGGAGCGAGAACTACATTGCAAAGATGGCGCGCTGTCATCAATTTATGTTGAGCAGAGGTGGTTTTTTTTTTTTTTTTTTTTTTTTTTTTTTTTTTTTTTGTGGGCGAAGGGACAAATACCGAGTTAAATACACAGGGAAATATTACTAAACGTTACCCGGCAATAACTCCATTCCCGAGCGACAGCGGAGAGAGCCGAGCTCTGCGCGGCCGCTTGTGAAAGTGTAAATGTTGCATGTATTAATTTTTTGTAGAAAGTAATGTAACCTATACATTTTCCTCCATAACTTTCTTGCTGCAAAATATTGTTCCTTGTTGTAAAACTAAGTTTTTCACTTTTTACCACTTGTTATCTTATTAGAATTCGCAATTAATTAATATATAAGCACACACTAACCTTAACGTTAACCTCTGGTAAATCCTAGGAACCGGTGAACCCAGTGGTTTGCTGCTACTTGCTACGGCCTGACGGTCTACGCTTGCCTCCTTTTCTTAAATATAAATTTGATAGGGGCGGGTAAATCACTGTAATGGTGGTAAATCTCCTTTGATACCAGCAGCAGAAAAATATCATAAATATCAAATTATAGCGCATTGTGTGTGTGTGTGTGTGTGTGTGTGGTACTATGTAAGCGAGTAAAGCATTGTAATGGTGGCAATCTCTAACTCTGGCAAGAAAAAAGTGCATCAGTATGTGAGGATTCGAACCCACTACCTTCACAACTATAGCATGACTCTGTAACCTTCTGAGCTTTCATGACGTTGTGCTTGAGAGCTTTGTTATCTAGCTATATCTGTGAAAGTTACACTACCATCCGCTTTCTTCGCTTTCGCTCGAAAGTGGCTCGGGACTGGGGCTCTCGCCGCTCGGAGAATTTCTATACGGGTAAAGAAAAGTGAAATGTTATACAGGAGACCATATGAACTTTGTTGACTTGCCATGTCCCGGACGACAAGTAGGAACAGCTGCAATTAAAGGAATGTCAAAGTCATTGAGAAAGCAATTCTGAACTACCGGCGGAATCTTGTCAGAGTTGTTCAACATTTCTTACGAAAAGTACTCAATTTTCGTAAAGTTAGTGCCCACTGGGTACCTAAGAACCTGACAGATGACCAGAATGACGACATGCTTGGACAGACACGACGACGTTATGCTGCAGAAGGATATGCCGTGATTGGTGATGAGTCCTGGGCGTTACCACTACACGACTGAATTGGAGTAGTAACATTCCGATTCCCAGCCCCAGCAAACAAATTCAAGTTTAAGTAATCTGTGACCGTGTTCTGTTGGTGGAATTTCTTACTCGTACACAAGGAACCAAAGTGAATGCTGCGTTGTATGAAATAACATCGCTGAAGTTGCCCTTCCTGACAACCGCAACTCTGCAAATGTCAGACTGTTCGCCCCCACGTTGCTGCTTCTGTTTGTACCAAAATCGTGAAATTTGGTTTCGAGATGCTCCGGCACCTTGCACCCTCGTACTTTCATCTGTTTGGGCAAATGAAGAAATTCCTAGGCAGTCAACGTTTCAATTATGAAGAAGTGCGATCAGCTGTGTGCAGATAGGTAAACTCCCAATAAAACGGATTTGTATGAACAGAGTATATTGAAACTAGTGCCACGATGGGAGAAATGTGTTGAGAGACTTGGCTCCTTTGTTGAAAAGTAGCTAAGGGATGCGACTTCATTGTGCATTGTCTTAAGCATTAAACTTGTTTTTAAATAAATGTCCGTTACTTGATGATCCACCCTCGTATCCCTCACAAGGAAAGAATGGCAGAAATTTGATAACACCAATTTAGTTTTCCCCCTGAACATGCACTTCCAGAATTAATTGGGCGAGATAAACTAACCAAACGTAGCCCCTGGAAATGGGAGTAACAAGGATACACTGGGTCAGTGACGGACAAGTCATTCGCTTAGAGCAGCTTGTTCCATTACATTATCACTTTCTGCACGTACAGGTTTACGCAACTCCCCTTTTTGAATGTGAATCATAGGAAGGACCGCAGTTTCATTTTCTCACAATTTATTGCAAATCTTATATGGCACAAAATCAAAAACCTCTCGCTGCACTCTCGAAATTCTTTCTGAACTGCCGAGAGAAGTGGATGCGTTTTGCAGTCACGTTTTCCACGTGGAGATGTCCATGCAGAACCCTAAAGACGACTCTGTTTTTTAAAGAACCGAGTCTCCTGTCGCTTAGCACCAGCTGTTCAACAAAAGCGATGCATTCCGGTGTCAGCATCGTTACGGTCGACCCTCGCTCATTCATCTTCAAGGTTTTCTTGTACAAATCGAAATTGTTTAAGAGTTGAATATGAAGAAATGCTTCACCATGCACTCTATCTGACAGACATGAGCATGTTGCGTTTGTTGTGAAGAACAGATCTCACGGGATTAGGAAAAAAATGGAATTGCGTACGCACATGCGTCTTCGAACAGCACGCTATCAAAAAGCGGGTGTTTGGCAATTGGTTGCGTAAAATGGAGTCGCTTCATAATGAGCAGTAAGCTGCTTTTTAAAGTTTTGCTTCCTTCTGCAGAAAGTCAAAATGGAAGCGTACGCGATATACAGATAGCATATGGCGGCGATGCTCTGCCACAGTCAAAGAGTTTAACAACAAAATAGTGGGTCCAGGTTCTCCAGTCACTGCAGTGAACGAGACAGCTGCCGTCATTGTTCGGAAAGATCGATGAATAACAGTGGGTAGACTGGCAGACATATTACAGGTTTCATGACAGTGCGTTCACCATCCTGCATAATAGCTTACACATGAGACGTGTCTTTGCCAGATGCTGACACGTTTACAGAAGGTGGTGTGAGTGGACGAGTAAGGAGCTTCAACGTCTGGTATCGGACCATGGCTATGCCATCATTACAGGTAATGAAACTTGGGCTTCATCATTACGAAGAAGCAAACAGAAGAGCTCTGAAAATCGCCTCTTCTTCGACAAGAAGAAGGTCAAGGTTATTTGGTCGGCAAGAAGGATTACGGTAATTTCGTTCTTCAGCTGTCGTGAAAGGTTTTCAACATTAAGTTCCCCCGCAAACAACGGTTAATGTTGAGTGCTCTGATTAAACACATCAGACGAAAACTTCCTGAGCTGTAGTCTTGTGATAAGCGCCTTTACTGTGACACTGCATGCCATCACGTTTGCAAAGTTCTTACTGAACATTTGGCCGGAAAAAAAAAAACATCAAATATGTGCCCCACCTTTCATAAAACCCGCCCCGTGTTTCTTCCGTTCCCTCACTTCAAAAATGAGGTGCGGGGCTAGTGTTTTGGAAAAAAGCGGAGAAGGTTTTGAAGATGATGTCAATAGTGGTTTACAGTACGTTTTCCAGGATTGGCACACGCTTTGGTTCAACGGGAATTACTTCGAAAAACACCGTACCAAACTTGTGTACTCCTTATGTAAAACAAAAACAAAAAAAAATCACTCAGTGTTTTTGACTAGTCCTCATAACAAGCAGAGAAAAGTAATTTACCGCGCAAGTATTCCGCTGTAACTTGAGATTACCTCCTGTACATCCTTACATCCGCTGAAATAATACTGGATGACTGCATGTAACTTGTTCTTTGGCTTACCATTCAGCTCCTGTTCACAGCGTCTTTTGACTGGAGACAGGGAATGACATACATGAACAATTTTGTTGGATTGCCACGTGAACTTGGGCATTATCATGATGTTCTGCAGACCTGTCATAGTCGTTTCTTGACGGGTAACAATGATGTCATAGACAAAACGAAATTTCTTTACATTATCAAGTTTTTGTACTGGAGGTTAAATCTGCGAATCAAATGTAAGAGGTGTTGTCCCTGAGAAGGCTATGAACAGCTCTACACAAAGCAATATGTGTGCAAAGTAATGGATTTTTACATTGAATTAGAAGTTCTAGAAGAAAAAGAAAAAAAGATTTTATTCTGTAAACGTCATTTTATTCTTGTTAAAGTGTTTTAGTCATATTTGTATGGATATAGTTCGTTTGAAATTCAACAGTATATTGTCATTTTCTAATTAAGGTGCAAAGACAGCAGAAAAGAATAATTCCTGAAAGTCCGTGCCCCATCGTGAGCTGAAATTGCTGAGGCTTTGGCCATTTTAAAAGCAAAGTGCAGGTCATCAGATAATTGGATGAACCGATACTCACTAAACGGTGTCATAATCGATAACTACCGCCACGGGTGGCCGAGGTCGTTAAAGCACGGACTCGTTAGCGGGAAGTCTGGGGTTCGAATCCCGCCAGGATTGTCATCTCTGAATGAGATTTTTTCTAGGTTTTCCTCAGTCCTCATAACTGGCAAATGCCGGGGAGATACCCCAAACTTAGGCCTGAACGCTTCCTTCCTTTAAAAAAAATATCCTTTTCCAATATATAATTTCATCTCCTGTATCATCAGTGTACACCGCCTGTGGTGTCTCAGTAGTAAAAACGGGCGTTAAATACTAATTTAAAAAAAAATAACTATCGATAACTAAGTGATGTTCGCCGCGTACGAAAAGGCCGCATGAATGGTCGATGCTTGTAATGTTTCTCTTTCAAAAACTTGAGATGTTTAATTCCCATGAAAAAAAAAACGTGTCTGAAAATCACTTGCTTTTACTTATGAGCTATGTTAGATGTAATCGTAGTTTCTTATGAAGCAGAAACCGAATTGGGGTCCGCTAATATCTGAGTGTGGTGGTAACGGAAATGCAACTCTAAGAAGGGAAAGCTGGAAACGGAGACTCATTTCTGTCGGATTTGGCTAATCAATCGCGCTTTTAAACATCGCCTACAAAAACTGTCATTATGCCACCCAAATGAACCGCCTCATTTCCTTAAACCACCTGCAGTTAATGATGCCATTTTCTCTTTTAGGCCAGCTCGGGATTATACTTCATTAAAACCAGTCGTTTGAAGCGGAATAATTTCTCAGGTCATCGCCCAAGCACATTGGCGGTTTCATTAAGCAAGACATTATAAACATGTACACAGACCCGGGAAACATATTGATCCTGGTCCTTTTGGGACAGTGTAATCAGATTGCGGATATGCTCGACGTGAAAAGGATTTTACAGTTATAAGTAACCACGTTTTCAAATTATTGCATAATATTTTCACTTATCAATTGAGTTCTTGCTTTGCGTGCAGCCTGAATGGTTAATTATGAAAATACAAAGTGCGTTCAATAAATAATCCGCATATTTTTTAAAAAAAAATACAACATTTAAGTCTGTAAAAATGTTTAACTACGATGCGCAAGGTAACAGTGACACAGTTCAATTTCAAAGTGGTGTATATTATAATTACAGAGCAAGTCATTAAGTAAGTTACACACACACATACACACACATACACACACACAACTTAAATAACTATATTGATTTTATTTCTCAACACAATCTCTCTGTACTTGTCCCATCGTTTCACAAGCCCCTGAAATCCAGTAGCATTAACTACTTTGTGCTGCTTTCGGAACCAGGCGACGACTTCCTTCATCGTCAGGAGGTTGTGCGCCCGATAAATGCTGTTTAAGAGGGCCGAACAAATGGAAATCCCTGGAAAATTTCGCATCGTCTCAATTGTCTTGGCAGTATGAGGACGCGCGTTGTCATGCATGATCCACATGTCTTTGGTTTCCGTAAAATGACCTTACGAAGATTCCTCAGGATGTTACAGTAGGAGTCCGCATTTACTGTTTATCCTTGAGGTTAGAATATTTTGAGCAGTATGCCTTCGTGATTCCAGGAAACTCTGAGCGAATGATGTCACTTTAAACTTTTTTTCCCAGCCGATACAGAATGTTTCAACTGAATTGACGCAGGCTTTGTCTCGGGCTGGTAATGGTGTACGCAAGACACATCACCTGTAACAGTTCGGGCTAACATATCGTGTACTTCATCATGGTAGCGATTGAGGTGCTGTAATGCCAGACCCATTCTTTGCACTTTGTGTTGTGGGGTAGTATGCCCGTCATCCACCATGCACAGAATGTGTGAAAACGTAACGCAGGCCACGCCGTGTGAACAACAATTGCAACCGCTACAGCGTCTATAGTTAACCATCTGTCTGCTCAGATTAAGTCTTCAACTGGTTGCAATCTGTGGCGATCTCCATTGGCCAGTCGACGCAACGTTAATCTTCCACACCGGCCCACCTTCAGAGAACTTCTGCTCCCAATTGAAACAGCTTGACGTGACAGACATTTCTCACCGTAGATGGGAAGCATTTCTTTAAGGATATTATTTTATTACACACCTTTTGTCCCCAAAAATCGCCCAAAGGAGTGCTGTGCACTCACTCAGAGCGCCGCCACTTTGCAAATACTATTTCGCTATTGTAAACACTATTGTCTCGTGTCAAACGTTACCATCTGTCACCAAACTAATTCTGCCATTTAGTGGCAATAACCTTAGACGCATGCAGCAGTCCACATCAATTTGTAACTTGCTGAATGACTTACCCTCATAATAAACAGTAGTTGAATTTCTTTTGCGGGAAATGAGACCATCGCTAACATGGAGCGGAGTTTAAGAATTGTGTATGGAGAGATAGTGCGAGATTTGGCACTGCAAGTTTTTTCTCAGGCGTATTCATGGCCCAAGAAGTGATATCACTCTCGGTACTAATTTTTAGGCTGCAGAAAAGGCAAAGTTTGTCCGTTTCAAAAAGGAATGTTGCAAATGAGAAGTAAGTCTATATACTTCAGTCACGGTGGTGTAGTGGTAAACATACTTGCCTCATAGATCGAAGATCTTAGGTTCTATCTCGGCCAGGGTCGATGAATTTTTTCGGGCGTAAAAATCCTTATTATGGCTTCTTTCGGAATGGAAGTAAAGCCATGGGTCCCGTGTCGTACATTTACGGCACGTGAAAGAAACTCAAGCCTGAAAGAGGAGGCCTCTAAGTAAATTTTATTGACCGTTTCTCTTCTTGATTTGCTGGGACGCTGATGGCCTGAGATGTTAAATAGCGTCCATAAATAAAACAAATAAAAAAAAATGCCCACTTAAGAGTTCATTTCTTTTTTTTTTTCTTTTTTTTTAAATATTAAATAAGAAAATTTCCTGCCCAAGTAAACTGTGTACAATAATACGTAATGGCACAATTCTCCTAGATTCCGCCAGCTGCTAGCCGTGCAGCCCCAACAGTGTGGAATGAAAGGAGCACTTGTGCCAGAAACTTGTGTTGTACTGGACCAAGTTCTGTCAGGGGCATTCAAAAAGTTTAGCAAGTGTCATCCTAAAGTCCAAGCTAAGAACTGAATTCGAAATCTTATCCTCACAATTCTTCAAAGTATTTCCATTTCTCTCCACACACAGTTGTATAACTTGCCAAAAGCACTACGGTACTCGAACTGCGATGAATTTATAGCTTGAGCAAGGTTCTGCACTCTTTTAAAAGGTTTTCCAGCTGTCGACATTTCATTCCAGGAAACAACCAACGTTGCACGGTGAAACGTCAGGGCTTTAGAGTGGATGATGGAGCAACTGTACTGTGGCGACTTCCATTTTCCTCAAATTTGCAGCTGTTCTGTAAGCAGACGCATTGTCTGCAAAAGCAACAGTCTTGAAGTTCCTGTATTTGGACGCCGCCGCCTCAACTCTTCAAATAAAGGATCCAAATTATGTCATAGTATTCTCCATTCATTGTCATTCCTTCTGACATACAGTCACCCATTAATGGTCCTTCATAGCTGATGAAAACAGCAACCATTCGCTTCCGAGAACGAAAATCTTGTCGAAGAGGTCTTGGGTCATTCTCATTTACTCACACGCAGTTCTTAGCTTTATTTGGGCTGGTATAGTAATACAAACAACTTTCATCACCAGGGTATATATCTGTCAAACGTTCAGACCATTTGGTGGAAACATGCTTAGCAGTTCCCTTACACATTTCTATCTCCTGTTCTTCTCTTCATTGAAGGGAATATGGAACCCATTTTGCACAGATTTATGCAGCTTCACAGAGAATGCTGTCAATGCTACCAATAATGATACACACTTTCACACTTAGCATTTCAACGTAATGTATCGATTTTCCTGCCCCAAGTTCCTCACTCTTTGAATTGTTCTCTCGTTCACAACTTCCGAGATCGGCTAGAGCGAGGGTTATCTTTACAGGTCTCTCGCCCTTCTTCAAATGATCGATCCATCTTGCAATGATATCAAATGAACACACTTGACCACCAAGAACAGCTACAAAGTCCTTTTTTTTTTCTTTCTTTCTTTTTTTCCTCCCTCCCGCTCTTTCAACTAGCTTTTAACGTGTGAAAATTTAGAATGTAAAGTTTTCTTTAGGAATATTCATGATTTTTCACCGGCTATTGACAGGGACTGAACTCAGCAGACTATGCTCCAGTGACTTCGACACTTTAAACTTGCACTTATGCATATTTTGATAGCTTAAGGTTCATTGTTTGCCAGCTGCGTTAGTTACATTTTTGGAGACATTATTGTCCAACAGGGGTAGACTGGTTGCAAAACTTTTTGAATGTCCCTCCTACCAAGGAGAAGCAATTCAGATTTTACATGGTTTTCGGCGAAGAAATGTTGTTTTTGTGACCACTCCTGAAGCCAGTAAATGTAATGTACGACATGTGAAGCAGATATTGTTCAGAAAGCGCGCTCTTTAATTTTGGAGGTTCTTGTTTGGCCAACTGAGAAATTGCTAACGAAGTACCGGATTAGACTGCGGCGAAATTAGTGATAAAGTTGTATTCGCATAAACTCTAACGATTCAGCATTGCAGCCGTATACGACAGTGGAAGTTTTGAAGGACGGCCATCGCGTGATAAATGTGAGTGATGGCACGATCCGGAAAACAAGACTTTTTAACATACGTAGTAGCAATTCAAAAACAAACTTTCCACAAACACTTTCAGTAATGGTATGACCACAGGGCTAATGGCCGGTCTCACCAACTTTTGTTGCTGTAATAACGAACGGTATGTCAAATAAATTATTGACACGTTAAGTTTCACTGCACGTTGTTATAGGTAACGCAAGTGTACAGGGCTCATTAAATTAACGGTAGGCTTTTGTGGAGTTAAAACTCCCACAAAGCGATTCATTATTAAATATATTGTTTTAATTATAGTGACAGAATTAGCACCATAAGCCTTACTCTTCCACTCTGTTAGCCTTAAGCAAATACAATTTCAGTTATAATCAATTATATTCCGTGTCTTGTGCAAAAATGCAATCAAATGTTGTAACCAGGAAATTAGCTCCATTTGAAAATAAATATGATTATTTGAAGAAAAAATATACTTAGTCTCTAAAATAAAGAATTAATTAAATGCATACCGCACTGAATAAAACTATTCAGTTTGATACAAGGGGTATCAGAACAACCATTCCTAATTTTCTGATGTGATAGAGGACATGAAAATAAACATTTTTTTCGTAATAAAGTCGTGTCCGGAAATGCTTCGTTTTAAATATAAAAGACAGATATCATACTCTCCTTGGGGCTGCATGCATGTTTCACTATTCTTGTTACCATAGAAATAATAAACAACTTAATTTAGTTTGTTGTATGTCACAAAATGTCTTCTGTGAGGTCTATTTATTTAATTTCATGGCATTAAAATGCATCGGTATACAAATATACCATAAGACATTTGGAGCAGCTTATGCCAATGCTAATTTGGCAACGAATCTGTGAGGAGCAAACACCCTCAGTGCCACATTCCTTGCCATACAACATTTTCCAGACTGGATCAATGTCCTCGAGACAGTAGCAAGTTCCAGGTAAAGAACGTAAGTTCAGGAACGAATGGAACTGTGAGGACATTACACTTTATACTCCATAGGTTTGAAAATAATCCTCCACTGGCACCCGAACTGTTGCCCATTCCATGATTACAGTCACATGTCTGTATGGAGAGTCTTGCGGCGTTTTTCTATTAGAGGGTGTATGTATTATATGTAAGGATAGAGGGAGATTGTTTGAGTGACGAAGAATGATTAATTAATTTTTAAATATGGATTCCCAGGATAAATATGGATGATTTTCTTTTTCTCCTCTCCGATGATTTTCCGCTGACTTACTTACCTAAGCTAGCTCTTGTTTCTTTGTTGGACTTTTTGTGATCCGGAGGCCACAGGAGAAGGAATCAAGAAAATGAATAAGATTTATGCTGTTATGGAATGAAACACGGTTTATTAACAAAGTTTGTTCCACTTCAAGAGACACCGTTACTCTTTGAAGAATTAAACTGCTATATGTGCCACTTTTGCATTAACTATGACGATCAACGATATTCACCATGCGATGAATTTTGTATACTCGCTGCTTTAGTGAATAACACTTATAACAATGACAATGACAGTCATTACTGACTCCCTGGTACTGATACACTCTGATATTCTGAGAAATTTAATAAAACTGCTACGGCTGAATAATAAGGCTCTTAGTGGAATTCTGGGTGATATTCTCTTAGTAACACTGACGCAACAGTTGATACAATGCTAAACTTGCTAAGAATTGATTCACAACGACTGAGTGATTGAACTGATCAAACTAACAACTCTCAACTAATGATCTGAACGCTCCTGGACTGATGCGGGCCGCAAAATTACAAGCTTAAATAAATCTGGCAGTCCGCCACTCTCACAAAGCTATCTTTCCTTTAAAATATGATTTTTGAGGTATCTACAATATCATTTCACATCTAAGAATGTCTATTGGATACTGAACTCGCATAAGTTTTTCTCATCTCTCTCATTGGCTATCATGTCTACGTGACTTTTTGCATGTCGATATCAACTATCACCGTTGTTTTCTTCCTTGAAAGGTTATCGTCCTATCTCTTCACCCCCGTAGCTGGCACATGCTTATTACGCATAACCTCACCTAATATAACAAAAATACAACTCTCTAACTGTTCAAGAATAAACATCTTTTTCAAGGACCCTGTTTTAGAGTTCTCCATGTAATGACGGTTCGCTTGCTTCATATTTAAGAATACTGTTTACAATAAGCAACAGACTTCCCTGTTCTAAATTTACCGGTCAGTTTTTATGGCCAGGGGATGTTTGCACTCTAGTACGAGAAAATAACACGATACACACAACGCATCAACACATGTACAAGAAATAAAAACGACACTAGAATCACTATATAGGAAAGTTGCATAAAATTAATTAATATGTTGATTACAATTTATATGGGGGTGGCAGGTAATTAATTCCTTCTCGGTCATAAGTGAGAATGAAAAACGGCTATTTCATTTCCAAAAAGTGCAAACATTAATCCCAGATTATTATCGTTACAGACAACAAACAACCCATTCTGTTACCAATAAAGCTTGTGTACTTCGATTTGTACCTTCCTCTACTGTGCTATCATCCTTAATCTATGCGCTGATTTCAAACATATTTACACGTTTATATTAAGAAGGATTTAACAGCCAGAAGCTGTTGCAAAGAGTGGTGGTTCGTCTTTGCCCCTGCCAGTGCAGTTTTCCAAGACGCTCCTTTGCATGCTCGATCCTTCTGAGCTGGAAGGTCGTCCGTTCGTCACAGCTGAACGACGATTTAGACGAGATAAAGCCGGAACCTAACCCTCCGTGATGAATGGCAGGGTGTTGCGATGCGGCACGGATCCCTCAAGGAATTAAACTTTGCGGGTCGATATCGGCAGCAATTCTGCACTATCTGCTGGGAAACGTGGGGCAGAATGGAACTTTCAACTGCACCCCAGGCGACCTCTTCCTGCAACTTCGTTAACTGCAGTACTTCTATGCAGTAACGTGTGCGAGGAATCATTTTGTCATCTCGCGGATCAGAGAGCGGCCATGATGCTTCCGTCCAAAACGATCCAAGTCAATAATTTGATATCTTTCTGCTATACTTTTACTAGATACTATTGACAGTGGCACAAGTCCAGAAGTAGGTACATTTAAATAAAGCAATATTAACACATTTTCAGCGAATCTTTATGAATATGTTCAAATCAGTTGCGGGTGGGCCAGGGGCCCAGGAGACTCCTTCCGGACATTCTCTCATAATTGTAGCCTATCGTGCGTTTGCACTATAAACTTCTGGTTTATGTGAAACTCTTCTAATTAAGCTGTTAAAGTACAGTCAATTCAGAAACAGTAATTGATTATATGAATCTTTCAACCGGTTTACACGCATTGATCTATCGTAATATCACAACAAATTGTGATAAGCATGTAATATTTGTGTTTTGTCGGCCTTTACAGAAACAAAATTGCCCTTTCTATTTCTTTTCTAATTTCATTCCTATAAACAAGATGCGTTTCTCACTTCACACATTGTCAATCAAGATGTTTTTTCAAACCAAAAAATAACCTTAATTTTGAGCCGTCTTGCTAAGTTCCTATAGCTTTCGGTTGAAGAGGTCCAAATCATTTCACTTCTAACACAACAATTAAACTTATGTACGAAAATGGAGTCTTCAATAAAATGTTCACTTTATTCATTGCCACAAAAAGATAAGAAACTTTTTTGTAACTTAACAGTTGGCACTGTGAGAGTCACCTTTCACTGACAAGCAGTGAGGAAGGTACTCAATTTCAAACAAAGTACGAAAAGAAACGCCAGTGAGTTATGCGCGATGTCAGCAACCCCTCAACATCTGGTTTCTAAGAAAAGAGAGAATACCGAGCACTGGCCATGGACCGTCTTCCTTCTTGCCCAAGATAAAGCAGAAATAAGCAGCAGAAAGGCTAACTCCTATTGCAGGAAGATAAATATAAGTCCTAGTAAATCTTTGCTGGCCCATGAAGGTATTAAGTTTAAAGCGTAACATTTTCCGGACCACCGCCACTGGTGACCGAGGTCGTTAAGGAGCAGACTTATGATCGGGAGGTTTGGGGTTCGAATCCCGCCAGGATCAACCTCCCTGACTGAGGTTTTCAACGACACTGACTCTGAGACCTGAGACACAAGGTTGACCTTGAGATATGGCTTATCGGCCGATGCAGCCCCCCGCTACCTTGCCGGTCATCAGATAATTCATGACTGGATGTATAAGATAGCTTTATTTATCACACTTAATAATTTACATGCTTTGGAGTACCAAGATCCCGCCGACTATATATATTCCCCTTCTGTGCAGCCGGTTTGCGTGCAATTTATGCTTGACGAGCAGTTGGCCTTTGACTGTATCTACTTTATGACAGTGCAACCATACAGCAACATGTACTAAAGTTGTTCTTTAATGATATTTGCATTTATATGTGCATTTTACCTTTGTGGGAATAATTTAGGAATACGAAATTCCTTTGTGATGTAAAAGTGGGATAGTTTTTTAGACTTCTAGGATTTATAATCCATATTTTAGGCCTCATTGATTGGTCTTAAAGTAACATAAAGTAAGTGAAAAATAATTTACCCTTTGTGTGAGAGTACACGGTGACAATATTATAAATGGATATTTAGGCCGTCTTTCCGCTGTCATTTATTAAGAATAACTAAGTTCTTTCTCTTAGGGAACTATTAAATGCTTCTTCCGTATTATCGATTCATTGGTTAAACTTCCTTTTGTATACTTGCCATAAAACGTTTAAAACTTAGATTGTTTAATGTCATTTTGTGCCATAGGCCTAGGGGAACAAAAACATTCATTTTGAGTGTCTGGACATGAGAAAGAAGGCGTTATTCCTTCTCTTTCATTGATTATACCCCAAAACTGACTCTTTTGACAGTGTCTTTTAGCACAACGTTGCTGTGGAATGCTAGATATTTTCATCTCTTTTACAAGCATAGTTTTCTTTTCTTTCTCCCCCCCCCCCCCTCTCTCTCTCTCTATGCTTGGAACGGGAAAAATGGGTGCACATTTTGGCTTAGTGTACACAGACAAAAGATGCTAGAATAAATTTCTCCCGGATTTGTTTTTGACTTCCAATAGGGGTAGGCTGGCACGTTGGGACTTAATTGTAAATAGACAAAACTGGCTATACCTGGACTATTTCCTAAATGAAATACGTAGTTTTAGGGACAAGAAAGTTCTATAAACAATACTAAAAATGTATATGGGTATAAGAATTTTTGTATGTATGTCTGTTATGTGTGTGAGCGAGTTCTTGTTAATGTAGTTGTTTTCTTTTGTTGGAATTAATTTCAGAAATTAATTATTTTACAAGAGCATGAACGGTCTTGCGACCCTTGCGACTGTGATGTGCAATATATGTATACCTAGTTTAGCGGAATAATAAATGCTACTACTACTACTAGTACTACTACTCTACTACTACTACTACTACTACTGCTGCTACTGCTACTCCTACTCCTACTCCTCCTACTCCTACTCCTACTCCTCCTGCTGCTGCTGCTACTATTACTACTACTACTACTATTAGTACTACTACTCTACTACTACTACTGCTACTGCTACTCCTCCTACTCCTACTCCTGCTGCTGCTGCTACTATTATTACTACTACTACTATTAGTACTACTACTCTACTACTACTACTGCTACTGCTACTCCTCCTACTCCTACTCCTGCTGCTGCTGCTGCTACTACTACTACTACTACTACTACTACTACTACTACTACTACTACTTTTTACAGGCATAATTTCTGGCTCTAAAGTTTAACTTTACAATATTTTGTTAGGTTACTGTGTAATGTACTCGTGGTACTGTTTAATTGTTGTCACTTCCGGCTCCCAAATGTTAGAGGTGTGCAAGTTGAGACATGTGCCAACAGCAAAATGAAGGTTACACGCGACGAAAATATGCTACTGTGAAATTTTTTTTTCTTCTTCAAATAGATCTTCAGCTGAGACTTATGCAACGTTACAGGAGGCCTGTGGAGAAGTTGTTCTTCCCTAAAGCACAGATAGAAGATCATTAAAATGTTTAAAGAGGGAAGGCTGTCAATTTCAAAGGAAGATGAACCCGCTCCAGTTTATGATGAAAGCATTGAACCGCTGCTGTTATTGTAAGAGAGGATTAAGTACACTTTCAGAAATCTGAACAATTCACTGGATGGCACCCACACATTGGTAATTGCAAAGTTCCACATGAGACGTGTTTGTCACGGTGGATTCCAAGGCAGGCTATCCCCGAACAAAAAGACGTTCGCTCACAGTTGCAAATATACGGAACGATGTACAAATCTTAAGCGGTACTGTTATCAACATTGATAGTGTAAAGTGTACAATAAATGCAGGCGGGGAGAACACAACGGTTTCGAAAAACTGAAAAACAAGCATCATACGCCTAAGACTAACTATGCACCGTAAAGGTTAATCTCATTCCATTTGTTGAAATTGAAACATATCCCCTTCCCTATATGTTGTGTTAAAATTAAGTATAACAGGAGAAAAGTACTATAATTTAATTTATTCTTTAAATAAAGTTTCTGTAAGCATTACAGTGCACTACATAATAGCATTATATTACACATACAGGATATTCCTAAAGTCCTTCTCTGTTTTCAGGGGTCACTAGAACATAGCGGAGTCGCTTATATCAGTGATAAGTATCTCTCCAAATTTGGTACATTCCTTACAGTGTTCCATATGTCCTCCTTAGGTAAAGCGGCAGACATCAACCCTGTAGTCAAGCTCTTGCCACACACGTCGATACCAGCGACTGCATGCATGATCCTCTATCGCAGCTGTGCTAAATCATGTGACAAAGTCGGTATGAACACACGTTCTTTGACATAACCCCATAAGAAAAAATCACATGGAGTTAGATGAGGTGACCGTGAAGGCTCAGAAGAAGAGGAGAGCAGCACGTCCAATCCAACGACGAGGATTTTCAGTATCGTGATAAAAATGAGGTGCAGGCCCATCTTGCTGATAAATAAAGTTCTAGCTTTCTGCATGAAATTGTGACATTAGCTACCGTTGAAGCATGTCCAGGTACAATGGGTCGGTAACAATTTTCTCCACAAAGAAAAATGGCCGTACACTTTTAACGACAAGAAACAGCACAAAACACACTGACTTTAGGGGAATCACAGACGTGTTCTACCATTAAAAATCACAATATTCTTCTTCTAGCCGCTCTTGAAAAACTACACAGACTTGAAGACGACGATTGTGATATCCTCGGGACTCAGCGCCTGAAACAGCTGTATCCGGTATGGTTTCACTTTAAGTCGTTGACGTAAAATACGCCAGACGTTGGCCTCAGAATCTGCAATTCCTGGCTCGCGCGACGTGTCGACTTTTTGGAGCAATCACTTCTTGCACACGCTCAACGGTATCAACTGACATTCTTGGTCGACCTGTTCGTTGTCAATCACACAAGCAACCAGTCGCTTCAAACTTTTTGTCCCATACATGAATTGTTTTGACTGTAGATGGTGTCGTTTATGTTTCGTAAGAAATGTTCGTTTTACCATCACAACGGACTCGCATTTAGCGAATTGTGGCACACAATAAGCTTCATGTGCACCAGTGAACGCCATTTTCACTGCGCTCCAGCGGCGCTTGTTACGAATGCAAACTTGGAGCGATGGTCTTTCCATTGATATAAGCGTTTTCTCTATGTCTGTCATGGTTTCTGTTCTATCGAACTGCGAAACAAGGGAGGGACTTTAGATAATAATAGCACACTATTTTCCTCCTAAGCCGCTGAGACATGCTTGTGCGAAAACCTCATTAGGAAATAGAATCGCACTTACGAGGATAGGTTCATAAGTTTCCAGCTCACGGATAAGGATTATCCCCTTCACAACCGCTTGTCTTATTTTGTGTCATACTTTATCTGTTAAGTAAACAATTGCAACTGTAACTTCCGCTCACTGTGTTCTGTTGTTCAAATATAGTTGCATAAAGAAGACTATGTGTAGAAGATTGTGACATGTTCATAATGGAATGTCGAGCTGTTATTAAATTATTCACAAAAGAAAAACTTACTCCAAATGAACTTAAACAGCGATTGGACGGTGTATATGGGGTCCAGAAATCATGGAACACATCGCTGTTGTGGAAGGAGAAATTATGGAAGCCCGACGGCTCAAAGTTACAGAAATAGCAGCAAGGTTCGAATTATTCATGAACATTTTAACAAGAATAAGGTTATTGCTACATGGGTGCCTAGACTTCTTTCCTCAGTCCAAAAGCAGCAACGAGTCATCTGTTGTTCGACATTTTGGAGCCCTGCCGTGGTAACGAGAGACAAGTTCTGCAAACCATTGTTACAGTAGAGAAACTATGGCCCTCTACTATGATCCCTTGTTAAAAGAAAATCAATTGAGTGACTTATATCTGCCGAAGCACCGCCTCTAAGGCCAAGGTCACTCAGTCAACCATGAAGATCATGGCCACAATCTTTTGGGACTGTGAAGGAATACTCTTCATTGATTTCAAGGAGAGGAATGTTACAGTAAATGGGGAGTACTGTGCTGGCCTATTGCACAGAGTATGTGCTTCCATCACAGATAAAAGGCAAGGAAAGTTGATTGGTGGAGTGCGCCTTCTGCACGACAACGCGCCTGCGCACACAACTCTTGTTGCAAAGGAAGCTGTGAAGAAATGTGGCTTCAAGGAGATGGACAATCCACCCTACAGCCCGATCTAGCTCCCAGTGACTATTTCCTCTTCTCAAAACTCAAGAAGGATTTTCGAGGAAGGAAATTTAAGTGTGACGAAAAAGTGATGGATGCTGTTTATGCCCATTTTGCAGAGAAGACTTCTGACTATTTGGGGGGGGGGGGTTGAAATGTTAATTCAAAGATGTGAGAAGTCAGGGTAGCTATATTGTAAACTGAAATATAGTTTTTGCCTTTATCATACCTAGAAAAGGGTTAGACCGAGAACTTATGGACCTACGTTTGTGTGCTCTTGACAATATTTATATCAAAACGTGCGACCAGTATAAATACAGGGAACGGCAACAAGTATAAATGTGTACTTACAAGCTTGAGTTGTGACCTATAGAACTTAATTTCTTTCTCTTAGCAATTCCCATGCCTTCTAATGCCTCACTACCTTAGAGAACCGTTAAGAAAGTCGCCCTGTTTCGGGAATGCATGTGCTTATTGAGCTCTGAGGTTGAGGTGAGAGATAGTGTTAAGCAGGTGCCTGGCATTTTTTGAGGAAGGGGTAGTGAGCAGTGCCTGAGTGCCTGGGAGGCTGCCGCTAGTGCAAGATGCATATTCATGGCACGTTAGTAATCCCTGCCTAATGATACACTGATGCTGCTAAGGCAACGATAATGATGTAGCAAGTCTCATAGGTAATTTCCGGCCATCCCTTAATGGTCGTTTTTGTTGACTCTGCTGCAAGAAACCCCTTGGGCGCGTTTCTCCGTTCTCTTTCGTGTTAAGGAGTCTGTTCCAGAGCTTGCGGTTAAGCAATATATGGAGCTTGGTCATAACTTGGATGGATAAACTCTCCACGACCGAGTTGTATCATACTGAAGATATTACTAGTTCATCACCATTCGCTCTGCCTTACTGTGATCCAGACGCTTAATTATGCTCAAATAACTCTTCCAAAATACAATTTTTCTTATTCTGTTTGAAAATGGAATATTCCCAGTCTTCCATCTGCTGCTCTGAGTACAAATGCAGTGGTGCTCCATCGTGAACGAAACATCCGTTGCCTTTGAAACTGAAACAGTTTCTCCGTTCGTTTAGTAATAAAGGTGATAGTTCGGTATAGCACAAGCGTTTCGAAGACATCGTTTACAGCTTCGGCACATATTGAGAAAAATATTAGAAACGGCATTTAGCTCTTCGCGTAGTGACCATAAAAACTTGCTGTATATGCGAATTCAGATAATATAGCTATTGTGAGTGTGTCTGTTAACGCTCTTGCGGTCGCAATTTTTGTTTTCTATCAACGAAACTCGACATATCACCATCAATTAACAAACGATTCATCAAATTCATTAACCAGGAAAACAATGGGGGTTGCCTAAAGTGATTTTTTTTAAATCGCTTTAACCATTTTAAAGGCTGCTAGGAGTGTGCGCTTGCTGGATTCCCAGACGTGTCAAAAACAGGGCGAGTTGATGTTTGCAACCTTTAGAAAAAGTACGTCCATAGTGAAGGAGATGTTTAGTGTAAAACCGTTACCACTGTCGACAAATCGTGGTTCTATTGTCATGACCCTGAACGGAAAAGGTTTTCCCTTTTGAGTCCAAAAGGGGAAAACTCGCCCAAAAACGTAAGCATCCAGAAATGAGCAAATAAGGCTTTAATGATTACATGCTTTGATTATCGCAGCATGGTGTACACACATCAAGTCCCTGACTGCACAGTAATATAGTCGCATCCTTCTGATGAAGGACCATATTCCAAAAAAAACTGAACGTAGCGGAACGAAAGTTACAGCTGCAAGTGTTTATTTAACAGATAAGGTAAGGCTTTTGTGAATGGGATAATCCTTATCGGCGAAGCCGGAAACTTATCAACCTACTCTCCTATAAGTTGTGTATACAGCTAGCATTGGAACATTTTGATAACATGGAAATTACGTAGTTCAGGTGTATAGTGGAACACTAGGGCGGCATAACGAAACAATTGCATGTTTCCATGAGTTTACGAGATAATTGCACAGGGCTAAGCATCTGTTTAGCCGCCAAACTACACAGTTTTCGCTTATATTTATAAAATTTCAGACTGAAACATTCAACTTAAATTTATTGTTACGCAGAAATATCCGGTGCAACGCAATTTAAATTTTAATAGCGCATTTATCCGGGGGAGGGGGGGATTGCCACGCTGTTTGTGGTCGCCTTTCAGTTGCAATCTCTCTGCCAAGCGTTGAGAATCACGATGGTTGCACGGGAACTGCGAATAAAATGTGTTTTCATACAAAACAATTGCAGAAAAAAGGCAGATTGTGCTCTGGAATGTGTGAAAGGAGAAGGCGGTAATTTATTTGACCCGAAGCGGTGCGGGCAAAACACGTGTGCTGCCATCTATCGATCTGTATGCGAGACAGACCGGGGTAAGCTGTTCCATGTATATCAACTGGACGAAAACAACACGCCTGGAATGTCGGGACCGCCCCCGAAGTATATGTCTAATAGAAGCGCTCGCGCTCAAGCAAAATACTTTTGTGACAGCGTTTCTGTGATTGGAGCTTCATGCCTGTAGAAAAGAGGTACAAAAAGCGATACCGTGTGTGTAAATAAGTCTTCTACACAGGCCGCCGTAACTTGCTAAAATTTCCGCTCTAAATTATGATCTTCTCGAGGTAACGATGAAAGTGAACCACACCATTCCCCCTCATTCATTTCAATATGCGAGACTGTCAAAAAGAAGACGTAATATTTTTATTCATAAAATATATACATTGGAATTGAAAACACGTTTTCATTTCTCAACATGGCTTTACCATGTTAAATGCAAGTGTTTCACTAATGCCTGAATTTCACGAGAAAAAAAATTGTGACTGAATGCGCAACCACCGAAGCACCGCGCTTGTCACCTGTCTTTCTTGCCTAGTGCCTCTGTGAGTAGTCCAAAGACACGATAATCGGATGCCGGGTCCGGTGAATAAGCGAAATGTGATATACACTTAAAATGAACTTCTGCAACTTTTTGTGCCGTTGCGTGAGCTGCATGAGGCCTTGCATTATCATTTTCCAGTGGTTAAAAAGTATGGACTTGGAGCTTCTAGGGTCATTTGATGAAAATTATTCAGCATTCAACTCTGCAACAAGAAAATTTTAGCAGGCTTTAATTCTGGGGTGGGTACTGCCACCAATCACCAACTCGGTGAGTTACACTCTAGCGTCAATGTTCGGTAGTAATTATGACTTTTACGATTTCGATGGATAGCTGTTTAGTTATTTATAAATTAGGCAAAATGTTCTCCTTTGGTATTCCTTAATGCCATCCCTTTATTTTTGCAGCGCCCATTTGTATGATAATACAGGTAATAGAGTTTGGAGACATGCTCATTCAGAATTTGATCTCGCGAAATATCCAAGCCACCTTTACTGTAGTCGGTTCTGGTGGTGTAGTGATATTGAACCCGCGATCTTGGGGCTATAAGGCAAGTATGGTTATCACTAAACAATCAGGACCGACTTCGCCAATGAAGAATATGAACCATGAATGAAGTACATCATTCTTAACGCTCCGCAATCGGATTCCAGTACCCCATGTGTTTTTGATAAATTTCTGGACAAGATAGTTTCTTTAAAGTTTCACTTTTAACACATTCAATAAAGAATGATAATAAAAATTTACAGAATTAATTTCTCGCGCTTAAATTAACCTTATAATATTTTGTTAGCTTAATGTGTAACGTTCACGTGATAGTTTCATTGTTGTTGCTTTCGGTTCCCGATCGTAAGAGTTGTGCAAATTGAGACATGTTCAGTTCCGCCGATAGTGACATGCGACGAACAATTAGCTGCTTTCGTCTCGTCTTCAGCTGAAGCCTATGAAATGCTACAGGAGGCTTAGGAAGAGTTTGTTCTTGTCATAACAGCTTCAAGAATGCTAAAACATTTAAAGAGAGGGAGGTAACCATTTTCAAATGAAGATGAATCCTGCGCTCTAATAGAACACAGCTGCTGTCACTGTGAGAGCGGATTGTCGAATAATTAACAACACTTTCGGAAATTTGCAAAAATTTCACTGCGTGCCACCCACTCTGAAAAGTTGCGTATGTGATTTGTTGATTCCTTAAGTAGTTGAGGATGCGGAGCTAATGTCAAAGGTTACTGGATTCATCACTTCAACCCTGATAGCGAACAGCAAAGCTCTGTGGTCACCAACACCAAGAGAAAATTATGGACATCTCGTTTTTCTACCTTCAAGAAATGGTTTGCCAGCACACACAACTGTAACTGAGCTACGCTACAGAGATGTCCTGAAAGCTCTGTAAGGTCACATTTCCGTACAACTAGCTGGATGCTGAATGCCTTGCAAAAATCAATGTGAAGTGTGTCCCTTACCCTCCCTAAAGTTCAGATTTTGTTCCTTTTCCCCAAATTGAAGGAACATGTTCATCGGAGACATTTTCCGTCATCAGAATCAATGATGTAGGCTAGGAGGCGATTCTGTCAAAATGGTTTCCAACATGTCTATGAAGACTGTGAGAAACGCTGGGACAGGTGCATTGCATCCAACGGGGCTACCTTGAGAAAGATCATCAGAATTATGAGATTGAGTATAGAAGTTCATTTATTTTTATTGAATAGCTCTCTTGGCTGTCCAAATTGTAGTTTACTACTAGTGCGTTTCTTGTGCAAGCCGTCAGGGAAATGTTTAGGACTAAGCTCTAATCTAAATTTGTTTACTATAATAGTACGATTTCTCTGAAAGGAGAAGGTACACCGCGCAATTTGGAAGTGTTGTTTTGATGAAGTTGTTGGCGGCCTCGACTGGTGTTGACTGCTTGTATGTGTTTCTGCCCCAAAACAACAAACTATCAAGGTAATTGCGCTAATTTCGTTGATCCTAAATAAACGGGTCTAGGAAGAGGTTTTGTCATTGTAAATAAGCATCCTGTTCGGCATTACTTTTAAGAATGATTCATTTCACTTCATTTTCTTTAAAACAGCGGTGTTTTGCCGTCGACAGAGTCAAATCACTGAGGTATGCGTAATATTGAGTAGGGCCGAAGACTAAACAAATGCTTCCAATGCAGGTATAAGCTTTTGCGAACTCCGGTTGCCTGAATATGTGGTGCGCTGGGATAGAGCCAGAACGTAAGAGACTAGAATCGAATGGAAAACGGCGCAGATAGATCAGAATCGAATAGAATAGAATAGAAAACACCGTTTGATATTGTCCTTATGTACCTGTTTCAAATAGGAATCGTTGCGGTAAGCATGCCACTCGAAACACGAAACAGCATCGCGTGTATCCTTAAAAATTCCTACTCTGTTTCTACACTGACTGGTTTTATATTTGCATTAACTCATGTGATTCGTTCGTTTACAGGAGTTTAAAAATATATCACATGATACGCTACTTTAAATTTTAACTGTTCCCAGCTGTATTGGGGTTAACCATCTCAAAAGACATACATTTTAGCTTTCTCCTAACCAAAACACGTTATTTAAAGTTCCAGAGCACAATGGATAATGTCCTTGACTCGCTTTAACCTAACATACAAAAGATCTCACCCTTCCAAAGTTTTATGGCTCCGTTTATTGCGAATAAAGCACAGAGGTTTACCATTTTACACTGATGCTAAGCTATGTAACATATGATGAGTGAAGAATATACATTATAATGTGAAAAATATATGTTATAAAATATTGTAATATATTGTGGTAATTATGACGAGGGAAAACATATAAATAATAATAATAATAATAATAATAATAATAACTGTAGAAACAGTTTCAACTTTTATTGAAAACCACCTTTCCTTCCTAAGCTTAACAATTAAATTCCAATCACAAATTATAATCTAAAATTCTGTATATTTTTATGTTTTAAGGTTATTATAAACTCGGAAAGAGATATATTGTAAAATATGATGGCGAAATATCTATAATTTCTAATATACAGGACATTTAAGGTGCGTATAGTTAAGTTACGGAACACAAATATGTTTGTTTGTTTTGGGGGGGGGGTGTCCGTAAAAGGGAAGGAGGCGAATCTCTCAAAAAATGCGGTACTGTCGCGTAAAATAACGGGACGGACGGTCACATGCCCTTCCTTATCTCATCACATTGGTGCTGAGAAAATAGAAACACTGTTTTTACAATACTATTTAGTTCATCATGTACATGTCCACCTTAACAACGAGTTAGAGAATATTTCCGTACATCTGGGACAAGAAACATTCTTCTAGATATGGAAAAATTCGAATTATACAGTTCCGAGTTGTATACAATTCCGACGGAGATTAAAATTACTTCGAGGTATAGAAATTTCGAATTAAAGAAGTTTTACTGTATTTTAAGCACCTGAGCTTGTTTGTGTTGCTTTCGCAGTTGCTTTAGAGACATATTCGTACACGTGTCTGCGATGCATGGTTGAGGTCACCGGTTTTGGGGCGCGAGTGTCTTCACGGTGCAAAGCAAAAGGTGATAGGTCATAGCCTGGCCCGCTATATCGAGCAGCCCCTGCTGCGAAACGTTTTAGGTCACCGCTTTTTTGGGGGAGAGAGGGCCACGGCAGCTGACGGGAGCGACCGCATCCCTTTCAACCCGCTAATAAATTAATTGGCGTATCTCTTATACAGGGTGCCTGCTATTCCTGCTCTACTGTTTGTTGTGCAGCTTCTTTTGCAATACCTTCATGAAATTTAATGATACAAGGGTTACCTTTTACCTTGTTACAAACGACCACTAGCTGGTGCTATGTCATATTTCCGGAACAATTGACCTAAGTTGTAACTTAGAAGTCGACCGAGTGGTGTGTTTACAGAGAGCGTTTAAACAAACCAATTTGGGGGGGGGGGAGGAAATCTAGCGTGAGAGCGGGTCTTAGTTAAATGATTTTTTACGATAGTAAACACCTAACTCAACAGCAAAGCATAGAATCGCTTCGTTCAACTTTTGATAATGAAGCACCGTCAGAAAAGACTGTTTACAGTTGGTTTGCAGAATTTCGTCATGATCCGTTAGTGACGAATCTCGTGAAGATTAACCAAAATCTGTTGTCATTCCATAAACCGTGGATGCTGTATGCAACATGTTTAAAGAAAATCAGGTGTTTGATATCTCCATATCCAACTATCAGAATTCTCAACATTAGTTTGTTCCGTCTTGGTAGTGTACTGGTAATCAAGACTCGGCTATAAGATCCAGTCCTCAGTACCCTGGAACAAGTCCTTCCTGCAGTATGTTGAGATTATTTAGTTTCCCTGAGGCACTCACAAAGTTTGTGCATTAAGTCATTTTAGATACATGTTAAGTGTTCGTTAATCATAGAAACTTCCTTTTGAACACATAGCGTGATGAGTCATCATTTTAGCTAAGTGACTTTACCTGCAGGGGAACTGTTTAAATGGAATAGGCTGCCGTCAAGTACAACACCATGCACAGTTACACTGTTGCTGAAGTCATATCATGAACTTGCTAAGGCTGTCTTGCAGTGTGTAGTTCAAGACACTTATGGTACTTACGCCTGTAATAATCTGCGTTGCATGCTCTAATCAAGTTTTATTACGGCATATCTGAAGCCTGGTCCATCTGCCATAAGTTCTCTCCTCGAGTTAAACTAGATCTTCCTAAAGAACAAAGCAAGCCGTGCATTATTGTTAGACCATGATAATGCAGCGCATCAAACTGGCTCTGTTTCATTGTATCAACAAGGAATGAGGAGTAAAGGAAAACAATAGCAGTGTTTGTGCTGTATGAATATGGTAGAAAGCCTAAGGAGATTTTCACTTTGCTAAAAGGTTTAAATATTTCATTGAAATTTGTCTACCGTGCTCGAGATCCGGTCGGCCACCCAGAACAAGGACTACAGGGGTGCTCAAAGTGCAGCAAAATTTGCTTCTCACATGAAGAGGCCAAAGTGAGACATATGAAACTCTGTTGACAGGAGCACTCAGTGACTAAGTCATATCTCTGTGATACGGGTGCCTTTTATGGCTGGCTAAGTCTGGATTTTAGGTTTTTTCTCCGCTTTACCCAGTTTTGGTGATTTTATGCCATCAAAACTTTCCGCTTTTACTTCTGCTTTACGTTCAGCTGACGAAGACTATAACATCTCTCGGCCGACACATGTGATCGAGGCATTGACTTATGTGCATAAATATTTGTGATACAATATTTTTTAAAAGGATGGCGATTAAATATCGGTTAGACTTAATAAGGGACAGACACAACGTTAAAATTCCTTTGCTATCAGAAATAATTGAAAAACCTGGAAACTGGGCATCTAAAAAAAAAAAAAAGTTTGGAAGGAACAGGAATGGGGTGGGTGTGGGAGATGGGGATTAGAAATAGAAGAAATGCTTGGAGCAAAGGTAGAAAAAGATAAACTGATATTGATAGACAGACAGTAGAAGGTGAGTGTTCCAACAAAGTGTCTCTGGAATTACAGTCAGAACTAAAAGGGGCAGGGAGGAGGGAAGCTTATAAATGTAATGGCAGGAGAAGACCGAACGGCAATGATCTGGCTGCGCCTCGTGAGATGGAAAGCGCGGAAAATGACGGAATGTGTCCTCTGTGTGGTAAGAAGGAAAACTGGATACACATTCTTGCAGAATGTGAAGCTACAGAGTGCTGCAGGTCGCATATTCTCTCCGAAAACTTTGCGATGTCGATCTTTGGCAGGGGCTATGAAGTTTATTAGGAAGACGAGATGGACAAGAGAAAATCTCTGGCTTAAAAAGAAAATAGCATATAATGTACTTATATATTTTAAAGTATTTCTATGGTCTTTTAAATTTTTAATGTATGTATACATTTAATATATATTTTAATGTATATATACATAAATTTGACTTTTCTCTTGTTTATAGCCCTATAATAATGATAATATGATTATTAATTGCATTAGTTTTTTCGTCACGACTGGAGAAAGGAGAGGGTTATTTTCTAAACATTTTCTACATGAGTTAGTGTTGGTGTATATGCTCGTAATTCTTTGTTTTCCTCAACGTTTCTTTTGTGTAAGTAGGGGCAAAAACGGTGTGGCTAGGCCCGTGCGTTGGTTAAGTATTTGGTAAGCCATTACTGAAATAAATCCATTCTCTGCCACCCCCACCACCCTCACCAAATATATGTCCTTAAAAGGGTAAATATAGGACAAAATTAATAGCACCGTTTCATTTCAACGCCGCTTCTCTATTTTTCCACGTAATTACAGAAGCTTTGTCAATTTATAAAATGACTTTTTCCATGTTCATAGAAAAGAAACTGCCATCTTGTACTTTACCATTTCACACTCCATTTTGGACAGTATCAAAATTGCCCACCCTTCAAATATAATTTTTCATTTTTTTTTTAAACAGACAAAAGTCAATTATAGGTAAATGCCATCTGTTCCATCCCAGACACAGTCTATGGGCGGGTGTTCGCAGGTCTGCCAACAGAAATAGAATAATTGCCCGCACTTCCTTCCTTGACCTTTCGTCCATACCCTCTCCGTGTAATTGTTCCTGTGTTGCTTTGCATAACCTCCACGTTAGCTGGTACTCAAGTTGGAGCGAGTTGTGCCTTTGTTTTGGAGTATGGGCGGGACTCAAACCACGGATTTCCGCCTTGTGCCGATACTTTTACCATCTGGTCTACCGAATATAGCTGCGAATTTGTCCATCCCGGACACGCCATAGTCATCTCGTTACCTTAAGTCGAGTTTTTCGAACTCTGGTTCCAAATCATGGAGAAAAAGTGCATTTCGTAGAAATGAATCTGATAGTGAGCTAACTATCTGTATCTTAGACTATGTGAAGTCTGGTCTGTAAGAACACAGCTCTCATTTGGATGCTTGGCTGACTTAACGGGGATTTGCTTGGTTGGCACCGGGAAGCACGCTGTTTGCCAGTAGAGTCGGATATTTATAGCCCCTTAAATTCAAGCTCGCTCATAGATTTCTACAGCATACTTCACATACATTTTTTGGTCATACAATGGTTTTTCATATACAAGATCGGGTTTTCTGAACTCCAGTATCTTTTTTGTGTGTTCCTACATGGTCATGTTAATAAATCCATACATCGTCAGTAAAAAAATACGTGAGTCAGTAAAGCGAACATTAACATTATCCAATACCCAATTGCAGAAATTAACTCTACTCACATTATCACGGGGTTGTAATTCTTAAACTACAGTTATCTTACAGAGTTTTCATTTTAAATTTATAGTGGCATTCTCAACTGAGGTTTGTGAAATTCCTGATTGTGTGCAAACTTTCTTAGAGAATCCTTTGGATTTCATCCTAACTTTTATCCAATGTCTCGAGTAATAAGAGCATGGCGTTTTACTTTCGGTTCTTTATCCAGAACAGGTCCCGTTTTTTTCTAAATCTATTCACAAGATTACGAACCGTTTCTCTGTGAGGCGCACGAACAACACGGAATCTGTCTATAAATCGCGTCTCACTTCTCTGCACGAGTTTGTTGTCACATAGGAATCACATGAAAAATCTCTGTGCTAAAGTACATAGAGTTTATGGCATTATAACAGCACTAACACACTATAACACTGAAACACGTTCTCTCACAACGTCCAACTGCTGTACAGCATAAAGACTTCGCGACAGCACACGGAGGGGTGGTAAAGCGGAGAGGGGAACAAAACCGGTTTGAAACAGGTCAGGCAAATCCCCCTTAAGCCGGCCACTCGTCCAAATGAAGGTTCTGTACTTAAAGGTTTCAAGTGGCCTTTTCGGAATAAAATCTCAAAGAGAAAATCGTGGAGGTCTTCAGGGTATACATACTTTGATGACGGGGGCATCGGGGGCTAGGTCGGTTAGGGTACAAAAACAACAATTATAAGAGAGACGACACGCAAGCCGAACGGCCAACAGCCATGATATCGCAATTATTTTTTACTTGATTTATGTGCCGATTCAGTCTTCTTTTGTGACATCAGGTCTCTGAGTCGCGGGAGTGCTTGGATACTCTCCCGAACAAAGCAGCATTGCTCTCTGTCTGGTATTATGCCTGAGATCTGCTGGTAGAGAGGCTTAATACCTGCTAAAATAACCTATGAGATTTATTTGAAAATTTCTCGGATCGAAGTACATAATGTCGGTGTAGCGGTTTTAAAATTATGCTTATTTTTCAACATAGTATCTCGTGACACTAATGTACTTTGTCCATCGCGAACGTCAGATTCCTCACCTAATGATTTAAGCTCTTCATCGCACCAATATGTCTTTCCACCAAGGGATTTTCTCAGTTTAGGGATGAGATGCAGCCAAGACAGAGAATAAAGCGGATGAGGCAGCAAATCATATTGCATTTCATTAATGTCGGCATTGTAACGACGTGTGTGTAACAGCGAGAATTGTCTTGATGCAAGATCACTTTCTTCTTTAATAAATGCGGCCTTTACTAACGTATTTTTGTCGAGTCCAAAGGATTAGCGTAATACGCTCCTGTGATAGATGTTCCAGTGGGAAATAATCAATTAGCAGCACACCCTTGGCGTCCCAGAAAACCTACGCCATAATCCTCCTGGCCCATTTCACACATTTAGTTGTCTTTGGCGGTGGAGACTCCTGATGCTTCCATTGTTTAGACTGCTATTTGTATCAGTAAACTATTTCATTGTTGGGCACAAATCGATGCATAAACTTGGCGGGATTTCTCTGAAAACGGGTCAAACTTTGCTGAGAGATTTGCGCTCTGGTTCTCCTTTGATCCTGAGTCAGCAGTCGCGGCACCCATCTTACCATAATTCTTTCAAGGACATTTCTTCCCTCGTAATGTGAAATACGCGTTCCCTAAAACGCCCAGAGCTTGAGATATTTTGAACATTCTGATGTCATGATGGGTTTTAGTCATTCGCTGCGTGGGCCATCTTCCAAGCTTTCACAGCCGCGTTTAAAATCCATTGTCTACTTCGAAATGGTTGAAATTGAGTCCCTTAGAGCGTTTGTCATATCTGTGGGATTTTCTGTTGCATTCATACCCTTATTTACAAAGTACTGAATTACCGCAGGGTGTTCAATATTTGCCATTTTTTCCATGTTCACACTTCTGCACTGCAACGAACTGAAAATATACACCAGATACAAAATATAACGCCGATATTTTGGGCTGCAGAGTTAGAAAGAGCTCTGAGAGGAATTGTTCTGCTTTCAATTTGGTAACGAGGCATTGAAAATTACAAAAATGCATGGAAGGTTAGAACAAGGCTAGAAGGTATCAGCAGACAGGAAATCGAGGGAAAATGTAACACGAAAGTCTCCTTTAGCTTATTAAATGAAATTATATTAGCCTGGGTTAAATAGTTGGTTTAGACTGGGAGGTAGGAAGACTCTAAAAAATAACGATAGTTCTGGTAGTAAAATATGCATATGGGAGGGGAAGAGGAATGGGTACATATTCTAGGAACACCTGAGAAAAACGTTGTTTCCAGAAAACTTTTGAGGCAATTAGAAGTCTAGTGGCATGCTGGGGCCTAATTGGTTGAATCTGGAAAGTTTTTCTATACAACATACGCAAAGCTAGAAGCAATTTATTTTCTGGTTACAACGCAGCAATTAGTATAATTGTATTTACAATTGTTTCCACACACACACACACACACACACACACATACACATACACACACACATATATATATCGTTCTTTCCATTTTTAATTTTTTTATCTATCCTTTATTATTGCTTTGTAATTGTGTTAGTTTTTCCTCTTTTTAATTGTGTATGATACTTAACCATGTATGATCGACGACTGCATTTATGTATAGTATAATTTTATAGCAATAAAGATACACCGACTACTAAGAAAACGAACAGCTGTAGGTACTACTATACTCGACCAATTCATGTATTATTGCACGAATGTTTCTATGGAAAATGGCAGGTTTTGATCAAAACAAACTGCTTTGAAACTACTGCTGCAACCTGTGGGTCATTCCGAGAACTTTTCGAATAACCCTCGTATTAGAAGAAACCATTCAGCATGAATCCAAATGGAAGCATTTTCCCTTAATGTATTGTATAGGAGTAGTTTACATAAACCAATTCCTAACTTAATTCACTAGAACCGTTGATTGAAGTCAGAAAATTAAACCAGTTTCCATGCCGCCATCTCATGTAGAAAACCTAAGTCTTGCATTATACAGTTTTATGGCCATCCCGTAACTTCAATGAATAGATTTTTTTTTTAATCGTCGTATATCCAAAGCTGCTATTGAAAGCATTGTAGTGACATGAACGTGTGTGCATTCGTTATTATGCGAATTGTGATGTCATAGATAATTTTAGATTACTTCCCTTGATTTTTTTATGCTATCTGAAAACCAGTTTACATATTTAAATAATCAGAGATATCATACCGTTAATTAAATTTGGCGTTTCTGTGATTTTGAACAAACTACGATAATAGAATACAGTACTGTAAAACAAAGGAAGTACTGCGAAGCGATACAGAAAGATATTCTCTTTCAGTTGATATGAAAGAGAGAATGAAATGCTATTTGAAAAAGTTATCGATGACGGTATAACGCCCACAATGGTGGGTGGCTATAGAGAGTTTTGTTACGATAGCAAAAAGCAATTAAATATGATGAAACGATATTAAAATTAGCTTTTCTTCATTTTAAGTATGTGTTGGAAGAACTGTTTAGTACCCATGAAATGGATTACGGCTAGAGTTTTTTACCAATAGAAATGACATAGGAAAGTACAGAGGAATAAACTTATTAAGTGCCGGTTATAAAATGTATTGAATAATTCTTAATCAAAGATTACAAGCTTTCAGTGACGTAATGATATTAGAGGATCAGTCTGGGTACAGAAGAAAAGGACGTTCATACAAACGATAGAAAAACACCGTGAATTTAGTCTAAAAACTCGTATAGCGTTTATTAATTATGAGAAAGTCTTTGATAAAATAAAACGGTCCCTTTTATGGAACATATTAAAACAAGAGGTTTTTCTATAGACCTTATTAGTGCCATTATGAATTTTTATGTAAATAACTAAAATAAATATTAGTTTAGGTTTTAAAATGTCCGATAAATCTTAACAAATCAACGTGTTCGACAAGGGTGTAGTTTACCACCCACTTTATTCAGTATATAATATACTAACTTTCTATATTGATGACCTAGTTATAAGGTGGAAAGATAAAGTAATTCTGGGGTTAAAATAAAACCAAACACATTCTTAAAGGCTTCAGTAAATGCTGATGATCAAATATCAAGAAACAGAAGATAACTTACAAGCAGTATGCAATTTAATCACATCTACAAACAAAACAGTGGCTCTTAAAGGGGAGAATCTATTTGATCGAAGATGCCGATAGATGAAAAAGTATTGGAACAGGTATCCCATTTTAATTATTTAGCATGTAATATAGTTTTAAATTTGACAGGCATTGAGATGAATTCAAACAATTTGTTGAACAATTAGAAGAACTTTAGGAAGAAAAACTAGAAGAGAGCCACAAATGAAGTTTTTTATAAGGTTATGGCTGCACCTATTCTTATACACGGTTCCGAATCGTGCGTAGTGGCAAAAAGAGAGATCACGTATACAGCCTGCAGAGAGGAAATTTATGAAATTGTAAGATAATGTATTAAGAGTTTTTAAATTAAGAAATAAAATAAAAACATTGGATATATATATATATATATATATATATATATATATATATATCGCTTAACCACAGGGTAGACGAAAATAAAATGAAATGAAAATATCATGTGATAGGAGAGCAGAGAACAGATTACCGAATAAGATAACGACAATTACAAACCAATTGGGAGCAGAGATTTGGGTAGACCCCATTAAATTGACGATAGAGACCGTAACAGGTGAAATCATCATATGAAAAGAGGAGAATAAGAGTAAGAAAAAGAATAAATAGGTTTTAACAATACTTCTTGATGGGTGAGAAAACCTGAAATGCGAAAGAATGGCTTGTGGATTCTTCATGCTTTGTGAAGACCTTGCCGAAGCACAAAATCCTATTTTTTAATATACGAAGATCAATTCTGCATTAAAGAAGTTCGTTTTGAGTCTGTAGATCCAGTGACGGCAAAACTTTTTTTAAACAGAAATACGATAATGTTCTAACCACACTTCGTACATATTTGTACAGTCGTTACAGGGTCAGAAAATAGAACGGCCATCTCAGAGATAAACGAAATACGCACTCTAATGTGTCTGGCCGTGATGGAACGCGATAGCTTAAATAAGGGATATTTACATAAGCTTTATGGGAAAAGCAATCTACTCCAGAGCAAAAATGGCTGTTTGCTGAGTTGGCCGTTTGATGAGGATTCACTGTACTTTTATGGCTTAAAGTCCCTTGTTGCCAGCTGTGTAGTTACATTTTATATGTACTCATTATTGTCTAACAATGCATAGGCTGCTTGCACAACTGTTGAGTGCCCAGCTACATTTTTTTTTTTTATTCTAACTTACATGAGTAATTTATATACGTGAGACGGAAAGTTCTTTCAAGTAATAATTTGCAAGTTTGGGTAAGACGAAATGCGTTTTCTTTCGACCTGATAAACTTACTCAAAGATGTAAAGATGCCCAATTACAACTATGATGGCGCGCTGTAAAGTTTCAGACGCACAAGTGTAGTCACGATTGTGTAAACAAACTAGTGTTAACATTTTCTACTATATTGATATATACTGAAGTACAGCTGTGATAAAGTACTTCATTTTGAAGAGCTTAACCTCAAAAGAAATACAAAAGGGATTACATTCCCTATTAAAGGATTCTTCCTCTTCGACGGTTAAAAAATAGGCTGCTGAATTTATGCATGGTCGTACATCCATTCAAGTTGTTGAGCGCTCAGGGCGTCCCAAAACTGCTGAGAGCGACGAAATTGTGACACAAATTCATAATGTCGTACTCGTCCATTGAAGATACCGAGTTGGCTGATATTGCAAAGGCCTTGATAAGCCGTGTCCACTACAGTTTTGCCGCGTTTGTTAACAATGGACCAAAAATGCGTTCGAATAACATTTTTGCAAGTGTTTAGACTTGTTTAAATGCAATGCCAGTAGTTTTTTTTTCGATGTTTCATAACAGTAGATAAAACGTGGATTCATCGCTACACACCAGAGACGAAGGACCAGTCAAAACAGAGAGGTTGACAACAGGTGAAAGTGCACCAAAGAAAGCAAACACGGTTGCATCTGTAGGAAAAGTTATGGCTATGGTTTTCTGGGATTCTCATGGTGTGGTGCTCGTAGACTACCTCCACAAGGGCAGAACCTTCACCGGAGAGTGTTACGTTTCACTTCTGGACCAACTGAAGGATGTATTCAGGCTAAACGTCCATACTTTGCGTGAAAGAAAATAACCTTTTATCACGATAATGCGTCTTCACACACATTTGCGATTGTTGCTGCAAAACTGCAGGATCTTCGCTTCCAAGTGCTTCCACATCCTCCATATTCGCCGGATTTGGCTCCCAAACCTGTAAAAATGGTTGACTGGGCAAAGAATTACATCAAATGATGAGGTGAAGCTGAGACAGACGCTTATTTGTCACAGTTGGACACATCTTATTTTACTGAGGGTGCTATAAAGTTAAAAAGTCGTTAGACTAAATGCATTGATTTAAAGTAACTATGTTGAAAAATTACAAAAAATAAATAAATAAATAAAACGCTTCTCTTAAATCTCGCTTCCTTGGTAAGGCCAAGAACTTTTAAAATGTTCTGTGTATAAGTCAAATTCCCTGCACTATAAAGAGCTTTACTGTAGGTGAGTTATTCAGGAATTGTTGAATCTGTCGCACTTGACTAATGGTCATATATTCCCCGGTCTCCCTTCCGCATGCTCATTCTTCTTGAGTCTGATTGATTCGTTGCCTCGAAGGGATAATGGTAACTTTTTATGTCCTCCCCTACCAGATTTTATTGCAGCAGTCTTTTGTTTATTGCTTCCCTCTTCAGATACTGTGATTGCACTCTAATCTATCGTTTGTAAATTGTAAATCAGGGAGGAAATGAAACTTGTCTTACAGACGACTCCTAGAGCACTCTCAGTAAAACATTGTCAGATATGTTGTGTTGCAGTGGCTATTTTATTGTTTTACAGTGAAAGTTTTAAAGGAGGTAAAGAACAACTCTGTAGGTTTTTGTTTTCTCCAGCTGTCACAGCCATTTAAATAACGGTTAATGCACGTCTGTGCACTTACCTTCACGCAAGTGGGAATGTAGCTTTACTTTTCCCTATTCCGCAATGTGCACTAGGGAATTTCCTACATTACCGTCAAATCCCTGCAATAACTACACAGGCCTGCAATGAAAATCTAACCTAAAAAAAAGTTTTTTTTTTTTTTTTTTTTTTTTTGGTAGATTTCAAAGTACATTATTTTGGTATCACCAATAAAATACTAATACCTCAACTGGCGCATGAATCCAACGGACCGTATGTACTTTTATACTACTCTAGGTATTTTTGATTTAATACAAGATATTAAATTAGATGTTTCACAATAAATTATAAAACAAACGTATACGGATATTTAACTATGCAATAAAAAGAATGAAATTTAAAAATTTAAAAGATGAACAATATAAACAAATTTTAAAAACACACATACAAAAAATAGTCAGTTCTGAATGATGTGCATACAGCTGGATTCAGTCAATTTGTTCCCTCCTCTCCTCCCTCTTCCGTTATCAGACTTTTCAGACCTGAGCTGTGTCACTTTCATCAGAAATTTACGTGATATCTCCTCCCTTTCCTTGCCTGCCAGCATAACCCAGCACAACCATCTCCCTCTGTTCGATCTCATAAAAGAGTGTGGTAGATACCTTACCCTCCACTCTTCCCTACCTTTAAATTCAGTCAGTATATGCATCCACGCGAGCTCCTGTTTCGATGCGCTGCTACATCTCCCATTCACATTTTAGCTCCAATTGCACTTCCAGAGAAAGTTATCTGCATTGCGCAATTCTCTACTGCATATCCATATCCCTCCAGCGGTTTTTAACTTTCCTCAATTTTCTCTTTCTGACTCGCCATTCAAATAAAAGGCAATCCTGTTGTTTCTAGTCCCTTACTTAATTTGGTTGCCAATGTCTTGTTTGCTCTTATCCCTAGCTGTTCATGGTAGCACAATGCCCAAATTAAAGTTTCCTTCCTATCATTAATTCGCAGCCAGCACTTCCTTACTCAGATTTTACATCCTATGCTTTCACTGTAGGCCTCCAATTCCCTCTTAATTCCGCAATTCGCTCTGCCTCTCCCCAGCTTCACGCAGTAAAAATAGTTAAATATATGTTTCACCCACTTTTTTTTTGCAAATAATTTTTTTTAATCTACAAAAATTTGAATATCCAACACAATGCTGGCCATTAAAAGTATCATGTCTATAAGAGACTCGTTAAACTTACTTCCAATTTTTTTTAAAAGGAACGAGTATAACTCGTTGAAAACACGTGAGCAATACCAGCAGGCGTTTGAGTTGATCAACAGAGATTTGTGGCATACCGAGAGTGAGATGTCTTTCCACGAAATGCTCCACTGCAAAACAAATGAAATCGGTGAATCGAGGTAGGACGAACACACAGACGTGAAGGATTCCCACGCCCCATCAAACAATCGAACGAGACAGAGATCATCTCCGTATATCTATATAGGACACACACAAAAGCAAAATTGTATTTATACCCTTTTGAGCATTGTGGGTAAATAGTGGACTTGATAGGCATTTAAAACGACGGTTTGTGTCACCTACTAGTAAGTAAGAAATGTACGCTATAAAATTGAAAATCTGCATTATAAATATATTTATTTCAACTAGCACAATCGCTTAATTATGGGTTTAAGTAATTACACATATATGATCCCTATTCTATTAACACGGTTTTTGAAGTAAGGAATACTTCAGAGAGAGATTTTAAAAGTACTGCAACTAATATTTAGTCTGAAAATTTATTTAAATTCTGTAACTGAAAAAGACATAAAAATATTGTTTTCATGCTAAGAAAAGGCACAATCTCACAATCTAACTGACAGTTATATTTGTTTCATTTTACAAGTAACTATAAAAATAAAATTTAAGAAATAAACTTTAAATAGGTTTAGAAAAATAGAAATAAATATATCATGTATATGTTTCCTATAGTTTGTTTCACAAAAAATGACAAGTGCCTGTTCCAAATTTTCCATCAGAAGCTTTTATCTTTTGTTTGTAAATATAAGTTTGAATGAATATATGTACAGGTGTTACGGGAGCAGTTTCATCTTAAGAACAACAATATAGTTTTTATTCACTTTTGTTTCCTGTCATTGGTACAATGTGAGGTGAATTTACTTTTAACCATCCCAAACAATGCCTGCGAGGAACTCTGCAATAATTTTTTTCTCTCTCGTACTATTTATTACCCACATTTCAAAGGAGCTGAAAAAAGTGAATACAGTGCATTGTAGCTTACGCACGTGTAGCGTAGACCTGTCAACTACGCCGAGCAATCTACTGTTGCGATACTGTATTTTACTAATTAGCTTACTGACTCAAAACAAAAAATTATGAGAAAATTTCGGTAAGTCTGAAATGGGATGACATATTTATCTTTTTGCTTGAATTCTTGCTTTCAATCAGACAAAATTCAGAATTCAAGATACATATGCGCGCGCATGCGATTGCTGTTTTATACGTGAATATGTGTATTTTAGCAAGAGAATTAGCAATAGGCATTTGTATGCACTATAAAAGTACAAACTTTAAGATTTTGATGTAATCGTTGCTAAGTTTTATAAAATATATGCTAAGGAGAAAATAAGCACGTGCCTTAAGATCCGCTCTTATGGGATATAATCACACGAGACTGAGTCAAAAAGTAACCTAAGTAGTTTTTATTCATAAAACATACATTAAGGTTGAAAACACCTCGTTTTTCAATATAGTCTGCTCCATGTTCAATGCAGTTTTTCAGCGTTTCATTAAAGTTTGGATTCCACGAAAAAGAAACAATTCTTGTGGGGCATGGCCACCAATGCACCGCGTCTTTCACGTCGTCGTCAGTGCAGAGCTTCTTGCCTCCTTTTGCTCTTTGAGTGCTGCAAAGACATGATGAGGTCGGTGAATAAGCAGGATGAAGATCTGTATTTTTTGCGTCGTTGCATGAGCTGTGTGAGGTCTTGCGTGATCATGCTATAACAGTACATCATTTGTGAGCAAACCTCCACATATCGACTGATTGTTGCTTTCAAATGGTTTTCAAGTAGATCACAACATGACTAGCTATTAACTTGCGGCATGTAATGCTCCATGGTTGAACCTTTAGAGTCCCAAAAGAGAGTGAGCAACTGACACAGTTGTACAGAACTTTGGTTTTAGCGATCATGGCTGCCACTCTTTGCTGACTCGCTTGGTGTCTGGCTGGAAGTAGTGAACCCAGTGACTGTACTCTTTAGGAAACCACCTCCTTCGGCTTCATGACGTCATAGCAGTGTTTCACAAACATCCACACGACGTTCTTTCAGTTCAAGGGTGAGTTGTTGTGGTACTGCAGAATGTCGCGGATAATGTGGTGCATAGAGTCAGAACTGATCTTCATCGTTGCCCTACCGATTGTCTCGGCATCACTTGTGCTACTGTAACGGTAGCGTCTTGCGGTCGACTGGAGCGAGCTGCATCACTCACAGTTAACACTCCACTTTCAAACTGTGTGTGTCATGCATGGACTACACACACAGGAATCTCCATATTGCCCCTTCATTCTTCGATGAGTGTGTGTTGGTTTCTCGCCCTCACTACTCCCTCCCCCCCAAAAAACCGATAATTGCTCCCTGCTCCTCGCTCGTGCAGGTTACCAAGGGGGATATCATCTTGTTATGATCACTGACGTCATATTTCCCAAGATGCCTCGCTCGCTTGTTCCTCCAGCAGAAGGATGTAGACATCCCATCCGTTACTTATGTGCGTATGCAACACTCTTCTACATTAATACTTTTTGATTCAGCCTTTACTATAATAATGACTAAGGAAATATGACCGAGAATTGATTTAGCCGTCGTAGTTCTGTAATGTAGCATTAAATTATGTTATCTTCACTGAGTAAACAGGCTGTTATTATTTGGTACACATTATTTATGCTTTCTTGACGTAAAAATACTAATATGTACAGAACTATTTACTTTGGGGTCATTCTGAATTGCTCTTAATGGAAAGTGTACAAAATTTTGCTGTTGGCCATAATAGCCATTAGGAAATGATATGTCCTCGTTGTTCGGTTGTTTGGCTGGGCTATTGGGATCCTTCAGGTCTGTGTGCTCGTCTCACCTTGATCCACTTACCTCATATTCGCTTCGCTAGGAAACATTTTGTACAACACAAGCACAAATTTCTTGGAATGCAATCCCGCACTCTCCCGGTATGCTATAATTCTGCTTTGATCAAATTCAGACACCTGTCGTACTTTCAACCAGTCATAATCATTACTTCTGAGAAACTTTGAGATCGGTACTTGTGAGCGTTGACCAGCAGTGTATGTTTATAATAAAGAGATGTTATGTTACGCTGGAAGTAGGAGAAACAGGTCATATAATGTTTAGTGCCCAGTAAACTCAAACGATGTGTCGCCCATCATGATAAACAACGTCATTAATTATACAGCACGGCAAAACCCAGGTGTCTATATAGACTCCGTTCTGAAATGCCTCAGGCGATAACCCATACATATAATAAAATATTTTCTTTGATTCACACGTTAAACCATATAGCAAAAGATCTGCCTCTCAATCTCATCCAGTTATTGTTATGTATCCCTTTGATTATTGTGATGTCTTGTACTCTAATCTGAATACTGGACAGATCGACATATTACAACGTGTTTCGTCTTCAACACTCGTAAATTGAGCCTATCACACCCATACGAAATCAACTGTAATGGCTACCTCTACCTGCATTCCCTTACGCTCCTGTTCAAATTCCTTTGCACTCCCACCCCTCAGTGTATCGTCTCTCGCTTCATATACCAGTCCCTACTTCGAACCCAGAATATAACTTTACTGTCTATCCCTCGTCACCGAACACATTTCTACTTAACTCATTCAGCGTGTCAGTTCCCAGAATCTGGAACTCCCTTCCTACTGAAGTCAGAGATTGTCGGACAACAAAGCAACTTGTTGATTTTGTTTATTTACGAACGCTCTTTAACGTTTCAAGTCATCAACGTCCTATTCAATTCAGGGCTGAAACGGCCGACAAATCAGAGTCCTCTTTTTTCAGACTTTAAGATTCTTTTTCGGCCGCAATGTACGACACGATACCCACAGCTTTACTTTCCTTCCCAAGAAAGCTGTACTTACGATTTTTACTCCTGAAAAAAAATCCATCGGTTCTGGCCGGGGTTAAACCAGCGATATTGGGTTTAGAAGGCACGTATGGATACCACTACACCGCCAGGAGACATAAAGTAGTTTAAAAGTAGATTACCATCTCAACTCTAGGAATCACAATAGTCTCTCGCTTCTTCTTCTTCTTCTTCTTCTTCTTCTTCTTCTTCTTCTTCTTCTTCTTCTTCCTCCTCCTCCTCCTCTTCCTCGTGCTTATCTTTTCCTCTTCCATCCTTCCCCCTTCACTCAAGAAAAATTATTGAAGATGGAATTCTAACACTATATATATAAATTTTAACTATATTGAAAACAAGTACTATTTACATGTATTATATATCTTTAATTTAGCTTTTTATGTATTTTCTATAAATGTATATATTCATTTGTGTTTTTACTTGACCGCCTGGTAGAATGAAAGAGAAGGCCCTATGATCTTGACTCTTGCCAGGGTACATAAATAAATAGATGGCATGGCCGCACATCGAATTTCATGCTAATTTCTAAAAGTATTTATGTGCTATGTGACTTTTAACTAATGCTTTATAGCTGCTTTGCGTGTACTTGAAATAGCAAAAGGTCCGATTTCCAACCGCAGTCATAGTTTCTTGTTTAGAGAGAGATACTCATAGCTGTGTTAATTAGTGGTGTTATGTTTCCATCAGGTAAGAGCAGTCTGTCTGATTAAATTTGAGCGTCTGGCACAATCGCATAAAAAGCACAAGATAGCGGATGGGGGTAGGGAATTGTATCAGCCATTTGCTTGATTAAACTTCACATTAGGGCTATAAAGGTGTCCCACAGCTAATATGTCTTTCCTGCTTGCCTTCATTTCCTTTTTTACTTTAACTCTCTTCTTCCCTCACTTGTTTTGTTCCCTCGCCTCGTTATCTCCTTTCTGTCGTGATTTTTTGTTTTAACTTCCCTCGCGCGATTCATGGTATAGCTCAATTTTAGATTGGCAGTATCGGAAATGTGCTCCGTGCATTTAGGAAAATCTCTGAAACCAAAGTCGAACGATTTGTGTTCAAGTCAAGAGCTAATTAAAACTACTTTCTTAATTAATACACCTTTTTGAAATGTTTATTGATTAAGCGGTGCCAGTTATTTATTTATTTTAATAGTGTTAACTCCCATTTTTACTACTGAAGCATCACAGGCGGTGGACACTGATCATACATGAATGCCTAAAGGCAAATCTTAATAAAATAATCTAATGCAGTAATGGATTGCGAAGGAGTCCAATTTTACAAGTCAATTTTTAAACTGAGTTTTAATCTCTGGTCCAGGAAAGAATGGTCACAGAGGTGGGACCATAGAGGTAGTTATGTGGGGATGTGTGGAGAAGTGCGATATAACGGATATTTTCACATTGATCGTGCCTTAACCACTAGCACTGTGTCTGAACAAGAGGTTGCACCGATTTTTTAACCAAAGAAGGTGTCAAACCGGCTGAATTTTTTTCCAGACTTCGTACACAGTTATGAGAAGCTATGCTTTCACCAACACAAGTGTTTAACTGGCACAAAAAGTCCCTCAACGGTCGTGATGCATTGGAAAATGAAAGTCAAGGACGTTTGTGAACTTGTGAAAGGATCCTTAAGTGTGCTCAAAATCGTTTCAGATGTGGCCATGAGTCGTGAAAGTGCGCACATCGTTCTTTCTAAAGAATTAGGATTTCGGCGAGGTGTATTCTGCTAATGAACAGAAAAATGTTCGAAAGGAAATCTCAGTCAGAGGCTTCTGGATCGGTTTGAGGAATAAGGTGAGTAGTTTTTGACCCAAATTGTGACCTGTAATGGGACTTGGGTACACCACATTATCCCTGAAATGAAGAGAACCAGCATGAAGTGGAGGAGAAAGGGAAAGGGTGTTCCGGTCAAGGCCAAAACTCGCCTGTCAGTCGTAAAACTTCTTGCGACCATGTATTTTGGGACTCCAAAGGCGCTTTGCTCATCGACTTCCTTCACGAACGAAGGACTGTACTGTTGGACGTCATGTCGTGAGATCGCCTATCGCAACAAAAGATGCCGTCAGCCCTTCGGTGATGTTCTACAGCTGCCATAAGGCGGGATCAAAAGAAAAATTCACTGGACAGCAATAGAGCACCCTCCACACATTCCGGATTTATCCCCTTATGTTTCGGAAGCGGGAAATGATTGAGCGACGTTGCCGAGATTGAGTACTCCATGCACAATTGTCTGTTGACGCGCCGCCGTCTTTTTTTGATGAGGGAACATCCGGTGCATTTCTAGGAGACTGTGTTTGCTTTGTATTTATATATTGTAAGAATGAATGTATGTTTGAAAAACCTCGCACTGCTCGTTGAAGAATAATTTTTATGAAGCCTATCAAAAATAAAATACAGAGACACTATAAAGAGTTTCACCTCACAGTACTAAAAGTGTCTAATTATTCTGACAGTAGTAAAACCAAAATGTGAGCTCACAACTTTTCTGCATTTATGTCGTAGTGCTAGTTCTTTTATCCAGTATACTGAAAATGTCGATCATGCAGGAGCTGCGCCAACTAAGCGAATTCCTCAACAAGTTGAATTCGTGAAGGCTATTGTTATTTTGGTACAATCAATGCAGATGCAGGTTTGAAGAATGTTCTCGCTATAGTTGGGAATTAGCTAAAATTGCGTTAACACTCGCGCACATACCGTTTTAGGCTTTGCTGGTTTTTAAACTCGATAAATCGTTGGTTATATGCCCAGTTTCGCTGAGAAAAGACATCTTCCCGGCATGAACTTCATGCTAGTACCATGCAGTAATGCCTTAAGTAATAAGGTCATCATTTGCAATTTTATGATGTTTTTAAATTTTGGTTTTCTGGTAAACCCCTACTCCTAATGCCTCGATGTCCCTAATTTTCAGAAACCATTATTATTATTATTATTATTATTATTATTATTATTATTATTTACCAAGTTCCAATATAAAAAATTAATAAATAAAAACAGACACACAAACAAACAATTATTGGTGCCCCTAAAGCGATTTTAAATTTTGGGTTTAGGGTCCCCCCACTCGTAATAACCTGATATCACTGATTTTCAGAAACTATTTTTATTATTTTATTTCAATGACATATAGCGAGTTTCATTTAGAAAAATAAAAAATTCGGGCCTATAGAGTGATTTTTAAATTTTTCGTATAGGTTAACCCCCCACTCCCAATGGTCCAATTTTGTTGGTTAACGATCTCGATGAATTGTTTGTTAATTGATTATTATGCGCTGAGTTTAGTTGATAAAAAAACAAAAATTGCGACTGCTAGAGCGTTTACAGACCCTTCCCCAACACACACACGCTATATATATGATCCCCACTTCTAGTTGTCAATTTTTGCTGTTTTTGAACTCACAGATAATTTATTAATTGATCATTATATGCTGAGCTTCGCTGAAAAAATCTGGCTGCTAGAGCGTAAACGAACACACAGTCATTTTCGGTGCCTAGTAAGTAGGAGCGATGGAAATTTGGAAGAAAATTTTTCAAAAATACTTTCATGGGTACAACCGCACTTCCTTCCGAATTCGCTAAAAAGTATAAAATACCAGTGCAGTACAGTGGGTATCTTAAAGATGTGTGTTGGTTGTTACATAAATTGGCAACAAAAGACTATGACCTCTTAAAATGATATTGCGTCAACAAGTGAATTAATTCAATTTTCTGCAAGAGTGTTGCTTGTAAATTTTTTCCCCTTAAAAGACTATAAAGAGCTAAAATATTTTTAGAACATAAAAAGGACCATTCAACAATAATTATGGCTAAAATTTCATTTGAAAAACTTAAATTGCTGAAAATGTTTATAAGAAAGTGATAGGTTACTTTATTTCAGTAGCTTTTCGTAAATTTTCAGAATTATCTCTTCTAAATATGACACATTCTTTGGTTCCATACAAGCAGCCGTAAACTAAGGGCAATGGCTTTATTAATGGTAGCAAAGCAGCAGGTAAGCCTAGAGTTATCTAGTGATATTCGAACCCAGGCCAGGACAGTAGCAAATGAATTTCTTTCCTACTAACTGCTGAAAACAAGTCGGATTCCTGGCTTTGAGAGATTTCATAGCAATCTTAGCAAGTTAAATCGATTCTCTGGGGTTTCTAGGAAAGTATAAACAGCAGAAGTCCCAAGGAAGGTAAGTTCGAGACGAGAAAACAGAATCTCGTGGAGATGAGTAGGAGTTAAAAGCAGAATCCTCCTACGCCAGCGGCCGGGTCTGCTTCTAAATAATTCCGTTACTTTTTAAAATTGCATAGCCTCCTGCATGTGACAAAAGGTGAGACGCCTGGCGGCACAGGGAGGAAACTGTCTTGTTGTGTGAAAGCTTCTTCCGTCAACGGCCGGAAAATGTACACAGGGAGAGTGTATCTTCAAAACTTACGGGGGGAGAAATAGAATCAGATATCAATGTGTTCCATCCACTTACGCTCTATAAATAAGTGCTGCGCTTTCTCTATCAGTGATTATTATATTTCAGGCTCAAATATACACGATGTTTCATAATTCTTTGTCTGTACCTAGTCTTGCTCTTACAAGCTTTGAAAGGAACTGTACAAGGTTTTGGTGATCAGATAAGTTTAATGCAGACACTGTTGTTCTCATTGTTGAGTTTAAAGTATTATTGGCGCAATCATAACCTCTTTTGATACATTAAAACATATCACCTTCAATTCAATCGCACCAATGAGATCCCCATCATACTTTTAGACACGGGAGGTTTGGGAAATGGCCACAAACAGTTGATTCTATCTTCTACAAGTGGCATAGAATAGAGGAAGACATAAGAGCCAATAATTTATTCCGTGTATCGCAACAGAACATGTCATATTGTTTAAAACCCGAATTTCTCAGCGAGTCGAATAACTTTAAAATTGAATATAAAACCCAAAGTAGGCCTTTTAATTAATGAAATTAAATAAGTTATAGCATTACTTCATGGTATTAGGGGAACAAATTAGAATTGTTGCAATTTATAAAAATCACAAAAGAGAAACCCCATTTTTACATTATTATAATTATTGTTATTATTATTATTATTATTATTGAAAATAAACCACAAAAATAATGCTATACATTAATTAAATTAAGTGTGTAACCATTGATAGACAAAGCTATACTCTGTGGGTTTTTTAAACTTTTTTAAATGTAACCATGTTTATGAACTGAGCCCTTGATATCATCTTTACATTCACTAAAATAGAGAAAAATAACAGAAAGTTTCGAGTTATATTGTGTATTTAAGTTGATGTTCATATGTTTCAATAAAACAAAAACATGTTACTATTTAAAAACAATTACAATGCACTAAGAAAAATATACACAATCAATAATAAACAACCGAATTTTCAGTGGCTTTGAAATTTAATTTAAATGTTATTATAGTAAAAGCATGTAACGCAAACGTTTTCTGAAGGTTATTACAGAGCTCTCTTACATACAAATATAATTCTCAAACACATATTAGATTAATATTTCACATTTGCTATATTCACGATTATGTTTTTGTTAAATATAAAACATATACATCTTTATAAATAAAGTTTATATACCGAATTAATTTCTCCTTTTATTTTGAATTTTTTGAATTGTTTATTTAAGGACGCTCTTTAACTTCTCAGGTCATGAGCGTCCCATTCAATTCAAGGCGTGAAACGGCCGACAAATTTTGCTCAGAGGCCTCTTCTTTCAGGCTTGAGGTTCTTTTTCGTGCCGTAAATGTACGACACGGGACCCACGGCTTTATTTCCCTTCCGAAGGAAGCCATACTTAGGATTTTTACGCCCGAAAAATCCATCGGTCTTGGCCGGGTTTGAACCCGCGACCTTGACGTTTATATACCGAATTACGTTTTGAAAAAACAAAAATTGCAATCGCTAGAACGTTACCAAACAAACTTTTTTTAATTGATATATTCGGTGCCTAGTAGGTAGAATAGATAGAAGAAATTTTTCAAAAATCTCTTCATGGGTACAGCCTCAATGGCAACATTCCTTCGGAATTCGCTAAAATGCGTGCTGCATCTATCAATCTACACTGAGATATAGCCCGACTCACGGGTAGAACTTTGAAGACGTACAAGGCCGCCATTATCAAACCGGCCTATGCTGACCAACTTATCAATGATATAAGCAAGCGTGAGTATCGTAGCCGATGATAAAACACACTAAATACTGATACTACATTTCAACTCCACATGGACCAAGCAGCAGCGTTGCAATTTCTTACACATATTTCCCGCTGAAATCGCATTATATCTCTTACAGCAAGGTTTCTGAGTGTCTCTCTGTGTTCCTTCAAGATCATCGGCAAATGACGGACTTGCATGATGAGATTAATGCGAATATCTTTGAATGCAGGTTTAGTAATTTCTTATTGGTTAATATCCCGCAAAACAATACTAAAGTAAGCATCCCTAGGGGCGGCATGATGGTCCCGTGCAAGATTATAATTTGACTCATTTAAACCCGATTAACTGTTTTCGACGAGCCTCAAAAAATAAGAGAGGAAAAGAAAGATGGCCGCTTCTGTGACTGACAGGGTAGATGTGAATATGTGCAGGAAATATGTTGAAAATAGATATATTTTTTTGGTGCGTTGCCAGCCCTTGTTCTCTGAATTTCTGGTTTTACGTTGGCAAGCAGTATATGGAACTCAGTGAAATCTCCATTACGCACTTTCTGTCGTTCTCCTATACGTTTCTTTCAATTGTTAGCGATCTAAACGAAACTCAGGAATGATAGCTGGAATCCCGAATCACCTCTGGTACTCGCCTTTACGAACATTCGGCCACTAATCGGGGAACTGGAGTGTAAAAGACAAACATGTCATAAGAGATCAGAATCATTTAAGTGCATAGTAATATAAGATAATTTTTCTATTATATTTGCAAGTAATTCCTTTCAATATAATAAGTGATAAATTGTTAAATTTATTTTAGATATAATTTTATATTTAGCATAAATGTTGGCGAATATTTAAGTTGTTGGAAAATTGTTTAAGAACCGCGCAATTTGCTGTACCCCTCCCCAACTTGTAGCATCCGTTTTAGAAACTGCGTTTTTACCTGATTAAGTTCTCGGTGATTTCTCACCCCCAAATTTCGGCACCATACGTCATAGTTGACCTCACAACCGTCCCATACACCACCTCCATTGTTCTCAGCAGTGTTTCTAGTATTTGTTCTGAAATCTGTAATTTTTCATGTTTTAATATACACTCGCGCGTTTTGTGTTGCCCACGTATTTTGTTCAGTTCCTGTTCATAGCTAAAGTGACGGCCAAACATGTGACTTTCTTCTCATTTTCGGTGCCTGACCTGCATACTCCTGCTGTACATCACAGTTTCATTCTTCTCATTGACTGTCATTCCCCATTGCTGACAATGCCTATAAGCCGTTCAGTTCCCTTTGCAGACCGTCAGTTGTTGTAGATATCAATATCATTATCCGCATGAAGGAGAGCTGGTATGCTTCCTACATTCGGGGCAGCAAATCCTGCAACACAAATTTTCTCCGGTATGTTGTCTACAAATTGAAATGGAGGGGTGACAGGATACAGTCTTGCCTCACACCTCTCCGTGTTATTGTACTGTTTGAAACTTTATCGCGATAACATCTTACACAGAACATACCTTACTATATATTGATATTAATCATTTTTCCTGAAACACCTTTCGTTCATAATTTGCTCCACAATGCTTGCCTTTCCAGGGAATGAAACGCTTTTCGAACACTATAAAGACAGAATATAAAGAAGTAACGACAAATGAATATAGATTAATGTGCATAGCACAATAGTGTCGTATTGATATATTACACTGGTCAACAATGGTTTTATTAAATGAATAATTTTAGCTGTTTAGGACGTATTTCCATCTGCTGATTCAAAATATGAATCAGAAATTTTCTATTCTTTTTTGTCATTTTTAAAATAGTTGCATCTTGTTTATTAGTGTTTGTGATATATAACAAGCTGATTAGCAAGAGTATGTTATATTTATATTTCATTACATTGTGTCAACAATTGTTTGTGATGTGGGTGATTGTTGCCTGTGAATTCACGAATAACCATAATTACATTTCCTTACTGTGAATTCACGAATAACAATAATTACATTACAAAACTGTGATTGTAAGAATTACTCGTCTCAAGAAGAAAGGCTGGAAGCTGTTGCAGGGTCACTCCAAAGTAAATTTCTTCCGCCAACGTCAAAAGAATTTGAGCGTTTGTTTTCTAAAGAGGAGCACTTAGTTTTGTGCAGTGATGTTGAGAATGTGTTGGAGTCATTGGGTGTTGAGCACAAACCTGAGGATTGGCGTTTGTTCACAGACTGCCTGAAACAAGTTAGAAAGAAGTACTGCCCACATGATAGAAACAAATATCCATCCATTCCTGAAGGAATATTATGCGCTATCAAGTATGACAGTTTTTCTTGACAGATGTATGGGGATTTTGGAAGTAAAGCTTACAGCTTGGCTGATATTTGGCTGCTTCTTGTGCAATAGCAGAGATGAAAGTAACCAGTATATAAAAAGAACTTGCCAAAGAGAGAATCATGTAGTCCAAGGCAAGAAAATTTTCTTCATCTACCACTTGCACATTCTGAAAAAAATATATTTGCCTGCTCTGCATATGAAACCAGGCGAATAAAAATTTAGTGAACGCGCAGCGCATTTCTCTTCCTGAAGAATAAGTTCCCAAGAACCGGTGAAGCTTAACTGAATGTTTTTTGGTCTCAAATAAGGGAACTGATGAAATATACACAATTTCAAAACCAGTTTAATATGCAAGAAGTAGCTACATGGTTATCTTTCTGGGAAGCTTCGGGTCTCAGAACTACAGAGAACTTGACAGTGAGGTTATGGAGAACTACAAGATCACGGAATGTAATTTGTTCTAAAAAACACACGTTCTGCTCTCCCTCTCGATTTCTTCTGTGCAAACCAAGGGGCTGTGAGCGACGAACGCGGCGAGTATTTCCACCTGGACATCGCAGAAATGAAAAGGCGCAAACAGGGTAAATGGCATCCAAATATGCTGGAAGACTGAAGAGAGATGTTCCTCAAGCTAAGTGTAGCCGAAAATTTACTTCACGTACCTTTTAGGTGAGTAAATCTTATTTCGGTTAAGGTATTATAATATATAGATAAGAGAAATGTTTTAATGCGATTACTGAGAGAAACCTGGGTGATGTAATAGTTCCGTAGAAAGATTTCAATCATTCGTTGTTTCTCTTTTAATAGACAAAAGCTTCAGTTTTGTTGACCAGTGCTATTAGTGCAAGATATTTCAGATTTTTATAGCACAAGTCTTGAAGGTAGTCGTGTTTGCATCCTTTAAGACCTTTGGGAAAGAGAAATATGTTGAAATTTTCTCTCGTGGTATAAAAATTGGTGCAACGGTTTAAGAAGCCAATTAAATTTACATCTCTAGGCATTCACATTGTTTTTATTCCTATACTTATATGCTGCAGTACAGATCTTTGGATACTTTTACCCTGAAACTTTTGAGACTGTCGTTCACAAAACGACAAATAATGGAAACCAAAAGTTTTCATTGTCAGACACAAGCTGTTAAGCATAATTTCTGTTTTATCATAGTGGAGGAATGATTTCTTTTAGGGAACACCTTATACACACCCTCTTCCTATTCCTGTGCAAGTAAAATGAACAATTTCGCACACATATTCAGTTTATAGTCACATTCTGATTGGTTGCCTCTGGCATTTCTAACGAGAGAAGACGTTGTCGAATGATATGTTATCGACTTACGCCTCGAGCAGTTTTCTGAAATAGTTTTCCCCCGCAAATCTAAGTACACACTCAATTTTTTTTGTAATATTACTCAATTATTATTATTGAATGCGTGCTGTGGGAACTGTCCCTGTATATAAACATAAATGTCATATGAAAGTTTGACTGATACTCCGGGAAGAGAGACTAACTTCCAAGTCGAAGCGATGGGCAGGTGAACAGACACACGTTGAATGGATGGTCGTTAAGGCGAGAACTCGTGAGCGGGATGTCTGGGATTCGATTCCCACCATTACCGCCCTCCCTGACGAATGTTCTTTTCTCTCAGGTTTTCATCAGTCCTCGTAAATGGCAAAGGTCGGGGGGAGGGGGTTTACTCTAAACGTAGACCTGTAACGTTTCCTTCCTTTAAAATAAAATTCTTTCCCAATATATCATTTCATCTCATGCATCACCAGTGTCCACCGCCTGTGATGCCTCAGTAGTAAAAACAGGCGTTAAACACTACTCAAAAAATACTATAAGAGAACAGCGCTCTGCTGGGAGGCAAGAATGAGGAGCAGGAAGGGAAATTCCTGTCGAAGGTAACAACTCAACGTCTGGAAAGACTGAAAACTGGAGCGAGGGGAAGGGGGAACTAAAATAGAATAAAAATTGTATCTATACTTGTATTTACTTGTTCTACTGAAATGGGGGTCTGTGTTCTGCATGTTTATATTAGGATTATTCTTGTTTATTTTTGTTATTATTATGCTATTATTTTAACTGCTTTAAACAATGGTGGTACAAGTTATTTACTTACTAATGAAGTAATTGTACCTTTTTGCGTATTATGAAAGGCACAAATGAACCCTTGCAAGGGTTGTAAAGATAATATCATTTATGTTAGTTTGAATAAATACACTCATTTATTCATTCATTGATATTATTCTCAAGCAGTTGAAAACCTCCGCAACACCGAATTTTCGCAAGAGTGCATTGTTTAGCCTTGCTATGGTTGGCTGTTTTACTTGTTGCCACAACGCACGCGCACGAAACCGCAGAGGCTAAACACAAAGGCTACTGCGGCTGCCTGTTACATAACCCATGAGAGTCGGGGTGGCTGTTTTTATCAGCGGTATATCCGTGGGGGTTTGTATTATCCTTCTGCATTAGGAAGAAACGTGGCTCGGGGCTAATTAAAGTGCCGACGTTCATATGTGTTTTTTGTTCACTACTCTCAGATAGCTACGCTAAGGCTTCCACACCCGTTCTGTTTCAAACATATTACCGCAGTTTGCTTCGTAATGCTGTACAAAATCATTCATACAGAGCTAATGATTACAAGGGGGGGGGGGGAAGTAAGCGCTGCTACCATTCCTGTTAACCCCTTAACATGTAGTTCATATTTATCATGTACAAAAATATGTGAATGTGAATGCATAGCATTTTTATACTACCATATCGTAATGTCACTAATGCCTGCCTATTTTTTAGAACTGAAAGTTACTGGAATTGGAGGTTAGTAATGCAAAGTAACTTTGCTCCACTATTTTATAAATCACAACTGATAGTGGCAGTCTTACTATATCTCACAATTTAATACGAGTACAATAAATTTACGAAATTATTCAACAATGCAAATTACTTGCTGTTATAGGAATAGTTATACTACAGGAGGTACACTAGGTAAAAATAATACTTGGCACTTTATTAACAATAGTAGGAGGATCTGAAACAGCAGCGTTTTCTTCCTACCTGGACGTGAACAATTCTTCATGGACTCCTGACATTCCTTCCCTGCTACAAAAGCGGCATCATTATTGCTTGACTCATCCTTTCCAATAATTCTAGTGCAGATTTCGACCTTACTACTCAAGGTGTCCACATATCCTCTGTAACCGCCGATGATCTCCAATCACCTTGTTTCTTTAATTTCAGTACATTTTCTCCAACATCCACAAATAATGTTGCCGAAGTTCTCTGAAAACAATGTCTAGCATAACCAGAGCAGTGGTCTAGTTTAAAAAATTCTGCAACTTTCTTTCCAAACAATTCTATTGTGTTAATATCACCCATGTGTGCAAGTCACAAACTGTACAACATGTTTCGGACACAGAGATACAATCTTTCTGTATGCTCTCCCACTTTTCCTTTCCATCCAAACAGTAAACCTTCTCACCTGGTGTGTTTTGTCTTCGGAACCCATACGAGGAGTAAATCTTGTATATCGTCCAGTTCCATCTTCACAAATTCATCTCTCTACGTCCTTTATTACATCAACCTTTGTATCTAAATATTCTGCGTCGAAAATTTATTTATGCCCTCTTGTGAAAACACTGGACTTTTTTTGCTACATATATCCAACAGAAGGTTATAAAACTTCCAAACTCTGATATATCAACATCATGACTCAGATATATCGAAGACTTTAACATGGAATAAATAGACTGAATGTTGAAGATGTCATTACCTTCGATTTCTTCAGAAAATACGCCAACATAACATTCTCACTAATTGTCCGGACATTTTTCTTTTTGCACTAAGCTGTAAATAAATCACGTTCTCACTTATACCGTTCTTTAGATTTCTCAGACAGCAGCAAGTCGCCGAATCGTTATCACTTCGTCAAATTCCATTATAATTTTTCAACTAACCTTCATATCATCGAGCAAGTAAATGTTTCAATAAAAGTAATAAATAACAACACACTAACACGTATCTATACAAACATATGAACAAATACTGATCGATTCGTTATTTCTAATTCTCGTTATTTTTAACTTTCCAAATTGAAATAAATTTAATAAATTATAAATAAGTTACATTACGATATGCTGTAATAAAATAATATATAACATATTTGTTGAAAGACTCATGCGATCCTCGCGTGAAATGCAACCCTTGTCAAAAGTTGGGTTGCAACTAATAACACTAGGATGCGCAAATAGTGTCTTTCAACACTTACATACCATTATGTCTTCTTAAAAATATATACTTAAACATTTTATGTATTTACGCTTCGTTTATTTGTTTTATTCGTTAATGAAAGCTTCTCTAACTTGTAAAAAATATAATAAACGATCCTTTAAGACACGTCGATTACTTAAGATAGCTCCCAACAAAGAATTGCGCGTTACATCTGTTTGACATTTTGCTGACATGTTGCGATATCAAAAGTGTATTAGCAGCCCTTGTAAATAGTTCCCCATGTTTGGTCCCTTGTGACTGACTTCTTTCTCTTTCCTAAGCTGAAAAATTTCGTTGAATGAAAGGTTTCGTTGCAAACGAATAATATGCAGTTATAAGGATTTTTTTTTTCAGTGGGAATAAAAGAATTGGAATCTCGTTGAAGAAGTGCATTGAACTCAAAGGAGATTATTATATTGAGAAATATCTTTTTGGAAGGGAAGTTATTTACTATCAGTGGCGGCTCGTGGTCCCTGTAGAAGGGTAGGCCAGGAACATAACTCATTACACCCAAATGGCGAGAGAGAATCTCTTTTATGAAGACTTAAACTCTTTTCCGACACTCTCTCACAACTGCAGCCACATTGTACTTTTGTGTTATAAACTTCTGGTTTGTATAGAACTCTTCTAATTCAGCTGTCAGAGTACGCTGTTAGAGCAATCAATTCAGAAACCGCAGTCAATTTTATGAATCTTTCAAACGGTTTTCCCTACTGATGTTATCGTAATATCACAACAAATTGTGATATGCATGTAATATCTGTTATTTCGTCGGCCTGTACAGAAGCGAAATTTGTCCTTTCTATTTATTTTCTAATTTCATTCCTATAGACAAGATATATTTCTCACTTCACACACTATCAGCCATGTTGTTCTCAAAATCAAAATTAAAAAAAATAAAATAAAAATAAGTGCCGTCTTACTGAGTAAGGTGCTATAGATTTCGGTTGATGAAGTCCGAATCGTTTCACTTCAAACTTAACAGTTATGTATGCTTAGACTCGTAAATGAAGTCTTCACTTTATTCATTGCCACAATACATATAAGTATTTTGTAACTTAATGAAAGTTAACTTTCCATTGACAAACAGTAAGGAAGCCGCCCAATTTCAAACAGAGTGTGAAAGCAACCCCTAGTGTCAGTAACCCTTCAATATCTGATTCCTAAAAAAAGAGAGAATACCGAGCGCCGGCCATGGGCCGTCTTTTTGCTGGCCCAAGAGAACGCAGAAATAAGCAGGAGAAAGGTAACCCATCCTCAAGGAAGACAAATATAAGTCCTTGTAAATATTTGTTGGCTGATGAACGTATACGTTTAAAGCGTTAAATATTCCGGGCTGGCCTCACTCGCTAACGGAGGACCCGCATGCTGCCGCTACTACAGTAAAGAGGAAATGCGCTTATTGCGTAAGATACAATTAAAAAGTAATCAGTTATACATTGTGGTTTTCAAGCATTTTTTGTTTTAAAAATTGACCACGAGAAGCGAATTTGATCTATAATTATATAATTCTCTTTGGGAGGGCCCTTATTATTAATTTTTTCTTATTTTTACTTACTGTGTTTAACGCCGTTTTACTACTAAAGTATCACTGGCGGTGGACCCTCATGATACATAAGATGAAATGATAAACTGGGTTGTTATTACTATTATTATTATTATTATTATTATTATTATTATTATTAAAGGAAAGAAGCATTCTATCTCTCTGCTCTTAATGTTTATTCACGCACATATGATTATCAGTTGTTAAGATTCTATATTTGCAATAGCAGTGTAAAGCTGTGCACCTCATCTTTATGCTGTCGCGAGCCGCCATTGCCACGATTTAGCACGGTCCAATGCTCCATTGCGACTGATTCTATACAAAATGGCGTTTTCTCCTCCATCCTTAAACTTCCCTTTAGCAACACCAAGTAGCAGCGCATGCGCCAGATTGAGGGTTGAAATGTGCGCCTCTCTGTACGATGCTGTCTTTACGTGTTTGTGATCAACTAGCTCGCCTGACTGATATCAAAGCTCTCCATTTGTCGCTCATCAAGTTTGCCATATTGGTTGCTTCTTTCAGGCTTAGACCTTGTGCAAGTATCTTTCCTTTGTTTTGTTTTGTTTTGTTTTTTTTCTGTTATGTGTTCATTACTGAATAACCCACAAACTAATATTAAATGAATGCACAGTTATTAATACATATTAATTTCCTCCTCTACTCGTGCGCGCGCACACACACACACACATATATTCTGTTAATGATTCTGACCTGTTGCCGGTTCAAGTAGGTGAAGTTTTTACACAATGATAGTGAATCAAAGAGAACCATAATCAAAGAAAATATAAGTAAAAGTATCAGTAGCGTTGTTAAACGGCGTTTAAATGTGGGTTGCCTATTCGGAAATTTTAACAGCGATTCTGGAGCACACTGTATATGGTACTAAGTACTATAAAGAAGATATTAATGGATGATCTGTGGGGAGAGAGGGAGAGGGAGATAATTTAACAATAGACTTATGGAAAGAAACGCAATATTAAAATTATGTAGAGGACATAGAAAGTCAAAATATGCCAAGTGATTTCAACCTAATTATATACATGTCAATGCAGTAAAATACATTTCAATCTAAATGCATGCACTTTAATAAAATACATCCCAGCATAATTAAATACATTGCAACTTAATTAAATATATTGGACCACAGTATTACAACCTGGAAATTTAGTTTGCATAACTAATTAAATGTATGTAAATATAATTAAATACATTTCAACCTAATTTAATACATAGCAAACTAATCAAATATGTGACAATGTAATTAAATATATCTTAACCTAATTAAGTGCATTTCAACGTAAATAAAAATAAATGCATGTTAACTTAATTGAATACCTTTCAACCTTTAAATGCATTTCAGCATGATTAAACACATTTCAACGCAATTAAATATAATTCAGTCTAATTAAATGTCAACATAATTTATTACACTCATATTAATGTATTAAATTATTTAATAAATTTGACCTTGTTAAATATATGCCAACATGTTTAAAAATATTTAAACGTAATTAAATACATTTCAATATCATTAAATAGGTGTGCATGTATTTAAATACACTCAATACATAAAATTCATGTCAATGTTTTAAAATTAAGTTCAATAGATTTAAATATATGTATAAATAGTTAAATGCACTTCAAACTAACGAAAATATGTGAACATAATTAAATATGGGAAAGAGAGGAATGTGTAGATTTATATTAAAAGAATTCGCATTTATTAGGACAATAGTAATATTTAGCATGTGTAATAGGAAGGATATGGAAGGATATCCTTCCTTGTGTAGCAAAACAGCATGTGCAGTGTATTTTGGAATGTGACGAAACCAAAAACTGGAAAAGTGGCAAATATTGAAAAAAAAAATTAAGGGTTTAGGAAACGTTAGCTAAATTAAGAAAAAAAATGGAAAAAGAAATCTTCAGAAACAAGATAAAAATAATGATGTTGAAGAAAGTGAGGCATGGTGGACTTTGAAATGTGAACGATTATTAACTGATTGGTGAATGAAGCATCAAGATTAAGCATCAACCAGATCGTTGATGTGCATTAGGTTTCAAGTTATGTAATTCAAGAAAATCATTCCATCGAAACCGATATTTTAGGCTTCAATATGATGAAATATAACAACAGTAAGTTTGCTTGCATAATATCGCGATTCGTGAAAACGATAATACTCTGCAGCAATTGTATGCCACATTTAATTAATGTCAATTTAACAACGCAGATATCCCAGTTTTAGTTCATTTTCTGAACTAAACCTTTCTTAGTTCTCTAATGCATCACCTTTGATTAAAATAAAGTAAAGCAAAGTGGACGGAGAGTATTAAAGTAGAAAATGTTGGGTCTGTACTACAGAGCTTATAAAAATGCAGTAGTTTCCCTCGTACGGAAACGGAACTCGCTCTCAAAGAAGATTTATGACATGAGGGCAGACGTGGTTAAGCCTGTTTTGGCAGAAGGCTTTGCGGTTTGTAATCTCCAACTCCTACATTCCTGGGTAGGCAGATTTGAATCGCCGACCAAGAAGTGATTGATAAACATTTCACGTCACTCCTACAACTTCTAGTTTCGCTTGTCAGTCGAACAAATGAGTTGTTTCCGGACTTCATTAATATTCAGCTCAATGAAATACGAAGTACAGTAAGAATAATTTTCTCGTAAGTACTCAGAAAACCGATGTAATGAACAGTCATTTAGTAATTATCTGCTATCATTACAGCTTTATAACTAAAGTAAACCCGGAGTTATAAGTATTGGGACCAGAAAGTAAGCAAGCAACTCTAATAGGTAAGATTAGTGTTATTTTTACATCTCATTTCAAGTATGTATACTTGAATATACTATATGAGGAAGTCCATACTTTCCGACCTCGCCGATAAGGATTAGCGCCTTCACAAAACCCTTATCTGGTGTCACACCTTATCTGTTAAGTAAATAATTGCAGCTGTAGCTTCCGCTCCGTTTTGTACAGTTGTTCAGATATAGTTGCATAAAGAAGGCTGTGTGTAGAAGATTGTGGCATGTTCAAAATGGAGTATAGGCCTGTTATTACGTTCTTCACAAAAGAAGAACTTACTCCAAATGAAATTAAACAGCGATTGGACGGTGTATATGGGGGAGTATCCCCCCTCATATTCTACCGTAACAGAATGGGTCAAACTTTTCGAATGGTTCGAGAAAACATTGAAGACGAAGAGCGTGCAGGTCGACCCTTGGAGGTGCTCACGCCTGAAAACATCGCTCTAGTGAGAGGAGAAATTATGAAAGACCGGCGGCTCACAGTTACAGAAATAGCAGCAAGGTTGGGCCTTTCTAAAACAACAGTCCTTCGAATTATTCATGAACATTTAAACATGAATAAGGTGGGTCTTGACTTCTTTCCTCAGCCCAAAAGCAGCAAAGAGTCATCTGTTGCCAGACATTTTTGGAACTCTGCCGTGGCAACGAGATAGAAGTTCTGCAAACTATTGTTACAGGAGATGAAACTATGTCCTCTACTATAATTCCATGTCCAAAAGAGTATCAGTGGAGTGGCGTAAACCTGGAGAAGCACCGCTTCTAAAGGCCAAGGTCACTCAGTCAACCAAGAAGATAATGGGACTGTGAAAGAATACACTTCATTGACTTCAAGGAGAGGAACACCACAGTAAATAGAAAGTACTATGCTGGCCTACTGCACAGACTACATGCTTCCATCAAAGAGGAATGGTGAGGAAAGCTGGGTGGTGGTGTGCGCCTTCTTCACAACAAAGCGCTTGTGTACACATCTCTTGTTGCAAAGGAAGCTGTGATGAAATGTGGCTTCATTGAAATCGACTATCGACCCTACAGCGCAGAGCTATTTCTGACTATTTCCTCTTATCAAAACTGAAGATGACCCTTTGAGGAAGGAAATTTATGTGTGACGAAGAAGCAATAGATGGTGTTTAGGCTCATTTTTTGCAGACAAGACTTCTGACTATTATGGGGGGGGGGGTTGAAATGTTAATTTAAAGATGTGAGAAGTGTATTGCAATAAAGGGTAACTATATTGAAAAGTGAAATATAGTTTTTGTCTTTGTCATACCTAGAAAATGGTTAGGCCGGAAACTTATTGACCTACCCTCTTATTATGTAGTCTATTGGAATATTTCCAAAAAAAAATTCAATATAAATTTACTAAAGTGAAAACATGTCTTAGGTGAAGACTTCACGTTAGGATGGAAAGCTAGTAGGAGAAATCTGCAGTTAAACATGAAAATCCAGGCAAAGTACATAATTGCCGTATTACAACGAGGATGCATTTAATGTTTTTGCGAATGAACGCATTAGAAATGCTTTTTCTTATTATTATTATTTTATGTTGCCCAGGCGGCTCGTTGCAGCATAAAGAGGGAGCGCGCAAATATACCGCTGAATGTACCAGGGCTGTACAGTAAAAAATAATCATAATAATATTTTTGACAATACATCTTTACTCATTCTCAATTTTTTTTATTGTCTTTCTTAAAGTAGATGCAATACACGTGTCTCAGCATTTCTGTCAGTTTTTAGAGACATGATGGAAACCATTTTTGACAGGTCCTTCAGGATGGCTTTTGCAACCTTCATCACTGCTGCTGGTGATGGAAAATGCCTCCCGCGAAAGTTTTTCTTCAATTTGGATAAAAGGAAAAAGTGATATGGGGCTAAATCTGCATACGGGCAGTAGAGGGACACACTTCACATGATTTTTGTAAGATATTCAGTACAACGTTCCTGATGTGCAGCCGTGTATCATCGTGACGCAGCATCCAGCATGTTTCCCGCTAATGCCTTTTACAGTTTACACGGCATCTCTGTATTATTGCACAGTTATTGTTGTGTGTGCAGGTCCTACATACTCTTTTCTTTAACAGTGTCTAACGCCCGTCTTTACTACTGAGACATCACACTGATGATACACGAGATGAAATTATTAATTGGGGAAGGATTTTTTTAATGCAGGAAGGAAAACGTTCCAGGCCTACGTTTTACGGTACCTCCCCAGCCTTTGCCATTTATGAGGACTGAGGAAAACCTGGATAATACTCAGTCAGGGAGGACGGTGCTGGTGAGAATCGAACCCTAGTCCGCACATGAATCCGCGGTGTACGACATGTGATAAAACATTTCTTGAATATTGAAAATTGAGATGACCATAACTTTCCCATCCGAAGCAACCACTGTGGCTTTTTTGATGTTGGGATGGTGGAGATTTCTTCACAGAGCTTTGCAGTTGGCTTTCAGGGTCGAAATGATGTAGCCAGATTTCATCAGCAGTGATTGCTTTTGAAAGAAACTGCGCCTCTTCCTGTAACGTCATCGTCAACTGCATGGAAAACTGCACGCGAACGTTCTTTTGTTGGGAAATTAACTGTCTTGGAGCCCACCGTGCACCATTAGCAACGTGTGGGTGACACCAAGTAAAATGTTAAGAATTTATGAGAGTGTTCTTAATGTAAATAATCTCTCACAGCGACATCGGCGGCGGCGGCGGTGGCAGTGGTTTTTTTCCCCCCGTTAGAGCACAAACTGGAGCGTCGACCTCACATTCCTTTGAAATTGATTACCTTCCCTCTTTAAACATTTTAAATCATCTTGTAGTTGTGCTATAGAGAAGAACAAACTCTCTATAGGCCTCCTGTAACTTTGCATGGGCCTCAGCTGAAGATTTTTTTAGACGACAGCAGATTTTCAGAATAGAAATTTGTTCATCTTGTTGACCTTTTGTTTCAAGTTTGAAAGCTGTAGGATGAAGGCGCTACAAAAAGCATTGTATACTTTCAATGTTAGCGGATTCCAAAGGAATGTAGTTATTGCGGTTGTACTTATGCAAAGATTTTTGAAAAAATTATTCAAATCTCCATCGATCATGCTACAAAAAAATTTACGATGAAAAATTTTGACTATGTCTGTGTTAATGCTCTGTATGCCGCAGCTGTTTTTCTCAACGAAAATCGGTGTGTGCCATTGAAATAAAATGAGAAAAATAGTTTCTGAAAAAGAGTGAAATCAGATAATTAGGAAAGGAGATTTACCTGTAACCCAATGCTTAAAAATTATTCTAGCGGCACCAATATTTGCTTCTTCACCGGAAGAAAAAAAAAAGAAAAAAAAAACAGTACCATTTAAATAGAAAATTATTTTTAAATTAGGGAAAGCGGACCATTAAGAATATTGGTACTTGAAAACCGAATTTAGAAAGCACTCAACTATTTAATTTTCTTCCTCTTGTTTCAAAAGTTAAGGAGAAATTAATTCAGCATATAAACTGTATTTATAACGATGCATATGTTTTATATTTAACAAAAACATCGTCATGAAGATAGCAAATGTGAAATATAATATAATGTGTTTAAGAATTATATTTGTATGTAATAGCGCTCTGTGGTAACCTTCAGAAAACGTTTGCTTTACAACAACATTTAAATTAAATGTCAAAGCCAATGAAAATCGATATAACTTTCGATTGTTTATTGTTGATTGTGAATATTTGCTTAGTACATTGAGATCGTTTTTAAATAGTAACATGTTTTTGTTTTATTGAAACATGAGAACATCTTAAACAGACAATGTAACTCGAAACGTTCTGTTATTTCTCTATAGTTTAGTGAATGTAAAAATGATATCAAGGACTGAGTTAATAAACATGGTTACATTTAAAAATGCACACAGTATGGATGTGGTTTCTCTTTTGTAATACATATAGATTGCAAGAATTCTAATTTTGTTTCCCTAATACCACACAGTAATGGCTTATTTCACTTCATTAATTAACAAAGCCTACTTTGAATTTTATGTTAATTTTTAAAGTTATTCAACGCGGCGAAGAATTCGCTCAGTTCACGCAGCTCCCTAAGTGTATGTTTAACAAGTAACCAGATAAGGTAAGAAAGAAAAAACTCGATTTTGGTGGCAGCGGTTCCTAATGTTTACAGATTAGGCTTTTCCCTGTGTTGCACCACTACTGAAAGTGTTTCTTTCGGAATAATGTAAATGTTGCTCTTGCGTTACGCAGTACGTATTGCCACGGCTGTCATAGTTTTCGGATAGCACCACATTCGCCCGGTCTTCAGGAACTCCTAATCCTGCAAACACAGCTTGAGCCCAAAGTTCGACGCTACTGGGCACATGTCCAAATCCTCCGCTGTAATCGATTTTGCAGAGACGGTCAAACGACGGGCGTTAATAATTAAAGAGCGCGCTTTCTGAACGACATTTGCATTTGGCTTGATGATGGCCTCCCGGAACGTGGTTCACTATTAGCCATTCTTTGAACCTGTTAAACCACTTTAATTTATGTAACCCCCCCCCTCCATAGCGTGCTTCCTTCCGTTCTTACAACTTGTTTCCGCTGGAAGTCTCCAAACTTGTGATAAACTACAGTGTTCCGTCATCTTGGGCGAAATGAAAGTATCACTGTGCTTATAAATAGAGAGGGAACTGAATGAGCATTTAAATTAATAAAGGGTACTTTAGACTTTTATATTTGAATTTAAACTTGAAAAAGTCGTCACGCAGGAGCTGCGTAAACTTAGCGAATTTCTCAGCTAGTTCATTTTGTTTCATTGTTGTTATTTTTGCACCAAGAAATCGATGAACGGTTGAATACATTTTAAAAAAATATTTACATGAATACACCACTATAGTCCGGAATTATCTGAACTTCTGGCCGCTAGAGCGTTAACAGGCCCACACACGCAAGTACGCACACACAGCTTTAGTTTTAGCTATTTTTTTTAATAATTGTTAATCGTTATATGCCTAGTTTCATTGGGAAAGAACAACTTCCTAGCATGAACTTAAAAAAAAAAAAAAAAAAAAAAAAAAATATGATCTTATTAAATTCTGAAATAAATTAAAAAAAACTGTTACTATTTAAAGTAATTTTCAATGTACTAAGCAAATATACACAATCAACAATAAATAATCGAAAGTTTCGTCGATTTTCATTGACTTTGAAATTTAATTCAAATATTATTGTAAAGCAAACGTTTTCTGAAGGTTATTATAGAGCAATCTTACATACAAACATAATTATCAAACACATTAGATTAATAATTTACAGCTGCTACCTTCACGACAGTGATTTTGTTAAATATAAACATATGCATCATTATATACAGTTTGCGGGTTGAGTTGATTTGCCCTTTTATTTTGAAAGAATAAAAAGGAAATTAAATGCATGATCGCTTTTTAAATTCGGTTTGCAAATGCAACCCTACTTCCAATGTCCAATTTCCCTACTTTTAAGAAGCTATTTGTCTCATTTTTGAAATGATATTACCGAGTTTTGTTGTGGGCAACAAAAGAAGAAGAAGAAAAAAAAAGACGAACATTGGTGCCGTTAGAGCGAGTTTTAAAATTTTGGTTTCAGTTAAACCTTCACTGTTAATGGCCCGATTTCCCTAACTTTCATAAAGCATTTTTATTGTTTTCTTGTGAATTCTTTAGCAAGTTAAGGAATTGCAGAGCACTAGAGCAGAGAAATTGCTGCCACTATAGCGTTTTTTAAATTTCGGTTTTCAGGTATACTCCTACTCCTAATGGCCCTATTCCCTGATTTTCAGAAACTAATTTTCTTATATTATTTAAATGGTATATACGGAGTTTCTTTGCGAAAAAAAATAACGGTTAGAGCGATTTTTAAATTTTGGGTTTCAGGTAAATCCCAATTCCTAACAATCGGATTTACATCATTTTCAAAAACTATTTTTCTTATTTTGTTTTAATGGCATATATCCAGTTTCGCTGAGAAAAAAATTACGGCCGTTAGAGCGATTTTTAAATGTTCGCTGTTGGTTAAACTCTACCCCCCGCCCCCCAATAGTCGGTTTTGTTGCAACGAACTCAATGAAACGTTTGTTATTTGATTGTTCATTTTTATCGTGGTTTTTGGTGTCTAGTGAATAGTATCGACAGAAATTTGAAGAAAATTTTCAAAAATCTTTTCATAGGTACAACCGCAATAGCGAAATTCGCTAAAAATGAACACAAAACGCAATGCGATTATAGGCAAACATAGCGTTACTGACGGAAAAATAAATATCATCAACATGCCATACAGAAATTTCCGTAAACTTTAAGTAAAGAAATCAAACAGGGTAGAGTTGTTCAGTGACAGAATCCATGCCTGACTTCCTAGTTGCAATTGTGGGAGAGCTGTGAAGTGGAACTGAAAAGGCACAGCTGAAAGAAGAAAAGTTTAAGGATGTTAATGTACTGAAGAGGGCACAAAAACATGTCTTTGCTCTCACAGCGACAAAGAACTACTTCAATAGCGAACTTTGTTTCCCTCGGGAAAATTCTGCAGACGGAGGGAGGGTTTCCCTGCAGTTGGAGGTATGCAAACATTCGTCGCACTCTAACGATGCTAGAGCCACGTGACTCGAAGGTCACGGGTTCATACATGGCGAGGATCAATAGAATTTTCGAGCGACGGAGTTAACAAGCCCTATCTGGTTTAGACAGGTAGCATAAGCACTGATAACACCATAGAAATCTGAACGGTGGGCTGTTTTGTGAGAAAAATAAGCCCAGAAATTGAAAGTGCCCCATGTATTTCCTTATCGTTAAAAGAGGGGATAACTTAGCCGCGATATTACCATTACAGAAGTTTCACAACTTCCGTTCGTCTTTTCAGCAACAGAGAAACTGTATGTGGCTGTAGTATGGGGAACACCCAGTATACGTTATTATATGAAAGTATATACAAACTTTAATCTATGAACTGTAGTACTGCTCAAACAAATTAGAGAATACATGTTTAAATCAAAGCCATATTCATACAATGTAATTTTTAACAGTTACATGTTATGTTTTGAAGCATTGTTTAAAACTGGATTAAAGGTTTACGATTTGCTAGTTTTTCTCTGAATAAATTAGCGAAGTTTCAAGAGCTGTTGAAATCAAAGTGAGTGCTCTTTGACCTTTTTTTTTAATCAATTTTTCGGTAGTAGGAAAATTTTATTTTGTGATCTCTGAGGCTGATACAGAGCAATGAAACAAGTCGCACAAGTAGCTGCTTGGATTGAAGATGACCGTTCCAGGATTCTTCATGCCAGCCCTTCTTTCATCCATAGGGTTTGGAGGCGATATATAGAGACAGATGGATACAAGAGCCAGCCCGGACAAGGGCGTAAGAAGAAGACAACAGAGATACAGGATCCTATCAGCTTTGCGCAGACGCAAATCTACAGTCAGAGATCTACAAAATGATGTACGAACAACTGGAGCGATGATTTCTGAACAGACTGTAAGAAACAGACTGATTAATGTAGGGTTGAGATGTAGAAACTCCTTTCAAGCCCCTCGTTTCAAGGAAGCCCGGCTGAGATTTGCTCAGAATCATCTCAAATGGTAGCTCTGTCAGTTTGACGGGTTGTGATGGTCGTACGTGTATGGAGACATCCTGGTGAACTTCTTTGCTCCAGCCACCATTATTGAACATGACAGATTTGGAAGCAGTTCGATTATGGTTTGGGCTGCCATTACTATTGAGTCACGGACAGAGCTTCTTGTTGTGTCACTGCAAATAATGCTGATATTTACATTAATTACATTATCCTTCAACATGTCGTACACTTTGCTTATGGTATGAATCCAAATTTTCTTCTAATGCATGATCATGCTAAATCTCATATAGCACGGAGTTCCAAAGATGTGCTGCAAGAATGCCAAGTTCAGGCGATGGACTGACCTGCATGCAGTCCTGACCTCAATCAGGTTGAGCATCTGTGGGATGTACAACTTGTTCGCGAGCGTCGTGCTGTGCCACAGAACCTGGGAGAACTCGCAAATTCACTCACTTAAGAATGAGAGAGAGAATCCTACAAACATGTGGGTGTTATGAAATCATCGCAGCTCAAGGACATACTAGGTACTGAGTGTTGAAATAACCATAGAAACATTGATTACTAAACGATGCAATCTTGTGTTTCCACTTTGTTTTGATCAACAATTTGTGAAGAAAATTTTTTACTGCTTGAAAAGAATGTGTAACAACATTCTCAATAGATGTTTTTGTGAGATGAACATGCCATTTAATTTTTATAACTTTTTTTACTTTGACATATTGAAATTCTTTTTATGAGCTTTTAAAATGGGTAAATAATCGCAGGAAAAAAATCCATGACGATCCAAATCAGTCAATATATATAATAAAATAATAAAAACTGGCTTTACTGATCCCAAATGTACGGAAATATTTCTATCTGACTCTTAAAAACATCTTCACCCAGGTAGAACCGAGGCATTTTATCTAACTTCCGGGCTCTGAATATTAGTCACCAAAAATAATGTAAATTATAAGGTTATCAATTCAGTGTCAGCTGATGCCTATGTCGCTAAAACGAAAAGTGATCTCTTAATCCCATTTAGTATTCGATCAGCATGATGAAAATCACAAGTTTAATTTCCAGTTTATCAAAACATTCTACACAAATCTATTTCACCTGCCCCGTCAACAGCGAAGAGACGTCACGCATGCGCAATTAGCTGATTTTTGGCGCTGGTTAGAGATATTTATATTGACTGGAATTACTCGTAAAACCATTCTCAAGAAAGTTTGTAATTAGAAAACTTTTTGTTTCGAGACTCATAAAGCTACAGTTAAGAAGCAAACATTCAACCAGGAACAGATGCAGCGGTTGAACTTTGTTCCCATCTTGTACCGAGATTTAAACGTGAACTAAAAGTAGCCTTGCATTGATCGATGTAGTTGGAAAAGAAATCTGCCTCTGATGGAGAAGGAAATAGAGTTTACGTCTTGTGTGTTTTCTGATTGACGTGTTGGTTTGAACACCAACCTCTTAGCTCCGGAACGCTTCTTATCGAATGAAAATCGGAGGCTACCCTTGAATTCCTTAAAGTTTCTGTGTAACGTATTTTGAAAGTTCAGGGAAAATGAACCGTGAGAGGTTTAAAGTTGGATTGGTAGGCAGAAAGTTTTCAATTGTGCCTGTTCGTATTTGAGCGAACGACCAAATACATTCACCTTTAAGTAGATATGTAGATATATATGGGTGTAATATTTAGCATTAACACCTTTGAACTAAAAACAATTTTAGTAAATTAAAATCACCATTTATCACAACAGGACTCTTCCTGCAAGACTGAAACTTCCTGCTGTACAAAATAATGTAAATGATACAGTTAAAATGGAGTTATAATCGAGAAAGATGGAAGCATCGTGTTGAAGTGTTTACAACTCTAGCAAGTTGCTTTCCACATGTCAATTCAAGATAGAGATTTTTTGAAACCCACGTCGAATAACATTCATTTGTTCATCCGCACAGCACTACTAAATCCTATTTACTTCTAGCTTCAGAATAAACTGCCGCGTATATCATTAACCGTTAAATAAAAAATATATTAATTAAGTGCATACATAAAAATCTGCAGTAAGAGTTGCAATTCCGAAAAAAAAAATGGTCATGCTGTGGTGCAGATTAAGATCTTTATGCGCTTATACATTGAAATGTAGTACATGTAAATTATTAATAATGTAGATACAGAAAAGCAATTACATTTAATACACGAATGCAAAAACGGTAACCTGCCTATCATGTGATAAGGATATAAATTTAAAAAGCTAGGCATGCATATGCCTATTTCTAGTTTGAAGAAGCTCAACAAAGCATGAGCGATAGATCGGATGTGAAACAGTCATCACTGGAAGGACTGTTGTTTTAGAAAGGCCCAACCATGCTGCTATTTCTTTAACTTTTAGCCGCCGGTCTTCCATAATTTCTGCTTCCACAAGAGGGATATTTTCAGGAGAAAGCACCTCCAAGGGCCGACCTGCACACTCTTCGTCTTCAATGCTTTCTCGACCCATTTGATTAAGTTTGGCCCATTCTTTTACGGTAGAATATGAGGGAGATGCTTTCCCGTATACACCGTTCAATCTCTGTTTAATACCATTTGGAGTAAGTTCTTCTTTTGTAAAGAACGTAATAACAGGCCTATACTCCATTTTGAACATGTCACAATCTTCTACACGTAACCTTCTTTATGTAGACAATCTGATCAACTGATTACAGCGGAACTGGCGTTACAGCTGCAATTATTTACTTAACAGATAAGGTATGACACCAGATAAGGCTTTTGTGAAGGAGATTATCTTTATCGACGAGGCTGGAAATTAATGGACCTACCCTCGTACGTTTACAAAAGTATAAACTTTGAATTCCGTGATGCCCGCGAGCATTATTTTATAACCACGACGATTAGCCAATTTTTATTACCCGAGAACCTCCACGGGTGGCCGAGGTCGTTATAGCGCGGACTCATGAGTGGTAGGTCTTGGGTTCGAATCCCCCAGGATGAGGTTTTTTCAAGGTTTTTCTCCGTCCTCATAAATGGTAAATGCCGGGAGATACCCTAAACTTAGGCTTGGATCGTTTCCTTCCTTTAAAAATATCCTTTTTCAATATATAATTTAATCTCTTGTATCACCAGTGTCCACCGCATGTGGTGCCTCAGTGGTAAAAACGGACGTTAAACACTGTTAAAAACATACGGGAGCACCAGGTTAAGAACTGGGAGTAGGGGGGTTCTTTTTACTAGTAGAGTGCCTGCAGACAGAAAGCTAATATCAGTACATTCCTATAGGGCGACGTTAGCAATGAAAATGATTTCGTAGTAGAAAACTTTACGACATCTAATTCGCAGTCTCTATGATGCCGTGCTAACGATTTGTTTTCGGAATTGCACGTGTTGACACACGTGCAGAAGCAATCGATGGTCACTGCTTGCTCCGTTTGCGCAATGGGTCTATGTTTGGATTTGGCAACAGCGATCGTGTTTTTTGCTTGTCTTTGTCAAAGCGTATGAATTATGATTCTGTGAAGTTATTTTTGTTTGAAGTCGTAAAACCGAGGAGAACAGCTTGTCTTTAAATATTCACCACTCATTGTGAACGCTGTCCGCCACAGATGTCGCTTTTGACATAAAGCTGCACCCGGCTCGGAAAACAAGGTTTTGATTGACATTTAAAAAAATCAAATATAAAGTTAGTTACGTTTAAATGACTGATTAATGTTTTCCATCTCCACGAAATGTGTGTGGTCAGTAAATTGTAAAACGTATTAATTTATTCGTATATTATAGTGCTTAAAAAGATGTGCTAAGTATTATATGCCCTCAGTTGTGTTTATAATTAATAATTGTTAAATAATATTGGAATTAGATCTCATATGTATATTAATACAGTGATCTCTTCCAGATGGGCTTCAAGCTCATAATCTACTGTTGCTGTCGAGTGTTAGATTTTTCTTGATTTAATCGTTATTTTCCTCGTATAAAAACGGTGAATATGAAATAGGAAGGTAACTGAACTGCTTTTAACTGCGGCATATTATAACGGAAAGGGTTACCTTCAACACGTTCCAGCCATTCACGATTTGCCACGAATATAGTCATTACTGCAGATCCAAATTCGATATAGAATGGCATTTGTAGTGAAAATAGTTTTTCTCTGCGTTTTTTCTTGTCTCAGATTCCATTGCATCAACACTCTTTTGCTTTATTTCCCTTCTTCCCAAAAGTGGTTGGTACATCCTGTTACCTGCAGGTCTATCTGCATTCTCGCTGGGTTTGTGTCATTGGTGAAAAGATGCCCGGATACGGAAATGTGGGAATTGCTCTGTACTCCCCAGTTGGCTAGCGGCGTAACAATGCACAGTAAATGATCCGCTCAGGATCACAAGATATTTAAAGTATGGAGTCGTTTCATCATCTCCACTCCACACGAGACTGGTAAAACATTTCCCTTAAATGACAGTTCTTAGTGTCCCTCCCTCATTGCCTCGGATGTAGAACAGTGCAGTTAACCATCTCTGTCACAAAATGTTGACGAGGAGAAGTCAAAACTTATCCTCGCTCTTGTTTTTCCAATTTGTTTACACAAAATAAGTGTTGAACAAGTACGTCTTTTTTACACACAGACTCCTTCCGTTTCCATGCACTTAGTTCAGCGGTCGACAAGCTCTCCAACAATAAGATATCCGGTTCTCAAATGATCAATTTCACTGACGAATATGAGCGGAGAATTTGTCCCATCTGTCAGCTGGGAAAATCATAGGCACATATTCCAACTGAATGTAAAGGTACGGTAGAATGAAGGGAAAAGTATCAACCACACTCCTTTACAGGATCCACAATAGGGAGATGGTCATGCTGGGCTTTGCTGGCAGGCAAGGAAAGAGAGGGGAGATTAGGTGAATTTCTGATAGCTTGAGTCTGAAAAGGCTGATAACCGGGTAGGGGATTTCGGGCAAAACAAATCCAGCTGTGTGTGATACATTATGGGACATATAGGATGTCAGAGTGTTAATGAACTACACCGAAATAATTTCAGAGAGTATAGAGATGTCGGATATAAGTAATTTGGGATAGTAAATATATTGCCTATCTGTTCATATTTCGAAGCTATGGCTATAAGTTTCTAAAGCGCCAGTACGCCACTGACTAATAAAAAATACCCCTCGAAAGCAAACACACGATAACGAAGGCAGATTTCTGAACGTATCACTCTGGCGTCATATTTATGACATTAGCTTTCCATTGAGAGATCGTCATTTGTTTACTAGTTTGACTCTGGTTCATCTGTTTTTTTGTTTTCTTTTTTCTTTTTCTTTTTCTTTTTCCTTTTTTTTTTTTTTTTTTTCCTGATTGACCTTATAATACAACTTATGTATTTATGTTTCAATTTATACACTTAAATCTTAACATATCAATTCATATAATTACAAGCCTTGTAGTTGTTATTGTACTTACCAATCAGAATCACGTCCTGCATATGTATTAGGCAAATTAAGTTTTAGGCATCATGTTAGTGGTAAGCTTATTAGTCATTGTATGTTGGTAACACATTCATTGTTGAGAAAGAGGATAAAACTTCAGACCATAAAGTAAATTTCACTCACAATTCTTTAGTTGCTACATTTCAAATTTAACAAAAAAAAAAATAAATAAATAAATAAATAAAAATAAAATTAATGCCATACCATGAATTGAACCCTCGGTTTGCGGAACATCAGTTTTTGCGTAATGCATTACGTCAAGCAAAGATTTCCTTTTAGAGAAGGCTGCATAATGTAAGCAGGCAGTTAATACATGTTCACTGTCGCACTGTCAAATGATTATATGAGGCATTTTTATGGCATTAAATCTTGAAAATTCTGATAACAAGCTGCGGAAAATCGATATTTCTATGCTCTCAAGGCAGTATTAAAGACATTGTAAATTATTTTTTCATCCGGTTTTGCTTTAACACCATATAACCGCGTTATGTATTGCTGTGGACCATACATCGCCTATCTCAAATTGTTTATATACGACATCTCTCCACACTCTGAAAATATTTCGATGTAGTTCATTAACATCCCTGCATGTGTGTGTGTGTTTAAAATTATGCTCCTGGATTATTTATTTTATTTTATTTTTATATGCTTATTCATTTGCTTGATTAACAGCTGAAAACATTGAAACCACGGTGACTTGATTGGAATGAAACACAAAAACCCCTCCACAAAATCGGTTTTTACACCAAGGAATGAATCCACGTGTCATTCATGAAGCAGCCCTGCACACGGTTAAAGTCGGGGTCTGGTGTACGGTATCCACACAGAGAACGGTGGGGCCAATTTTTGGACACTGCAGAGTATCGCCGGATTTTCAGGAGTTTGTTGAGCTACTGGACGATGTAGAGCTGGATCATGGATATTTTCAACAAGATGGCGCTACATGCCATTTCATGGCGTTTCTTTGACGACCGGATAATCTCCAAGAACCTGTGGTCACTGAGATATCCTGATTTGACAACACCGGACTTCTTCCCATGGGGTTGCTTAAAAGACAGGCGATCTGCTGCACAACATTATACAGAAGATTGATGATATTGACAACACAGTCCTGTAACTGGAGGGTAGGGACGACATGTTGTGGTATGTCTTATGCAGGAAAGAGCACATTTTCAACATTTTCTATAGAGGTTAACAATCTCTCACTACATTGTGGCTAGCATCATTCGTTTTGAAATAAAGAAATGTGTCATTTCTATATAAATCAGTCTGTAGTGTTTCCATGATGAAAACTCTGTTATTTTAATTGGCGTTGTTGATTTCTGCACTCTTGAGCGCAAAGAGGACCCATTTCTCAGGAGGGACACTATGACGTATCCCAAAACAGATTGTCGTGGAAACAGAGACATACCTCAAGCGATTGCCAATCTAAGTGCTTCGATACGAGCAGGCTAACAGCTGAAAACAAGCAACTTTCACATATGTTCGATATTGAGCCGTGAATTCACGTCATTATTTTGAAGTGCACTCGATTGCTCGCTCACATGTTGGGCATATTGATGGTATCTGCAGTGAAATGTGCACGAAATACAGACAGGGGTCGGCAGAGAATTTTGTGGGGGAGAGGTTTGTTTATTTTTATGTGTAAGCCTTGATCTGGGTTTTATATTCTGGTTCAGAACTTCAGAGCTTTTTATAATTTTTCCTTCTTCCGTAATTTTTTCAGACAAATTTCTAAATATCTTAAAATTCTTACATTAATAAAAAAAAAAAAAAAGAGGAAGCTGCGTAAACTAAGCGAATTTCTCACCAAGTAGAATAACTTTAAAGGAGAACATAAAATCCAAATTATGGCTTTATTAATTCATGAAATAAGTTATGGCATTACTGTGTGGCATTAGCATTACAAATTCCAAAGTTAACTGTGTAATAAACGAAAAACTGAACTATAATGCATTACTTAATCACATTTTTTTCCTCTTCAAAACCACTTGAAAATGAATGTTATAGTGAAATTACTCTAAAATTCAAAGTAAGCGTAACAAAATTAGAATTATAGCAAACTATAACTATTACATAAGAGAAACCTCGTTTTTAGAATTATTATTATTATTATTATTATTATTATTATTATTATCATTATTATTATTATCATCATCATCATTAACATTAAACCATAACAATTATTGGTATACTACCAATTAAGTGAAATATATGACCACTGTTGGACAAAGCTATACTGTGTGGGTATTTTTAAACATTTTTAAATGTAATCATGTTGATGAACTGAGCTTTTGATATCATCTTTACATTCACTAAAATAGAGAGAAATATTCGAAAATTTCGAGTTTCATTGTGTATTTAAGAAGTTCGTATGTATCATTAAAACAAAAAAATGTTACTGTTTGAAAACAATTACAATGTACTAAGCAAATATACATAGTCAACAATAAACAGTGAAATTTCCATCCATATTCAGTGGCTTTGAAATTAAATTTAAATGTTATTGTAGTAAAAACATGTAATGCAAACGTTTTCTGAAGGTTATTACAGACCGCCCTTACATACAAATTTAATTCTCAAACATACATTAGATTAATATTTCACATTTGCTGTCTTTACAATGATGCGTTTATTAAACTTAAAACAAATGCATCGTTATAAATAGAGTTTTTATTGTGCGTTAAATGGCCCTTTTATTTTGAAATAATTGAAAGAAAATTAAACGCTGGAGCGCTTTTTAAATTACGGTTTTTATATATCTCCTACTCCTAATGGTCCGATTTCCCTAATTTTCTGAAACGAATTTTCTTGTTTTATTTAAATTGTGTATACTGAATTTTGTTCTGAAAAACAAACAAATATTTGTGCCATTAGAGTGATTTTTATATTTTGGGTTTCAGGTAAACCCCCACTTATAATGGTCTGTTTTCCTTTATTTTCAGAAACTATTTTTTTATTTTATTTAAATGGTATTACCGAGTGTCGTTGCGAAAAAAAAAAAAAAACAAATATTGGTGCTTGCATGAGCGATATAATCCGAGTTCGCTGATTTTCAGAAACAAATTTTCTTGTTTTATTTCAAGGGCATATGCCGAGTTTCCTTTTAAAACATTTAAAATTGCAGCCGATTTTTAAATTTCGCTTTAATCCCCACTCTATAAATTTCGGTTTTCAGGTACCCCACTGCTAATGGCCCGGCTAATGGCTAATGGCTAGAATGATTTTTAAATTTTGGATTACAGGTAAACCCTGACATTTAATATTCAGATTTCACTAATTTTCGGAAACTATTTTAATGGCATATACTGAGTTTCGTGAGAAAGAAGAAATATTGTGGGCGCTAAAATGATTTTTAAATTTTGTTTGAAATTTTCGCTTTAGTTTAACCTCCCATCTGCAATGGGCCAATTTTGCTGGTTAACGAACTCGACGAATCATTTGTTAATTGATGGTTATTGCCGAGTTTCGTTGAGCAAAATAAAAACTTGTGACCGCTAGAGCGTTAACACAGACATTTATTCATTGTCGTTTTCGATGCCTAGTAGACAGAATCGATAAAGATTTGAAAGAAAATTTTAAAAATCCTTTCATGGAATAATTCCTTTGGAATACGCTAATATTAACGATAGGCGGTACTTTTTATTTGAATTCTTGTTTCAATATTTGAATGCTTCGTCGAAGGCCTTCCAGGGCCGCAAATGTTGATACTAACTGCTCTTCATTGCTTCTAAAATTAGTTCACTCTTGTTGCACAGCCCTAAATCTGAGTAATGTTGGTGTGGGCATCTCCCTGGCAGCGGAAACATTTTCCGCACATGTTCCTTAGCTCGCAATTTGTGAACAAGCTGTGAACATTTTTTTTTTCACGCAAATTTTGTGTTAAGCTAAAGTTTGAAATAAGAGTCAGAAAGGAAGAGTATCGGCTCGGTAATATAAAGAATATCCATGGTTTTAGTTGTAAATGATTCTGTGCTTAATATTATAAGGGTAGAATATAATGGAAATATCCTGAACCGACATTTCTGTCCTTGCTGATCTTAAGGTCACCAATTGGGCAATGTGAGTTCTGTTCGATGTTATATCTTTATCTTCAAGGTAAATGAATGACAGAAGCATATAGGATGATGACTATTCAATTTTTTAATTTCTTTATACGAAAGATTATAACTCACTAAAATGCCTACCGCAAACTCTCTGCAAAATTGCACCCTTTCTTCATAGAGGTAATATCGTTCTTTATTACAAGGGAAAAGCCTCTTCCGAAGCCCTCGCAACTTTTCCTTAACGTCTAGAAAATGTTTAAATGTCAAGGAAGCCAAATATAGACTGTATGGTTGATGAATTTGAGCCCCCTTTTCTTGCAGGAACGCAATGTGCAGAATATTTGGCAGCGTTGCAGTAAAGATCCTCGCTGTCCTGAATTCTGTTTTCTTACTGTAGATTTCTGAATAGACTCCTCACATAATTTGGGATGATGTAACTTATATTTTTTTTGACGGTGAGAGATTCCCCTTCGCTACGAGCCATTGTGTATGGTGTGATGTCCAAAGGCTTGAATCATCGCCCTATAACGCAGTTTCCACTGCAGGAGACTGCGCCGGAGAACAGGAAGGGCGATGTTACCCCAAACCTCCTGGCAGACTTTCCAGAGACTCTCGACTCTTGTGGGATGTCTAGAAGCAAGGTCTTGTTTCAGCAGAGCGCAAAATTCCATGACTGGTGCATCTGGTGAACTCACAAGGTCTCTTTTAAAAGACATCAAATTGACACCCATTTCTGTGTCCTCTGGCGGTAGTAGGCAAGGGATGATCTAGCAGTGTGACTGGATGACTTATCCATGTGCATGCAAACATTTGGAGCACGCGGGCAATCTCGTCATCAAAATTGAATCCATGGCGATCTCTTGCAAGTAGGCTGCATTGTTGGAAACTTTGTGAATTTTGAGTTACTCCTGAGGGCAGCAACCTGCACCCACCATGAGAACTTTTCTTTGTTTTCTCGGGTGAAGCTGAGCTGCCCTTTTGGTCCACTGGACGGTGGGGTTAATTTGCATCATATAGAAAACACAAGCTTCATTCAAAGAAACCACCCATTGCTACTTTTCGTCTGCCAGATGTTCATATAATTTTCTAGCATAGTGAAGCGCTCTTTCAAGCAAGACAAGTGCGCATACTTTATACCTGCGTTCTAAAGCAAAATGTTTAAATGTTTAAACCTTTAAACATTTAAACCTTTAAATGTTCCAGTGTGGTTGGCAATGCTGGATTTTCTTGTGACATTGCAGCCCTCACCTTGTCCACTGCGTGTTGGTTGTAACCTTTTTCTCGTTGAAAATGGGATATTTTGTGATTAACATAATATTCGTGTTATTTATTAACGTTCCGGTGTATAACATAAAAATTGTTATAAAGTGTATTTTGCCGAGGTGGAATAGAAAAAAAGCTGGTTTAATTAAGTCCCCAAATATAAGCTGAATACGTCACACGCTGTTTGTTCAGGAGTTGACAGATGTTAAATCACTATTATTGTAGGGGGGTTCCGCTTTTAGCTGGAATTTGTTGCTACCTAGTGAAGCAAAGCGCTGATATAAGAGATGGGAGGAACATTCTTGACAATTGTAACGCGCTTCCTGTGTAGGAAGGAGGGAAGGAAACTGTTCCTGGAATGCGGAGAAATTCGCGAGTAATTAGTGAAGCAAGTCGTCGCTATGCGGCAGCACAGTCTGGCAGCCCATCAGGTCAATAAAGGTCAACTCTCCTTGGGTAGCACGATTTTCTGCTTCTCGAGCTTTGTGTATTTTGTTTATCTCTTGGAAATGAAGTTGCTTAGGGAGTTTAAAGCGACATTTTTCTTGAAAGAGCACTTTAATTCCAGCATCTATTACTGCGAGAAATGTTAACTATACGGACTAGGCATCTCCTTTAAATTTCTTTCCTTAAATTTTCAAGAAAAGCATTTGAGGTTTTCATACAAATAAGTTAACGTTTTTATTATTTTCTGAATTTCTTTATTTTCTCAGGGAAACTAATGAAACCCTAACTTTTCAAATTCCTAGCCTAGTCACGGGCACACACAACTCACCTGTCCAAACTCACCATTCCCCACGCGGTCTTAGAACTAACCCGCATATGTGTGTTGTACAGTAGCGATTATTTTGCGTGTGCAAGCACTGGTCACTGAATAACACTTTTGGCAGGTTTCAGCGCTGAACGGGAGTCAGAAAGTCCGCACTTATGATTGTCACGTAAGCCATTACGAACACTTAAACGCTTAAAATGTACATTTACTCGCCATTATCAAGCAACAAGGTGCTTGAGATTATGAAATTAACCATTTCCACAGCAGTTATATCTAAAAAAAATGTTATTTTTCAGTTCATCTCATGTGTGTGGATTTGTGTTGTACACTTTTTCCTTTAATGCCAACCAGAGATAAAAAAAATCGCAGGGGGATCATGTTGTTTATGATGACCCTATCGTCGAATATTTCATGAATTGTATGCAAGGAGACATGGATTCCATGTGCCGTAGCAGAGTCCTGTTGGAAAGTCCCGAACCTAGGTTACCTCACAGTTGATTCAGGGAAAAGGGGTTGCAAAATATTCTACAAATATCTATCACTCTTAATTGTCTCTGCAAACAAAATAGGGTGTGTTATTCTCTTGCCGCTAAAAGCGAACCACACTTCTATTATTTGGTCATGCGGGGTTTTTCGTGAAGCAGGTTAGATTGTTCTGAATTCCAGTGTCGATTGTTTTGTAAATTAACATGGAACCAAGATTTGTCCGTAAAGAAAATTAGATTAGGGTCAATTTCTCCGTCATACACACTATTCCAAATACATTCACAAGATCTACTCCTGGATACAGTCACCCGCTCTAAAGTCTTCCGCTAAAGTAACTGTAGGCTTTTAACTTCAGTAACGCTGTAGACTTTCAAACAGAGGTATACAAAATTTCCTTTTTCTAGAAAGATCTGACTGCCACCGGTGGCCGAAGTCGTTAAGGCGCGGACTCTGAACGGGAGGTTTAGGGTTTGGTTCCCGCTAGAATCGTCCTCCCTGACTTTTTTTTTCAGATTTTCCTCAGTCCTCATAAATGGTAAATGCCGGGAAAATGCCTTAAAATTGGTCCTGTGACTTTCCTACCCTAAAAAACCAACCCTTTCGCAATTTATCATTTCATGTATCAGCAATGCCCACCGCCTGTGGTGCCTCAACAGTAAACACGGGCGCTCTATTCAACAATAGAAAGACGTTGAATTATTTTAGGGGAACATTCTAGAGATGTCCTGTATTATCTGAACGCTTTTCCCCCTCTCTATGTGTAAGAATACTCCCTTTTCATGAAATTTATTTACAATCTGTGAATCACACGTCGACGTGGAAGTTGAATATCAAGAAATCTCCCTTTAAAAAGTTTCCGCACATTACGGGCCGATTCTGTGCTCACGAAAGAATGGCAAAATAAATAATTACTCTTTGGAAAATAGAATAACTTAATTCGTCCGTATTAACGTAATTAATACTCTGTATTATGTCCATTAATTAATACTTAGTACAATGTCACACAACACACAAGAACACTTCTGCTTGTTTGAATACGGCCGTTTTAGCTACTCAGGCATCACAGGGGTGGACACTGATGAAATGATAAACTAGAAAAAAATTCTTTTTAAATAAAAGAAGGGAGCGATCCAGGCCTAAGTTAGGGTACCTCTCCGGCATTTGTCGTTTATGAGAACTGAGGAAAACCTGGAAAAAATATCAGCCAATAAGGAGAGGCCTGGTGGGATTCGAACCCCAGACCTTACGCTCACTAGTCCTCGCCTTACAGTGAAAATGTCCGTACAGTCCTAGAGTTAAACTCGTACCGACTTTCTCTCCGGCTCCCCGATCGGCTTTGGAACGAGACAAACTGCAGAACTTGCGTCAGTTTCGGCCAACTGCACGTGGAGCGGTGTCGGGAAGTAAAAATCACCCACTTAGTTCCTGGTAACCAGTTTTTTTGGGTATTTACTTTGCAACGCCTCGCTAGTGTTGAGGGAGGTAGAACGCAGAAACCTCTTTATACATAGCTAACGTGTATCCACGCAAAGTTTCAAAGCGTAGTTAGCAGCCTTTCAGCACACCCCTCACTTTGTTGCTACCAGATTTCAGATAATCTTGATGGAGGGGATGAAAGTCATTAGCGACGTTTGTAAACATAATGAATCTTGTTTTGCAGGTGAACGGCGTCGTGCTTCAAGGAAGATGCCATTTGAATGCCTCTGCCATCATCAAGGGTCTCCCAGGACCCATCTTCAAGGTTATTGTGCTCAGGTAAGAATATTCCTGATATACCTGACTGCTGTAACGTAAACATGTCTCTTTCACAAATTAAAATTGATTACAGCTCCAATTACACTTAAGTCGCCAGCTAATGCAAGGAAGCTTTTCTAAGCCTTGTGGCAGTTCACAAGGGAAGAAGGTTCCACTCAGCGACCGAAACACAGGGCTGTATTATTTACCGGCAAGACGAGGCATTCCGGACTGATAAATAAAGCGGTTAATAAATAAACAATGGATTCAGCAGAGCAAGGACTTGACAATTCCTGTTTACCTTGCCAGATAGTCTCACGAGTTTTGGAATATTCACCGACTTCCTCCATAGTTTAACCGCCTGCTGTGCAAAATACAATGACGTCGATATTCTTGCAGCTTAAATTGTTCGCCAGTGTATTGTGTTAAGAGGAATATAATATTCTGCAGCCATTAGCACAGTTGTTAATAGAAGTTGCTTTAAGAACAATTTTATTAATGTATGTGTGCCAATAGATAAAATGGCATACGGCACGAGGGTTGCCTTTTAAGTTGTTACAAAAAGTAAGGAAGAAAGAAACAAATTGTTTTATTGCTTTTAAAAATATTTGCCTTTAAGATTTATACACTTCTGCATGCATTCAAACCAATTCTCGAAACATTTTTTTTCCATTCTGAAGTTGGTATTTCAAGAACATGATTTTTAAAGTGTTCAACAGCTTCTTGAGTTGATGGAAATCGCTGTCGTGGGCTATGTGAATAAGTGATTTATAGTGGTGGAAAAATTTATTGCAATACTATTAACTTTTTAATTGTTCATTCCAATCTTTGAATCGCATTTATTAATTGCTTTATTTCCGCCATATTCTTCCATAAATATGGTAAGACATTATTATTATTATTATTATTATTATTATTATTATTATTATTATTATTCATTTTATTTTTATTTTGCACACACGTTCACTAAAAAAATAGAAACAACGCTCTCGTTTACAAGTAAATTTAGATTGTGAATAAATTAGCTAATTTATTATTTTAAAACTTTCAATATATAATTCGGTTAAAACACTCATTAGTGATACATACCATATTAATAAACATAAACTTCTATTTTTAGAAATCACAGCTACCTACATTGTTGGTCCACCAGGGGCTTGAATCACTGCCTGGCAACGTTTGGACTTTGAGAAAAGCAAATTCTCAATGTACGAGCATTCCTTAGTCAGTGCAGAAACCGTACGCGCACAATTGTTTCTTGGAGTTAGTTCTCTTTTGTTGCTTGCAATAGCTTTCCCCATAACCTTGCAACAACTCTCAATCTGGGCTTTCCCGGTCAGTCTAGCACCTTCCCGCATTTTTTTTTTTCCCAGGGTATCAACCAAAGCCCCGTGACAGGCGGCAGATTCATTTTGAAAATAATCAGCTTGAAGGATCACCAAAATGGTCTCATACTTTAGGCATAAATTTGTTTTCCAGAAGTAGGTGTCTGGATTAAGTGTCACGTATGCGGTCCACACTACCTATGCCATGGCAATGAATGTACCCCCAGATCATCTGATCTTGTGCATGTTTGTGTTATGCATAAAGGCAACAGTTCTTCATCACTTCGTCGGCTGAATTGTTTATCTGCACACGGAGAGTGTATGTGGGATACCCATGTTGCCACATGTTAAGCGACAAGACTCTAGACGTTGCACGCCAGCTGGACTTCTAACTATGGGTGACTATTTGACAACACTGTTGATGATCACGTAGTACGTTCCTTTCGCTTGCCTTCTTCTGATTGCGAGACAATATACGACGTATACTTTCGTGCAGATTAAATTTATATTCATCTGAAAGAATTACCCTGTTCCACATCTCTGCTGTTCATGCTGCTCGCTGTAGTCATTTCTGTCTCATTATTTTAGTCGACAAAGGTTTCTTTATGGGTCAGGCAGGAAGTTCTGCTTCAAGGAGTCTACTTCTGATAGTTCTGGTCACTGACACGTTACACATGTCTTTCAGTTCTGAGGATGACAGCCAACAATCACTGAGATAAATTCTTTTTAGTATCCTGTCCTGTTTTAGATAGATGTTCCTTTTCCTGCCTCTTCCTTTCAGTTAGTTAACATTTCCCTTCTCCCTGTATTTCTTTAGTACACTTGAACTGATAGACTGAAGAAAACCTGCTCTAGAGGCTATGTTTCTAGTGCTTAGACTAACTGAGAGCAAGCAAGAATAACACTTTTCCTCCTCGGTGTTCGTTCCATTCCTTTGCCCATCTTGTCACCACAATGTCTCAACTAGAAATGAGTGTAAATTCTATTTTTGCAGTGTAAACTGAGAAAATGACCGCAAATAGTGTTGTATTGTTTGTAAAAATGCATACAGAGATCAAAAAATGGAGGCAGTAATAACAAGCAACAATGGATACCTAGGCTTCATTAACAAGAAAGCATATAAAATTAACGGTTTTAACAATAACACGCATTGGACTATAATTTAAGCAAGGACAGACCGGAGACCGAAGGGTAAGAACAGAGACGGCTAAGGGAGAATTCAGGAGTTATTGGTATGTGAAGATGCAGGTAGGAGTAGAGGGAATCAGATGATGGATTGGAGAGCCATAGAGGGGAAGAGCACGAAGTTATGGAAACTTCGAAGCAAGAAAGAAGGTTTATAAGATGGTGAATGTGTAAGCATGTGGTGTATGGTGAGCAAATAGCGTAGTTATTGATTAGTTTAAATTGTTTTCGGTCATAATTTAAACACCCAGGAGTGAAGTGAAGATAAGTGAGGTGTAGTTTTGGATAGAAGTTGAAATGGAATTCAAGTGAACAAATAAAAGCGAACAAGGTGAAAACGATATAAATAAAATATACATATCTAAATCAACAAAAGTGATAAAGGGAATATATAGATTAAGTAACAGTTCAGCTTACCAGCACCCGTAACCGTCGGGTTCCGGCGGACGGTAGTTTTAGCTTTAGTTTTGATAGTTTTAGCTTCAGTTTTTAGTTTTGAATTCAAGTTTAAGTAGTTAAATTATAGCTGACTACCAGTTACAATTTTGTTTATTTAACTGGCTTCTAGTTAGAGAATTGTTTGTATCTTTTAATTTAATTTGGAATTGTTTTGTTAATTTGTGTGTTTGTTAATTATTTTTGTTTAATTAGTTATGGATATAATCGTACGAATACCGTTAAAAATGTAAGAGAAGAAAAATGTAATAGAGTGCAGAAGCAGTTAATATATGTATTCGTATAGGCATCTAGGTGCCAGGACGGCGTATTACACATTTATTATTATTATTATTATTATTATTATTATTATTATTATTATTATTATTATTATTATTATTATTATTATTATTATACCTAAGTTTTAAATGAATCATTGTCAAAGTCATAATTACGAATGCAAAGAGAGGCGATGCAATGAATTTTTCTATCGCTGTACTTGAAACTACACGTGTTAAGAACTGACTGCCCACCACAAAGATTCGTTTCTACAAAATTTCCTGCGAGGCTAATACCCATGCTTCTTGTACGCCAAGGTATGCCCAGGTCATATTCGAGGTTCAAAAATATAATTTAAAAAACTGGGACCAAGAGCGAGTGAAATATTCCGTATAAATGACACAGTTTGCTCGTGATGTACAATTGTAATTCGATGTCTTCGTCATATTTATTCAAAGCAGATAGGAGTTGGGTGCAGTAACGTTGTGGTGGACGTGAGATCATCATCGTCATTGTGGTGCCGGAATCATTCTGAATATCACGCTTCACGGTCCAGTTGATCTGTATTCCAGACACGGTTATATATAGGTAATTATTTCCGCTTGCGGACTGCGTGAGGTGATTGGTTGGTGAGAGGGGGAGAGAGCAAGGATGACATGTGCGAAATGATAGAAGGTACCTTTATGATATATGAATTTATTTTAACTATCGCATACTTTGCAGTATTTTCCCCCTCTAGGTAGAAACGAACTGCTTTAGTTTACTGTTAGCCTTTAGCGCTCATTATATAGTGGGATGATGTAAAACAAACACAGCATTGATCGTGCACCGGGAACAACTTGAAACTTATAGACAGAAGACATCCTAGGGAATTTGGCTATCATTTTAACAATGATGTTATTAGAGTAAGGTTCTGCTTTTTTGATCAGAATGTAAAGTATAATCCTATACAACACCGATCATTAGACCCCGAAATTCAGGGGTTTATTTTGATGAAAACAGGCAGGCAAAAAGGCACTTAAAACACTTAAAGTAGACAGTAATATAATTAAAATAGTTATTTACTAAAGGTAAACAGAGAGAGCATATCACTCATTAATGAAAACAGCTATATAAGATACTTAATAATTTCTTTATCACATAACTACAGTATTTAAGCTTACTGTTCTTGGTTACAAGCAACAACAACAACAAGCTTTTTTTTTTTTTTTTTTTTTTTTAAATATCGACTGTCATAGTCAGTCGCTTGTTAGAGAGAACATTTTTCATCATAGAAAAAAAAAAAACATTCCACTTCCACTAAAGTGATTGGAGCATGTTTAAAACAACCTATTTCTGAAGTACCAATTACAACACAGCATTCATCTTTCAGGACATCATGGAAATTTTTATCAAGGCAAAGTAAAGTAGTTTTGAATAGTCCTGGCGAATGAGCAAAAGATGCGCAATGGTTTCTGGTCGAGTTCATTTTCCATTTATGCGTTTTTAGGGAAATCAACTTAGTAATTTTTTTACTTCCGTACTGAATACATTGTAGGGACGGTTTATTGCACAGCTGTACCGCTCTCATCTTTCTAGCTTGTAATTGTTCGTTACATTTATGCAGCTGAGGAATTACCCCCATCACAAATTTGCTAAAATTGTCCGATACAACGTCATTCGACAGGACTATTCAAAACTACAGTACTTCTATTATTCTCTCTATTTCCTGGTATTCGTATTCCCGAGGTAACTGCATTTCTTTCATTAACGAAGGTTCTGCTATTTAAAGAGTTTAAGTGAGTGGGTTGAGAAAGTTTTTGACTACTTTAATAGAAATAAATGTATAACAAGATTCTCAATAGATATTTTTGTGAGGTAAGCATGACATTTAATTGTTATAACTATTTTTACTTCGAAATATTGAAATTCTCTGTGTGCTTTTTAAAAGTGCGTAAATATTCTCAGAAACTACCCATAACGATCCAAAAGAGGCAAAAATAAAAAGGGGGGGCAAAATAAAAACTGGCCCTACCGACCCCAAATGTACTCAAACATGTTCATTTCTATCTGACTTTAAAATTATAGAAAATGCATTTTGCGTAACTTCCGAGCTCTGTTAATAACATAAATAATTTGCAAAGCTTTTGCAGAAATGTCAGATTCGAACCCCACACCTCTCGCTCCGCGCCTTAACGACCTCGGCCACTTATGGCGGTTGAGCGGAGAGGGGGGCTGGCCTTGGTCAAGTCCCAAAAAACCGTGCGAGCGGTGAAGACATTCTGGAAGTTGAGTACTTAAACATTGAAACGTCCGGGCAGCAAATAGGTCTGAATATTATTATTTAGATACTCACGAACACAACGATACCTTCTTTATAACGCGCGTATTTTAAGTTTTCAAATAAAAACATTTTGTTTTTATACTGAACTTGTATTCCTCAAAAAATTAGTACGTCTTTTAGAGAACAAGAAAGAAGCCGGCTGTTTTCTATCAAAAGCACCTGTCGTGGAATCGGACCGACACTGTACATAAAAACAAGTTGTGCTGGAAAGGAGAGAGCTATAAATTAGAGCCATGCTGAACAAAGCCCTCTTTTTTACACGTCACAGAGCTGGCAGTCAATGTAAACTCATTGTGAACACCCGGCAGCTGCACTGAACAATAGAGCTCGGGTAAATAAATTTAAAGTCTATCAGGTCCTCCCCCCCCCCCCTCGCTCTCATTGAGCTGAAAGAAAGGACCAGCCGCTTTTACTGTCAGAGTAGTACATAGGTAAACCGCAAGTATGCTTCTTTGTGGCTATCATTTGAGATATGCGCAAGCGCCGGTCAGTACTGTGTGTTCATTGCTCTCAAATAGATATGTATAGATACATACACAAGTGTCGTTTAAAGTGATCTAACTTCAGCTTAACGGGAATATTCATTAAGATGTGATGCCACTCATAGTTTTAACTACAAAAGGGGGTCCATAAGTTTCTAACCTCATAATTTAGTTCTCCTATACACTACAGTTGGGGGTTGATCAATCAATTTGAAAATAATAATCCTGCGATTTGCAGTTCGTGGCATTCATCACATCTTCGTCATTATCAAATCGCAATTCTTACACGTTCTTTTTTAGGTTGGAAACACAAATAAGTCTGAGAGAACCAGATCTGGTGAATATGGCGGATGATGGACAAGTTCATGCCATAATTACGCAGTTTCCAGCATTGCAAACGACGTGTTCGTTAATGCGTTGAGATACGTGTTGTTTCTTTCATTGTTCAAACACTCTGACGTGAAACTGTCATGAAACTCAAGGCCAACGTAGCAGTTCGGCAAACCCCGCCCGATCTACTTGTGTGCCCTAAGTGACCTTGAGCAATGACTTATCGGCCGAAGCAGTTCCCCGCCGCCTTGCAGATAATTGGAGGACTCGATATTTTATGTTGTTATATAAGTTTGAGCTAATATGTCAAGTTCACTTTGATTGCATTTCCCTTATATGACGACTTTTTCGATTGATTTTTTCTTCTTCTTTGAATGGTGTTTAACGCCCGTTTTTACTACTGAGGCACCACAGGCGGTGACACTGATAATACATGAAATTAAATGATATATTGGGAAAGGATATTTTTTAAAGGAAAGAAATATTCCAAACCTAAGTTTAGGGTACCTCCCTGGCATTTGCCATTTATGAGATCTGAGGAAAACCTGGAAGAAAACTCAGTCAGGAAGGAAGGTCTAGCGGGAATCGAACCCCAGACGTCGTACTCACATGTCCGCGCCTTAACGACCTCGGCCACCCGTGGCGTTTGAACAGATAATGAGCCCCTAAAGGCTCATGGAAGAAAGTTTATATGAAATGGCAGGTCGGGTTTCTGTAAGTGATAGTGGGAATGATGAAGGCATACATTTTGCATTTGACATGGGCATGATCCAGGTGGTGAAAGGAGAACCGTAAGTAGCTGTCAAATTTCCTTTGAAAATACTTGCAAAGTTTCGGGAAGATATAAAATTTACACTAGCTATTCTTGAAGAAAAGTGGACATGGAACATTTTTTGGAACAGAATCTCACAATAATCTATGAAAATAGTTTTAATGTGCTGAATGCCTTAAAAATAGGAAGTAATGAGATTAAGTGCATTGTTATCAGTAACTTTGGTGTCATAAAGCTCTTGTTAGAAGGTAGCTCCTGTATTTAAGTTTTTCAGTTAAATTGGTGATGATATGTTTATCTAAAGAAGCAGCGTTGTTACAAATGCAGTGTTCAGAATAGATCAAGAAAACGGAGTGTTTAGTTGTTGACATGAAGGCATTGCTGAATTGGTAGGTTTGATGATTACTGACGTAAGTAATTGTACCTTGAAGTGTGTGATGACCCGGATTTGTTTTACAAGTTGATCCGTTTGGGATGCCAGAAAAGTCAAACTACATATAAAAGAAATTAATTTTATTAATTACCTGATAATGTTGTACACCATTTGACAAAAAAAAAAAAAAAAAATGTGGAGGCATGATGGCAGTAAAACTGAGAGGGGCGTCAAGCTTGCTTTCGCTGAATGTGGTATGGAAACACCTTGAGATACTGACCTCTGATGCCCTACTGATAAGCTACAGAGCGACTTCCGTGGGCTTTAAAGCTTCCCTTTGCTGCTGTCGCATACTGTGAGGCAAACAGGAACCAGTTAACAATGTCTCGATGTGACAGTTGCACTCACGTCTATAAACTCGCTGGGTCCTTACAACGTTCCAAAATCTTGCGTACCATACAACACACTGAACGCGCTGCATGTTAGCCCTGAGACGGCAAGCGGTTGAAATGGGAAACATCCCCCACTCGAAACTTACATCCTTTCTGCATATATTACAACAAACCGCTCAGAGGTATGTACAGTAACCTCTGTGTTATGAAGTTCTACTCTTGTGACATTTTAAACGGATCATCCTGTATGGAGAATATGTAGGCTTTGCGGTTTTGAAATACAGATCGGATGAAAATGGGATGATGATGTGACTATTAGCTTTCTTGACATGGGCTCCTTTTCAGCTCCTTTTCAGGCAAAGTTTGGTTTTGTTTGGATGCCTGAGAGAGTTACAGAATATTTAGAAAACAATAATTTTGAAAACTTTCTTTCTTCATGCTTAATTAAATGGGTAATCTAAAAGTTAAATAAAGTTGTAACGTTATTATGAGGAATTCGCAAATATTAGACAAGTAACTGCTTAATATTAGTATGTGGGTGGTAACACACTGTAAACAGTCTAACGGTCTGCGAGGAAAAGAATGCTTCACTTGTTTGAAACTGGGGCGTACTGTTGTGACATATTGTAGCTACTCCTTGAAACTGTGCAGGGCTTGGAGAGCAAAGAAAAATACTGAATTTGTAATTGAAGTCCCATGATTGAGTCTGGGAACATTATTGCATTGTCGAGGAGGACCGGAAATTGTATGGAAGCGGGGCGAGGCTCGTAAGCAAAAGAAGATCATCGATACTGCACAGTTAAAGAGGCTGTACTGTCAGCATTGCATGGACACTGGGACACACACGCTAATCTACAAAATAAGTAGAGACGCTCAACAAACAATGCAACTCATGCTTTATGCAATACTAGCATTAAACCGCGCTTCTTATGGCTCTATAAATCTTGAACAATTCAACTACTTTTGACACTGAGGTTACCTAGCAACTAGTCATGAAGTCATCACCGCCTTCACAACACAATTTCAAACAACGACCTGTAACGTCGCGTTAACAAGCAAACCAACATTCAAACACGAGAAACATTTTATTAAACAAATATTTTGAAACCGCAACAGCAATATAAGTTATGGATTATTATAAATTAACTTACATTATCTTGGAAACATTGAAAATGCTATTAATTGATTAATCTCATTACAATTTCTTTCATTTCAAATCGTTCATTTTGAACCATTAGTAATCTCTTGTTATACAAACAGAAAACTTTCTTAACCTAACATTCATTTTACTTTCGAATATAAACACCAGAGCGTCGAAGGCATACAAATGTTCGACTGGAAAAAATAAAACAAATCTAAGAATCTGTACAAAGAGGCTTTACTTGACATCTTACTATAGTATTAAAGTCAGGCCGTGACATTTTATTGCAGGGTGGTTGTTAACATCTCAACTCACGTGCGCTCCATCTTCAGGCTGGTAATGAAATCTGGGTCAATAATAACAGCGTAACTGTGCTCGCTGACCAATAAACTGCTGCCCTGGTTGTCCATCCTGTATAAAATTGGAATATGCATTTCCGTTACAATGAGGAAGGAATGATTCTTAGTAGCATTTGTTGTGAATGCGACGCAAGAAAAGTTTGTTATTTTATTCAAAATGTAAGTGCAACGTGCTGGTGTATTTCATTGTAACCCGGTGAGTGTTGAAGTCATGCATGAACTTCAATAATTACTTGAGATAATAATTACGTGGTGTATAAATGCTGGTGATTATGTATAAGGACTGAACCATGCAAAAATAAATAAGCAAACGTTTTACCTATTTTTGTATGCTAAGGAGGACAATTCTGGTACAAGAATATTACGAAAATCATTGCCACTCAAATAGAAAGAATCATAAAGTCCGGTAATTAATGTTGTTCGTACGCGTATGTATACAAAAATATTGAACATCTAACTTATAAGTTTTAAATTGATTCATTTGCTTCATAACAAAGAATATACGGTTGGGTAAATTTCGTTGAATTATTACGAATTAGTGATCTAGGAAAATGTTTAGGATCTATTGAAATATTCACTAACTGCGTGCTAAGTTAATCTTCATTAAAGTTACGATAAATAACGCAGGACCAAGATGAGTCATAGATCCGCTTATTAAAACGTTACATACGCTGAAATTTTCCATACCTAGCTCCCAGCTGTTTTCATTATGAACAGGAAAGAGATACAAGGAATTGTTACTGCAAGTGAACTGAGGAACAAAGAACGCTTGTTTTCTATGATAAAAGAGGATGACAGTAATAGAGAATAATAAAATATGTAGAAACGTGGAAGGAAATATTTTGTTTGTTATGGGGATGTATGCGCCATTCATAGCACCAATAGCTTATACCATAAACATAAATAAATCATTCCATTTGCTATTGTGTAATAAGTAATAAATATATCTGTATAGGACGCTTTAGAAATGTTTTAGGCTTATATTTTTCTTAATGTTTTCAAATTTGTCCCAAATGATATGCAAAAGAAAATTCAATGATAACGGCAGTTTTATTATGGAAAGCCATTGGCCAGGAAAAGGTGACATTTATTATCTACAGATCAGAATTGAAGTGTGCGCAATGAATCAGCTGTTGTAGTTATGAAAGAGTAAACCCTCGTATTGCACCCTTAATGTAGGAGTGAAGGAGTGGTGCCATTCATTATTTATTATTTGATGTTTATAAAGTATTTAAAGCCGCACTAAGCTCTGGCCATTTCTCCCTTTCATTCCAAATTTGGTTATTGCCGTTGTACTCGTGAAACGATTTTTGAAAAATTTCTTCAAATCTCCATCGATCGTCTCTACTAGGAACCGAAAATGACAATAATACATAACGCTCTTGCGGCCGCAATTCGTGTTTTTAGCCAACGAAACCCGACATATAACCATAAAGTAATAAACGATTCGACGAGCTCGTTAAGAATCAAAATTGGACCGCTGAGGGAGGGGTGAGGGGGGTAAACCAAAGCTACTTTTTTTAAAAAAAAATTAAATGACTCTTGCAGCCACAGTTTTTCTTTTCTTTTCTCAACGAAACTGGGTATACTTCTTTAAAATAATTTGATAATTGTAGTTTCCGAAAGATTAAAAATCGCTCTAGCGGCCTAAATTTAAAATTACTTTTAAAGGAAACTCGGTATAATTAAAATAAAACAAAAACAAATAGTCATTTCTGAAAGTAATTAAAATGGGGCTATTAGGTGCGGTGATTTACCTGAAATGCAACAATCGCTCTAGCGATATTAATATTTTATTTTCGCAACGAAACTCGTATATACCATTTAAATGAAATAAAGAGATTCTGAAAATCAGAAAAAATCGGACTTTTAAAAATGGGGGTTTATCTGAAACCCAAAATTTAAAAAACGCTCTAGAAGCGCCAATTTTCTTCTTCACATCATTTGGTATATATCATTTTAATAAAATAAAAGAATAGTTTCTTAAAATTAGGTAAATTTGTTCTTAGATTAAGGAATATACTTGAAAATGGAAATGTAAACAGCACTATTGTCTTTATATTTCTCTCTGTTGTTTTAAAATAAAGTAGAAATTGTTTCAACAATATGCTGTATTTATAACGAGGTATATGTTTATATATTGTCGTGAAAATAGCAAATATGAAATATATTAATCTAATATGTGTGTGAGAATTATATTTGTAACAGCGCTCTATAATAACCTTCAGAAAAACGTTTCCTTACAATAACATTTAAATTAAATCTCAAAGCCAATGAAAATTGTTTATTGTTCATTTTATATGTTTGCTTAGTACATTGTAATTATTTTTAAATTGTAACATGTTTTTGTTTTATTGAAACATCTTCTTAAACACGCAATGTAACTAGAAACTTTCTGTTATTTCTATCTATTTTATGAATGTAAAGATAATATACAGAGCTCATTTCATAAACGTTCCTAAGATTTTACGAATCTCTAAAATGGTTGGTTTTTGCATTTACCCAGCACCTGCTTAAAAATGGGGCCTTTGAGTGCTTTATCCCGCTGTAGGTCGCGGAATGGCATAACAAGTTCTCGCATTATCTTGCTCTATGTACGTTAAACAGGTCGCTGTGATGTTATTAATTTCAGTTGTGTTTAACTTAATGCACATTGTTTATTTTTCCCTTGCGGAGTGGAAATAAAATTCTTCCGTCGCATTGTTTATGCTGCATAGTAAAGGGATGTACAGGTAAATGTAATTACATTATTATCAAAGTTCTAATACTTTGCAGGAAGTAGCGTGTGTACCTTTTCTAATGTAAACAACGTTTTATTTTAAAAACGCCTAATTGCAATGTAAATATAAGCACAAGTATTGCTTCGCGAAAGTAATTTCGTACTCGCCGTAACACATCACAGACTGTATTTAATTTCACAAATTCTTTAAAGTTCCGGCATTCATTTCCGTAACGATTTTGATGCTTTTAACGAATTGTACTGCCCGTGTTTTAAATTCAAATACTGAGAAGGTAACATAGGAAAAGAATGTTGGCCGCTGTCTCTTGTGGCTTCATCCCCCTTAAACTCATAGCTGCTCGCCGGATAATTAACTCCAAGGATGTTAATTAAGTCCTGATCGCGAGAATCCTAATTACGTTCACATCTAATATTGCTTCTGGTCGGGCAGGATTTTTATTTTATACGCTTCAGTGCTGCCAACCTGATGGCGTGCAAACTTGACGTTGGCGTTAAAAATATCAGTCTCCTTAATCAAACCCCGTCGTCCCGGAAGCCGTTTCTCTTTTGTTTCTTGTACTGTACATAAGCAGATTCTTCCGCTTGTCCGCTGAATCGTCAAAGTGAAATTTGTTAGTTTTTTTTATTCTTGCCAAATTATCTTGAGTTGCTTACATAATAATGGTGAGCTGAAACCGTTCAATGTGCAGAAGACCGACATCGTTTCAAGATAAACGTTTTTGTGTGATTCAGGAGTGCAGTTGTTAAAAGAAATAGTACCGGGGCGTTTCTCGAAAACATTGTAATAATAATAATAATAATAATAATAATAATAATAATAATAATTATTATTATTATTATTATTATTATTATTATTATTATTATTATCATTATCATCATCATCATTAGAAGCTCTTATCAGTAGTGCTGTTAGCGAAATCTGAAGGAATTGAGTTCTATTGCTGTTCTACCATGAAAGTATTTTTGAAAAAATTCTTAAAATCTCCATCGATCCTACCTACTAGACACCGAAAATGACAATGAAAGAAATGTATAAATGTGTGTGTGTGTAATAACACTAGAACTGCGGAAGAGGTCAAAATGACCTCCTGACTAAATTTATTGATGAACATTTTCATGTTTTTCCACCAAACATACTCACTTTTATTTGATTTTATTCCCTTTTCTGATGTTATAGTTTATTAATATTTTATTTTTTCATTCATTCTTGAAGTCCAATACCTAGAAGAGTAGAGGGGTCAGTTTGAACCCTATAAATTGCACAGTAATACTTTCGATAAATGACAAATAAATATATATATACACTATTTCACTGGAGAAGATGATCGCCATCATGTACACCCGAGGAGTAATCTGTACGAAAGGTATGTCAGTAGATGATCTTGGTCGCGTTCCTGGGAACTTACATTCATCAAGGACACAATGGCACGAATAGACTTCAGGAGCTGCTCAGAGTTCTCTGATTTGATGAGAAATCATGGCAGCAGTCAACATGGGTCATCCAAAACAGAAAGATAAACAGGAGGGAAGTTCATCCTTCAGCTGGTGAATGAACTGAAGGGGGACAAAGCTCAAGGAGAAGAGCAACAACAGGGAGAGGATGAAGGGTATAGACCTTCCAAAAAACGAAAGAAATGTCAAATCAGTCTGTGTAAAGAACACAAGATGGGTGCTTTTTGTGAGAGATGCCGCAAAGCTGTGTGTGTAGAAAATGTGCATGAAAAGTACAGATCGTCTGTGCAAAATGCGTAACGTTATAAATTCTTGAAATAAATGTACTTAACTGAGAGAAACTAGGAGGTATAATACAATCATGAGCTGTAAAAGCAAAAGCTAAATTTTCAGATGAGGAATAATGTATAGCTTTTTCAAGTTAAATATATAAACATAATTTAATATCCACTTTTTATTCTGAAAGCATTTGTAAATTCAAATGGTGCTGTTAATGAAAAAATAATAAAGTTTGCATGTTTATATGTTGGGGTCATAACGACCGTTCTACCGATTCTTAGTTGTTCTCGCAATTTTTGTTTTTTGTCAACGAAACTCGGCATATAATTATCAATTAACATTGGGGTTTAAGATATTGACATGCTTCATTATAATACGCTCTGTATTAGCATTAGTTTGTTTTGTAGCCAAGAAAACTATTTATGTTGTATTATCACACACTCTTAACTTATTTTGTAAGCTTGACTAGTGCCGAAGAGAAAAACTATGAAAATGTCTGAAAGGCGATATTATCAACTGCAAGATATAGCTCACGTTGAAAACAGCACTCGTCAAGTATGCATATGACGTATGCTGCCTAGTTATCTTTACATCCGCTTTTCCAGGTTAGATCTTGCTTTAAGCTACTGATGCTGCCTCCGTATCTCGACGGTACACTGTGAGATTTTTCTTCCACTTGCGTTAGCAGGTTATGAAACGACTTCTCCTTTATGCTGCCTGCACTACCAACTGAAGTAATCAAATGTCTTTGGTGACAAAACAAGTTAATGGGCGATCAACTTGAAAGATGCAACTGAAAGCTAAATTACTAAATATAATATTTTGATCATAGTGCAGTAAGGATATTTGAGTTATGGACCGGAAAAGTGTGGCTTCGCACTTGAAGTCATCGTCAAAGTCGTATAATGCATGTGCAGGTAGTCACTTTGAAGGAGGCTATCTTAGCGAGTAGTTAGTTGTGCGTTCGTATGTTCCTCGCTGTTTTCATTATGAGCTCATAATGCCACTACCTAGTAGAACGGGTTTTTATGTGAAAACAAAGAAGCGATAAGGCAATTCGCAAGAAAATATCCTGGCAATCACGTTCCACATTTAGAAAATGTTCACCGACTTGTTAAAAAGTTACAATTCATAGGATCTGTCAATGCTGCGAACCGTCGTGTTCTTTCGAAAGAAATATTAGATGAAATGCAGGCATTTTCTGCGCAGATACCAGCAATGTGTTGCCGCTAAGGAGCATCGTTTTCAACATTTCTTACAACACAATTTAGTGTTTATTTTTATCAGTTTTAAATGCGGCATTATTCTATTCTTTCATAAAAATATGAATACTTTACGCTCGGTGAGTCTATCCCCTTTTTTTTTCCGGTTGCAATGGTACCACGGTTAGGCGGTCCATAACTCTAATAACCTTGCTGTATTTATGGACATGGGAAATTCATCCCCGAAGTGTGTACAGGTTTCTCGAGTCCCTGTATGATACTATATTGAAATATGCCGCGGATGCAGAATGATAAAACCAAAAATATCGAGAGACAAAGTGTGAGTTCTTCTGCTCTTACACAATAATTTAAAACTGGCAGTTGTTTTACTGTATGTTCTGCGATTGTAAGGTATTTTAATTATCGACCAAGAGTTGCCGTGTTTACGCGAATCTAATATGCACCTTTTTGTTCAAATGTAATATTCAAAATTGTGGTGCGCATTAGATTCGAGTGCAAGTCCGCTTCGTAGTTCGCCGGTAACCCTTCTAATGTGTCGTTTATTACGTCATAATGCAGTGTTGCAATTCTACACTTCGTTACATTTATTGCTGGCTATTATGCATAGAACTTTTCAATAAAGGTAATCAGAAATGGGGGACAAACAAAGAGGAACACCTTATGATGCTACTTTCAAGTGTAAAGTAATTCTTTACTGAAAATAAAATGGTAACAGAAAGGCAGGAATAGAGTTCATTGTGCTGAGAGCAATGTTCGCAACAGAAATTGACATTATTTGTAACTAAAGCTGGTAGGAAGAAATCCACTGTTCTCACAAAGGAAGACATCCTGTCATTGAAGAAAAAGTTTTGGAATTCGTACATGAAAGGAGGAAGAACGGGCAGCCTGTGACTAGTGACACCATAAGAAATAACTTTTTCTTGTTTGACCTACGTCAACTGTCCTAACAGCACGAGTGATGGATTTTGTCCTACGTGCTCCAAGAAGTAACAATAGTTCACTTATAAATTCTGTATTCTGATCGTTTTATGAAGCGGACGGGCTTATCTCTAAGACGCCGTCAACAATATGTCAAAATATTTTATATGATTTTAAATTTCCAATTTGGGGTGCTCATTACATTAGATGCACGTAAATATGGCATTTGCATGTATCAGCTGCTACTTTCTCTTACTCGCCTAAGAGAGGCTGACAGATAAAACTTAGTGGCTTTTAAACCGAACCATATTTATTCCGTAAGAAAAACTTCCCCCCGACTCGTACAAAACCAAATCATTCTGCGACTATTTTTTGTTATCTGCACTTATGCAGAACATTCGTTAATTTTTCCGTATGCCATCTCGTCACCAGAAATTTTAAGCAGAAGCGGGACCGCGTTCCTTTGTTCCAAGTTGCGTTAATTTAATCTCCAGTTCATAAAGAACATTAAAACTGAAAAGAGAGGATAGAAGCTGATTGGATTTCGTAGCCAGTTGTATTGTCGTTTTGTATATATTATAGAGCAAGTTTTTGCAAATATTAATTTCCACAGTGGAATGAAATTGTGTGTTGTGATTGAAGCGAAATGAGATTGCAGAGCTCTTGCAACAAAGCTCGTTATTTTATTCCATGTGATTTATTGTTGGGGGGTCGGGTGCAAGCACCGAGCGATGCAACAGTTCCCACCCCTTTAGGTCACCACGAAAACCTCGTTAGCCGCACCCGGGCATCGCTTCGCGATGTGCCTTTGTTTTTGTGGCAGTTTTCAATTATTTCGCAAAGCGCAGCTTGTGAATCCCTGAGACATTAGAGGATAATAATAATAATAATAATAATAATAATAATAATAATAATAATAATAATAATTGTAGTGGTGGTGATGATGATAGCATTAGGTATACGTTCTAAGTTCTTTAGGGTCCTATGGCCGGCCGGCCAAATATCCAGGCTATTTTTAAATCCGTGACCTTAGTTTAGCTGGCCGCAACGAGTGATTTGTCACAGTGTATTGTCACAGCCCCGAAAAAGCACCCGCTTATTTCCTCATTTTTCCTACTGCTAACCAAGCAAATGGCTGGACACATGGAACGTACTTCAATCCTAAGTTAAATATACATAAGGAAAGAGGAACACAAATAATGCAATGAACGATAGTTGAGTTGAGCTGCTGGTACTACAGCCTATTACAGTTTCAAGTTTTACCTTCAGGACACTGTTACAATGGCCACTGAGAGGAGTGCGCATCTTGGCCCGCTCAGATCTCTTAATAGGCTGACGCTTCTTTCTTACAAAAAAGTCTCAGCATTGCATAAAACGCATTACAGGAGCTTGGTTTTCCCTAACCGTTACAAACAGACGCGTCCTGTGCAGTAGGCACGCCTTCTTTCACGAACGGCAAAGGAGAAAACCGAATGATGGTTATAAATGCAGGCAGATGGAACAGTCATAACGCATAGAAACAAGCAATCGTACGCAGAATTAACTTTTTACGGTGCATGTGAATTGTTAATCACATTCAGTTTACGGCGAAATGAAACATGAAACTGTAATTTAGCAATGTAACACGTAAAATAAAAGTAATCACAAGGGAAAAGCCATACGCTTTTAACACTGGAAGTTTTAGATATTTTATTTATTTTTTTCAAACTTAACCTAACCTAAAGTAAATTTTATTATATTAGAACGTGTAAGCAAATTATGAAGATTAAAAATGTTATCCCTTGGGGGGTTTCAATGCAACACGTAAAGTAAATAATAATCTAAGGGGAAAAGGCGCACGCTTTTAGCACTATTAAGTTTTGCATATATTATTATTTTTTTAAACTTAAGCTAAGCTAACCGAACCCAAATTTGCATCCTATGTGTTGTTTTAATATCATAAATTTAACTTAAAAAGTAAAATGTATTATATTGTAACAGTGTAGACAAATTATGAATATTAAAAGAAATGTTAGCTTCTTGGGGGATCGAACTAACTAGCACTACTACGCTCTAAGCAATTGAGCGATCAGGCCGACATGATCAACATATGTTGAAGTCACACTACCTGGAATTACGTTCTGTTTTCTTCGCTGCTGTTCGTGCACTAACCGTCCTTGTAAGAATAAACATTTTCCTGTGTTCATACACGCCAGACGAGCGCTCGATAGGCGACTTCCAGACCCATCATTATTGTAAGAAAGTATATGATGGGACACATTTTATTATTTAATTAATTAACACCATTATTTATCACAGGTTCCGTTATTAAACCCTCCTTCGTACGTTCACACGCGCCAGACAGGCGTCCAATTAGCTCGCGATTTTTGGCTTTGAGAATACTTTACTGTTACAATAATGGCGTGTCTCATTATTAGTATTCTAATTATTAAACTCCAATATTAATTCATACTTTCCATTATTAAGCCACCATAGACCGCATTATCACGAGTCTTCTTGTGGTTACTTTTCTAATGGACTGTACCATTAGGGTAACACTCTCAGATTCTTACCGTGGTCGTTGTTGATTTCAACTTTAGCAAAAATGTCACATAGGCCTAACTCGCACTGGCAATTAAATAATTATTTCTCGGAGAAAGTGTTTACTTGACAGAAAATGTGAATACGCAAACTGACAAATTTTAATCAGTCAACTGTTACCGGATGTTTAATTTTGCAAATGATGCAATTGTTGTTCCCCAGAATAGAGCACACGCCACGCGCACTAGCAATTGTTTAGTTAATAACTTGGTGATGGGGCAGATAAATTGGTTGGTAGTGCATTTCAAAAGCATGTTAAAAATATTGAAATTCAAGAAGCTCTTTGTAACAACAAATGTACCTACTACATATAATAATAACCGATGTATTGGAGGTAAATAGCGCCCGGGTACTGAATTTTAGCACACTTTGCGGCGGACTGCATTGCAGTGATAAGGGAGTTTCCGAAGAAGTCTACTTTGATACGATTCCGGTAGCGGGGATCAAACTCTGGCATCCCTGATGAAATGACTAAATGCAACTACAAGACCGGGTTTCTAGTTGACCTATAAAACCCACAAAACCAATTGGATTAGTGGAAATCTCTTTCGCTCTTTATGAAAAGCCACTATTTTAATAGACTTTAGCTGGATTACCCTGCTTAGCGCGGGCTTATAGGTACATGGGATTTCTCATCCCTCCCGATATTTCACCACCACGTTAAGGGAGGAAAAGAGACAAATGCAGCGATGTAGCTCAACAAAAATATCGCACAGTAATTCTGCAATTCTAAACCCAGTTTTTCACAACTGTGTTATATACTTTTCAAAATACTACAAGCACGTTTCTTTTTCGGATATTTGAGAGAACTTGGTTATTGACGCACAGATATATATATATATATATATATATATATATATATATATATTGTTGTTTTTAATGCTATAAATGTATCACATATTTGTGAAAATCAACCTAAATGTCAATTTAATATAAAAAGTCAACATGGAAATAAATAAATTCTTAAAATGACTATAACTTCTCCATGGAAAATAGTAAAAACAGAAATATTCATTTATTAGTGTCTCTGTGACAAAAATGTATTAATATTTTGGTATTCCATGAAGATCTGTTTAAAAATAATGTTGTTAAATTGTATTTGAAACATGCGGTCTTGCTGATTTTATCCACGTACACTCTTGTGGGACCGAGCGAGAAGCAGTTGTGCTGCTTTGACTTGAGATTGTTGACTGTACCTATAGTTCTATCGCCGTGCAAGACTCTGCTTTAAAATATGAAACTATATGTTGCTTATATGCAGCACAAATCTGAACACTATATTTATCTGTCTCAATACTTTGCATTGTTGTCGTTTATATTTTTCATTGCCTTCATGAAAAATCGTTTTTAAATGTCCATAAAAGAGATTTGGTTTTAATCTTATAAATGAATGACTTTGTTTTACAAATAATAATGGTCGACAAGATGTGACGCTTATAATAAGCTATTGTTTAGATTTTTATTTAAAGGGATTCAACAAATATGTCTCCATAAAAATTATACTGATTTTGATAAAAACGAGATCATTATGAATGATGTTCATGCTCATACATAAAAGGCAAATATAGAGTCCAATTGATATCCGAATACATAAGAGGGGTTGCAAAATGTTTAGAAAAGTATTTAATGTTCCAAAAATGAATGCAATTATTCACATATAATAATGCGTAAAATTAAAAATACTTAAAACCTATCAGGTGTTGCGTTTCTTTTGGTTCGCAGTTTAAATATGGAAGAACTGTTGCGTGGATTTGTATCGAGGTTTCAGGTCTTTAACTGTCTTCAGTTTGTGTATTTAAAAACATAAAATTAAGTTTTCATCCTTAGGCTAACATTTATCATCCTGCCTCTCACAGTAACAAAAGCATTCGGTTTTATACTCGTATGTTGCACTACAATTTTAAAAAGTGTGAAGACAGCTGTTCTAAATCTCCGTGCGATTTCACATGGAATGACCCATTTGGAAGCGTTGTTAAAATGTTTGCAGGAACTGTACTTCAAAAACTAAAAGAGAAAACACTGAATAAAGTTGGAAAGTACAGGGTCGTAGCTAAGAAGATACAAGGGTGCTCGTGTTAACACGATACCCGTGTTATTATGCTAATAACACTGTCGGCGCGTGCACATCCCGCTCGGCCTTATGAGGTCACCCTTCTCCGAATAATGTCTGAATTAAAACAACCCCAGCGGGGGAGAAAACTAGTAAAGGTCTATACAATGCCGCTCGTTGTTCAACTATATAGTTCGCTCGTTTTCGGGTTTTTTTTTTTTTTTTTTTTTTTCCCTGCCTTTCCTATTTGATCTCACAAGCTCGCTAAACCCTCGCCCTTTTCTGAGACAAAAATAAGCCTGGATAAGAGCAGTTGAAAATGAAATAACCTCTCACAGTTTTGTTTGAGCTCCACAAATGTAATATCACCAGAAAGGGAGAATTTCTATTGACTTGTGGCAGCGAAGAAGAAAGACCGCCATTTTGTATATACAGGATGTGCATTTTACTCGTAACCCTCCAAGTGGACATTGAATGTATACAAGGGTTACCTTTTAAGTTATTACAAAAACTGGGAAAGAAAGAAAGAAACTGTTTTCTTGCTTTTCAAAATATTCCCCTTTTAAGATTTATACACTTTTGCATACGTTCAAACCAATTCTCGAAACATTTTTTTCCAATCTGAAGTTGGTATCTCAAAAACATGGTTTTTAAAGGCTTCAGAATCTTCTTGAGTTGATGAAAATCGCTGTTGAGACATTAATTCGATGTTTTTTTCTTCAAATAATCAATTGTTTGACAGCTGGCATTGTCATGATGAAGAGTGATGCGATGTTTTCGGTTGTTTTTCCTGATTTCATCGATGACTTCTGACAAACAAATTGTTGCATACCATTGCGTCATGTCCAGTACAACCGAAGAAACAAACCATTATTTTCTTGGAAGTGCTTCGTGAACGAACAACTTTTGTGGGTTTCGGTTCATCTTGGAACACCCAGACAGTGGATTGTTGCTTAGTTTCCGGTTCATACGAATATATCCAAGTTCGTCACCTGCTACGATGTTCCAAGACCGATTTCTCAGTTCTTTAGTGGAATGTTTTAGCATTTCATTACAGCAATTAACACGAGCGTTTTTTTGAACTGCGGTCAAATTATGCGGAATCCGTCGGAAACAGATCTTTTCACAGATAAATATTCATGAAAAATCGAATGTACTGCAGTCTTCGATATGCTTAAGGATGCCTCTATCTCAATGCAAGTCACATGCCGATCTTTTTCAATCATATTGCTCACAGCATCGATTTTTTTTAATGACAACCGATTTTAGTCAACCTTCACAAAATTCATCATTGACGGACGCACGGCCACCAAAATTGTTTGATTTAAGCGCTCGCTGTAAACAAACAACTGAGTCAATTTCTAAACTGTGGCTGTTTTCACAAACAAATGTCAATTGTTTGGAAAATTGTGATGACATATTTCAATAGCGCCACTTACTGATCGTTTGTAACAACTTAACAACTTGTATTCATTTCTTTGTATAAAATAAACCAGAACCTTTACTAGACATTCTACTAGTACAATTGTAGCTCTAAATTTTTCCAATGTCACACACTACTATCGCTAGAAATAGGTTCCATTTCTCTCTTTAGTTTCTGTTTTTGTGACTTGTTTTTTTATCATGCTCGTTCTTAAAGCCTTCCAGAAATGAGCTTAACCCCTGATTTTCATTGTTAAGTGTAAAGTATAGAGTGTCCCATAATGAACGCAATTTTTATTTTAATAGTAAAACACATCGTTTATTTCAAAAGTGGTAATATTAATAAATCAATATGAAACGCAAACACTTCCATTAAACATGAAACAAAACATAGACAAAGTTCCCGCTTTATTTCGCCCAAGACACGTCTAATTTCTGCCTTGAGTCGAGGAATGACTCGCTGATCGTCCACATAAACACAAGATTTATATTACCCATACAAAATACAGTCACATGGAGTCAAATCACACGATCTCGGTGGCTAATTTTGATCGCCGTTATGAGAGGGGTAAATGTTCTATATTGCAAATGGTCTGTCGGCTTCAATTCTTGTGTTAGTTTGATCCTAAAAGAATGCATTTGCAGATCTTTTGTTAAAATCGATGCAAACTGCTTTAGGAATGTTTAATTGTTGAGAACGAGGATGAATCAACTTCGTTGGGCTCTGTCCGACTAGGACAACATTCTCTACCGATCGACGAGAACGTCCTGGTGATTTGATGTTCTCTGTCGATCTTGTATCTTCAAATTTCCGCAACAGTATCTGTACTGTTGACACGTTAGGCGCGTTTCGTCCACCAAAAATTACACGAAGTCTTCGAACGGTTTCTGCATACCATACCGTACTTAAAAAGTACTTTCAGAATCTGGGCGCGTTGATCCTTCATATATTGCTCCATTTCATCTGATGATAACAATCACACAAATGACAATCTCTGATCGCAATACAAACAGATGACAGTCTGTTAAATATCGGTACCAGCAACCTAACAAACTGACAGAGGCGTTCAATTTAAAAATTGCGTTCATTACGGGACAGTCTGCAAATATCACGTAGTGCGAAAAACATTTCAGTTGCTCCGTCAGGCAAGACGTAGGGTATAGGCTGTTCGCAGCCCCCCCCCTTCCGCCAAATCATTGTTTAACGTGCAGGCGTCCCGGTAAGTGCAGGTTAATACACAATCTCTGCAACCCAGTGAATTACAGGCTAGGTCTCACACCTAAATGACTCGAGGTTCCTGCTCCGGAAAGGTTTCCACCAGCGGCTCAAGACTAGCAGAGTAGGTTCCGTCATTTCTAAGCATTAAAAGCAGAGTAGACCGGAATGAAGCTATGTTGGTACTTGACTGTAGACTACAGGTGAACTATTAACCACTCTATTCTCTTACACCTTTCACTCATCAGTTCTTGTTTAAATGACTCCATTGCCTGTGTTTGAGCGTAGCTCACTGGATGTTAAATGCTTAATTGTTGTTCATTTGATTTATTTAAGGGCACTCTTTAAGGGAAGTATGAAAGGCCTATCCTTGTATTGTTAAATTTACTAACTTCTGTTCCCATTTTCTCAAGGACTATTAAAGCTATTGAAATTAAAGTTTTATAGCATGCAGGTGCACATCATTAACATTTGGTGATATTTTTCCACTACTATAACATCACTCTGAAGAAATTTATACGTTTCTTTTCCAATCTGCTTCCCCCCCCCCCTTTTCTCTATTTTTACCCGTCACGTTTTATCCTAGCTCTACCATAATGGATTCGCATAATCATAATAATATCATGAGTGATAAAAGTTTCAAAGTGATGTCTACAAGTTCTAAAATAATGAGAAGCTTATGCAAAAAATGTAGTTTTTCACTAATTGGAGCCAAAAAATGTTTTTAGAAAAACTAACTTTTTGGGGAAACACTTACTAAAACCCCTCCAACATGTAAAACAACGAAGGATGATTTCATGAAAACAAACGCTGCCAATTTATGAAATACAGCTTTTTCTATCATTCAAGACAAACCACAGATTTCTAGAGCAATTAGTTCCTGAGATATAGAAGTTTAATTGAAAAAGTGCTCGCGAAATCCCCAAAAAATAGAAATGACTTCTGCAGTGGTATAATTGAAAATTTATAAAAAACATTTATAACCAAATAGTATTAATGAAAATAAATAGAGCATTTCAAATATTAAAATCAAAAATATGATTTTTGACCTCCCCTCCTTTCCCTTTAATATTTTCGTTAACATCTCAGGTCATTAGTGTCCCATTCCAATCAGGGCGTGAAACGGCCGATAAAGTTTGCTCAGAAGCCTCTTCTTTCAGACTTGAGGTTCTTTATCGTCCCGTAAATGTACGACACGGGGCCCATGACTTTATTTAATTCCCTTCCGAAGGAAGCTATGCTTAATATTTTTACACCCGAAAAAATTCATCGATCCTGGCCGGGATCAAACCCGCGAACTTGGGACTGCGGGGCAAGTACGGTTACCAGATCACCAGGATCTTAGTATTCGGTTTCACAATATCTCCCTATAAGAAAGCGGTTAACTGTTGACGATGAAGAAACTCGCTTGAGGCTTACATTCAACAGTAACAAAATAAATTTACACTCCGAAATTTATTTATATCTTGGGATAGATCGTACATCCTCTATCAATAAAACAAGAGTAATAAAATGTAACACCACCAGGCTCATTGAAAGGACGAGAACAAAGGGCGCGCAAATCAATGAGTGACATCAAAGCAAAACCGCTTCATGCACATCAGCTTTCATTAATGCACGTTTGTGGAGTTCGTTATTTGGGTTTCAGCGCTAGTTTCATTGAACGGTGGCTAATGCTAAAAATTACTTTTTCTTTTTCTTATATTGTCCTTTGACATTTCCTTTCCTTCTTTTTTTAGCTCTTAAAAGTTTTATATTATATTGGAATGCGAAAATATTCTGTTTTTACTAAAAATTAATTAATATTTACTTATATTAATTGCAGTAGGTGACTGGTTTTACTTCCCAAACCCAAATAAATATAGCAAAAGCAAGGGTACATACATTTGGCATACTTCCTGAGAAAATGTACCTAAAGCTGTTGCAGTATTTTTATTTGATATTGTTACTGGAACCATTTTATGAAATGTTTTGCCAAATAGTATTTTAAAGAGAAAGAATCTTTTAAGCACAATTCAAAACTTTGCGAAAGTTGATATTATAATATTCGTGTGTACATATTTTTTCTACCCTTAAATATACTACCGTCTTTTAGCCTGGTCCAAACGTGTTTAATACAATAAGGTCAGAACAGTTAAAGGTCCAACACTTCCATGTGTTTAAACATCTCTTTTGACGAGATCCATTGCTGTCTTATTGTGTTACACAACACTTTTTGATGAGAAAACGTCATGTTATTAAATTCCGAAAGAATAAAATCCCTGTCATATTTTTCGTGTATGATGGCAGTTTTAATCAACGATAAAATGCTCTAATTTTCCATTGCTGTACATACCTTCTGTTACCATAATTGTCAGCGCAAATTTTTAGTTGTTTGTAATGTTATCTGTTTTCTGTTTTGCCTTTTGGGTTTGAGATATTAGTTTAAATTGAACTTTCACAATTCGAGAGTATGTGAGCCCCCCTCCCCCTCTCCTAATAAAAGCAAAACCTTCTGTAACCAGTCGGTTGCAAAACAGGAGACGGTCCCTGACATTTTCCACAAAAGCATTGGTTTTAATTTTTTCCCTGCATTTTTTCTTAGATAATGTGATATTGTTTGTGTGAGTGACTTTTCCTTGTCGACCGTGAACTTTCGCTAACTTATTAAAAAAATTATTTGTTCAAGGGGCTTGCGGAAATTATTTACAATAATTATTTTCGTGCCTTATTTATTATGCAATGTGAATAAATGCAAGTGCTCCGTTGCCATCTTGCTGGCAATCCATTATGTACTATGCCACCACTCGTGGACAGCTTCCTAATTTCCTTGTTGTTGGCGAATTTCTTACCTCACGATGTCGAATAAAGCGAGATCCGTAAATATGACGGGTGCGGCACAACAGTGAACCCCGCGATACCAACATTGCGGTCATAGTGTTGCTGGTGTGGAGTCGCGCATTTGTCGACCACTTCTGCATCTAAGTGGTGTAAGGGTCTCGCTGTTGACAGCCAGTCCATTAGCACATACCTCAAGTATGGCGATCATCTGCAGTAGCAAAAGTCTTGTGCAGGGGATTCCATTGCATGGTTTGTACTTGCTTCTGTGGCATGAGGCAATGACACCAGTCGCCAGTTTTTCCGGGTTCTTTCAAGTTGGAGGTCCTTTTACGCGCCGTAAATCTACGACATGGGACCCACAGCTTCTCAAGGCTTGACTTCCCTTCTCAAGGAAACCAAGCTTAGGATTTTTACGCCCGAAAAAATCCATCGACCTTGGCCGGAATTGAACTCGCGATCTTGGGTCTACGAGGCAAGTATGGTTACCACTACACCACCAGACCCGAATGTGCAATATTAGGGTTTTACGTTAATGGGTTTTCACTTTTTCCCCCAGTAAGTTGGATACTTCTGCGGAATTGGGAATTCGCATGTCACTTTGTTTCCATCCGATAACTAGAAATTCGGTAACCCAAATTCCCTCTGGGTTTATGAAAACACACGACCGAGGTGCAGGAGAAATTGAATAATTCGATACGCTTCGGTAAAACGCCACAGAACTTTTATTGTGTTTTAATTAATTCAAGTTACATGTTAAATTAAAACAATTTTGTGCTCTGAAATGGAGGGAACTACTTAAAGAACGTCATCTAAAAGTAGTTTCATGTTTAGGCTGATAGTTAAATATGCTGCGTTCATATAATGCATTTTTCCAACTGTCATATTTACATATATACACGTAACATAAATGCGGCGTTTGCATTTCTGCGTTATTTTTAATGATATATTTCCATTTATGTTTCTCTGTATGGTAGTTGTAACTGTTATTTTAGATGGCATATTTTCTGAACCACAATGATAGGACATATATTTCGTTGGCTTAATAAAAAAACAAACTAAGTCCTAAAATGCAAAACGCAAGTCATTAATGGTAATAAGTTCAAAATTATTTCCTCTTACTAAGAAAACTGTTCAATAAAGAATAATCGTAATTCTTTTACAGGCACAATTTCTCGCGCTAAAATTTAACTTTGCAATATTCTGTTAGCCTAATACGTAATTTTCACGTTGTCGTTTTATTGTTGTCATTTCGGTTTACGCCTGTGAGAGGTGTGCAAGTTGAGGCATGTTCATTTCCGCCTATAGTAAGATATTCTGCTGTCATCTCAACAAATCTTCATCTGAGGCCAATGCAGTGTTACAAGAGGCCTATAGATAGTTTAGCACAGCTCCAAGAGGCTTTAACTGTTTAAAGAGAGGAGGATATCAATTTCAAACGGTGGTGGACCGGACGCTCTAATTTGTGTTTTAACGGAAGAAATCGTTAACACCGCTGCCGTCGTTGTTAAATAGGACATTAAGGACACTTTCAGAAATTGTGAAAATTTCATTGGGTGTCACCTACACATAGGTATCTGAAAAGTTGCATATAAGAAGTGTTGGGGCACGTAGGTTCCAAGGCTGCTGCTTGTAGGTTCGCATGCACTTGTAGCTTATGTTACAGGAAGTTTCTTTCAAACTATAAAGAAAGTTGGTTACATCCTTTCGATCCTGGGAACAAATAGAAAAGCTCTGTGTGGAAGTCGCCATCATCGCCAACATCAAAACAAAAGTAGGAAAGCTAGGAAAGCTATAGTAATCTCATTTTCCAATATTCAAGGAATGGTTTATCTGCATGTCGTACGTGCGCACACAACTGGAACTGGGCAATAGTAGACAATGTCCTGGACGTCGGTCCTGGTGGTGTAGTGGTTACTATGCTTGCTTCCTACGCCCAAAACGCGGGTTCGAACCCGGTCAGGATCGATGGATTTTTTCGGGCGTAAAAATCCTAAGTATGGCTTCCTTCGGAAGGGAAGTAAAGCCGTGGGTCCCGTGTCGTACATTTACGGCACGAAAAAGAACCTCAAGCCTGAAAGAGAGGCCTCTGAGCAAAATTTGTCGGCCGTTTCACGCCCTGAGTTGAATGGGACGCTGATGACCTGAGATGTTAAAGAGCGTCCATAAATAAATCAATCAAAAAAAAAAATGTCCTGGAAATTCTGCAGGGTTGTGCTGAATGCTGCACCACGATAATGCACGGCCACACATCCAAACGCACATTAATCAACGTGAGGGTATCCCTTACCCTTCTATTATCCAGATTTAGTTCAATGTATCTTTGCCTTTTCTCAAATTAAAAAAAGCATCTTCGTAGAGGAAATGTTCATCATCAGAAGCAGCTGTGAAGACTGCGGAAGTGATTCTCAAGTTACCAGTCAAAAATTGTTTCCAGCATGACTTGATGACGACAGACAGAAGCGCTGGCACAGGTGCGACCAACGAAACTTTTTTTTTGATTGATTGATTGATTTATGGACGCTCTTTAACATCTCAGGTCATCAGCGTCCCATTCAACTCAGGGCGTGAAACGGCCGACAAATTTTGCTCAGAGGCCTCTCTTTCAGGCTTGAGGTTCTTTTTCGTGCCGTAAATGTACGACACGGGACCCACGGCTTTACTTCCCTTCCGAAGGAAGCCACACTTAGGATTTTTACGCCCGAAAAAATCTATCGGCCCTGATGGGGTTCGAACCCGCGATCTTGGGTTTAGGAGGCAAGTATGGTAACCACTACACCACCAGGACCGACCCAAACCAAACTACTTTGAAAAAAGTCATCAAAAGTATGACGATGAGTAAAGATATGTTGTCAAATAAAAAGTATGGTGATTCTTTATTGAATGCCCTCGTATAAAAATACACAGTTCCTTAACAATAACAATTTTACCGGATGTTAGGTTCGTTTGAAACAAAATGTGGTCGGGCAAAAAAAGGGTTTGTTGCCTTTTATCTGTACACATTTTCCTTTAGTTGGACTTTTAAGTTCGTGGTGATCCATAAAGAAGAGAGCTTTCTTTCATTGGAGGACAGCCCGGGGATGACTCCGAAAATGTTTGATAGAAAGCCCATCAATATGGTTGTAGTTTGCTAAGAAGTAAATAGCGTGTGCTGTATTTGCAGTTATCAGTATTAACTCGTTAAAATGTAGATTAAGGTACTTATTATATTATAGTTCTAATATAAAGAGGAATTTCAAAGTAAAATCTGAATTTTCGAAAACATTCAAACTTTCAATTCCATTTATCTTAAAACGATGTTTTTGGACTTCGCCTTTTCCTTGTAAGCCCACGAATTGTTAATATGATGTTTTGGTGTTTTGTTTCATTCAAACATATCCTGTTCGGAAAGGATGCAGGATAAAATGCCGTGCACAATGAAGCTTTAGTCCCCTAAAAAGTATCATTCCAGTCACCAATAGCAATGAGATATAAGTGTAGGGAAGCAAATTAACTAGGAGTTCGATCAATATGAAGCTCATGAAACTCGAACTTCTATGCTGCTGACCTTGGGTATTGCAATTTTGTCATGCATTCCGTATTAAATTTGGAATACTATTGGTTCGTTAACTGTTAAATATGAACTGGCTTAAAGTAATCGATATTCGACACACGTTCTGCGGATGATGAAAACCTGAGTCACATGTCTTGAGCCGCACTGGTGTCCATACTGTTCTTTGCACTGCTCAGATATTGCTGAGTTTCACTGAAAATGTAAGTTGCATTACCATAACCGTCTAAATGTTATCTTGTGCGAGTACAGGATAAGCTTCAGTCTTTACCCTGCCTTAACTGCAAGAGGGTTGAGTTTCGCCTTCGAGTTTTGGTGGTTACAACCCGCTTGACACGCATGTCGGAGAAGTTGCCGGTAAAGTGCCAGCGCGGCGAACTTTGCCAGCGTCTCGCCTACATAAGCTTGTTATTAAACGGCAGCGTAGGCTGGTGGTACCCAAACCGCAAGAGCTCTACCGTGTGGGAGAAAACTACGTGGTTCCAATGGCGCCTTTATCGGAATTTCGAAGAAATACAAATATTACTGTGAATTTTAATGCAATCAAATGCAACAGTTGCCATATCCATGTGATGTGATTTCTCAGAAATACAGTACAAATTTGAACTATTACTTCAATACTGTTATTTTCGTGTAATAGATGCAATCACAGGTGCTTAATGTAAAAAATAATACACACTTAATATGGCGGTAAATTTATATTTAATTAGCTTTGAATACCACAGTTATGGATAAGATAGCCTTGGATGGTAACTTCATATTCTTTGTGTTTCAACAATTTTCGTATATACAGTAATCTATTTTTCAAAATCTACGTTAATGTTAAACTGATATTTCTTTTAAGCAATTTTGAAATATTTTAACCCCCTAAGGGCTAAATTAGCCAATGTAGACTGTTAAGATTTTCCTTTCAAAACCTTAATTTTAAATTTCGAGTTGTTCGTAAGTTATACTGTCAAAAATATAATTGTTTATTAAACAGCCCTCATACAATATTATATGCGTAAGACCTTTGAACGTTCAGCCTCTCCTACATGGGGGACACATAAAGGTAATTTTCAAAATTGATTCTCTAAGGGATATAACTTATAAACAATGAGCATTAATTACTTTTCTTTTGACGGAAATGAGACCATCATCAATATTCAGAGGCCCTTTTGGGAAGGTGTATGCAGCAATGGAGGTAGATTAAAGCGTTGTCGTTCATTAAAAAGGCCTACTTCTGAGTAATCACGTTCAGAGTGAATGCACACTGAAGTAACACGAGTAATGTGTCGACATCGGATGTTCAACTTGATGTGCCTTTGACAGAATGATTTAATAATGTTTAACGCCCGTTTTTACTACAGAGGCACACAGGCGGTGGACACTGATGATACATGAGATGAAATTATATATTGGGAAAGCATTTATTTCAAGGAAGGAAACCTTCCAGGCCTCAGTTTAGGGTACCTCCCCAGCATCTGCCATTTATGACGACTGAGGAAAACCTGGAAAAAATCTCAGTCAGGAAGGACGGTCTTGGCGGGATTCGAACCCCAGACCTCCCGCTCACGAGTCCGCGCCTTAACGACCTCAGTACCCTTGGCGGTACCTCTGACAGGGAAAGATATGCTCTTTCAAATTAGTAAAAACGCAAGTGCCTCTTGGAGACTGGCTGTAGTAATCTCACAAGCAAAGCTGAGTTCCAGATACCATTTTGAACTCTTCCTGGTTTGTTGCCGTATACGTCTATCTGTCTTGCTTCATGCTAGCGACGTGTCCTCCACAGCCCAGCGTGTTTTATAATTTTAACGTGTTTTTAAACGCACTTGAAATTGTTATATGCCGTTGTGAAATCTTTTCAAACATTTGCAAAATACAGGGTGGGTGAGAAGTAACCCCCTATTGCAATATGCTTTTTGATGAAACTCACGGGCTAGTCAGGCTCTATAATTAGTATCGTCATTGCGAAAATCTTGGTTCATAAAATGTTCATTGCAATCATTAAATACAGTTCTTCTTCATTATAATGTTTCCAGTTCACTTTTATTGCCACTACTGGTACTGGCATTCAAGTTTGTAACACGATCACTATTCGACACTACTTTTCCTTACGTTCACCTTCAGCTTCAGCACACGACCTTTTAATGAACTGTAAAGAATTTGCGTTTCATCTTACAATAACAACGGACCACCAAGTATCGAATTTCGAACTGCAAACTCAGCACTACTGAGAGAAGTTCTTGTGACTGGAATATGTTTTTGAATCAACAATTAACAGATCACAGTTTGACCACTGAGGTTCATATTAATAAAACGGTCCGTTTTAAATGAATACTTAAATAACACAAGTCGGCAGATTTGTTTTCCTTCGACGCCTTTCCATTATTGAAAACAGAGCTCTGCAACCTGTGTACCCCAGACCTATATTTAATTTTCTATTATTAAAATCATCTGCAAGAACTAAACGAACATAGTTATAATTATATTCATTTATATTTCATGGTATTATAATATATAAAACGTAGCATATTAAGATATTTTAATTATAAAATATATCGTTGTCTTTCACGGAGTAAACCCAGATTCGGTTCCTGGTCAGATCTATTTTATGACAAAAACTTTTTATTTCAATAGCTTCAACTTGATCTTAACAATAAAACTTTTACTTTCTTGCAACTTGTTGTATTACAAAAAATTGACGCGATAATGGGAAAAAAGTGTATATATATACTTTACTCCATTCGAGTAACAATTGCTACTCGACAATGGAGTGCAAGAAGTACGTATGTAAAGGACCACTAAACTTTATAATTGTCGTATGATCTCACAAGGGGGGTCCCCTGCCCTCCCCTGATCTCTAATATGCATTTTCAAAAAACGCCCTGTGTTACCCAGCGGCAGTGTTTCTTGTTCTCTTCCTGCAGCTAAGATTTTCGCGTATTTCGCTTTTCTTCAACTGGTCTCTTGAGGGGATATCCCGCTAGTGGTCGTAAAAACGTAATGTCTGCAGATTCAATTTTCCCTTTGTTCTATCTTTTTATAGTTCAATTTTCTGAGCCTAAAACAAAGAACGGAACTACCGTATTGGATTGGTTTTGATTTAGAGGTGTGTTAATTGCTTCCCGCGTTCTTCAGATATCGAAGGTTTGACAATATCAGCCCGTTATTATTAACTGAGGACGTACTCGTAACTGCCCATACTCCAAAATTCTGTTTGGAGATAATTAGTGTTAACGGTTTCATAAAAGTGAATTAAATGCCAGTGATCCAGAAACTGGTGCATAAAAAGCATTTTAATTCAAGTTTATACGTTTAAAAGATAATGAATAAAACTGCATTCTATGTGCCCTTTTTCCAGAGAACATATTTAAAATGAATAGGCCTGTGTGGTGTTTAATTATACTTGCTACTTATGATTACTGTTTTTATATATACCGGGTGTCCCATTTATCTTGTCCTCCCAACATTATTTTTTCTGATGTATCTAGGGACGGTCTGCCGATTTCTGGCGTTCTGTTCTTGCATGACAACGCTCGCCCTCATAGTGCTCGGCGAATGCAAAACCTTTTGAGGAAATTGTAATGGGAAGTTTTGATCACCCTTCGTACAGCTTCGACGTGACTCCATCTGATTTCTATTTGTTCACTCAAATGAAGAAGTGGCTAGCACTTCGATGACGATGAAAATCTTCAAAAAACTGTGGCAGGTTTCCAAGCGGCCGAGTTTTATGCAGAAGGGATTTTCAAATTGGCGAAACGCTAGAGCATATACTTGAGTTTAAATAGCGAATATATTGCAAAATAGTGAAAGTTGTGGTTTTCAGATGTACTATTTGCATAATTGCGGGGAGTTTTGTTTATAAACAATGGGCGGTAAGTTTCCGAATCGCCTCGTATCTTCGTAAGGGGGAGCTTTATTGTTATTGGTTATTCCACACCTTCACAGAAGAACAAAATGGAGCAAGAGCGGAATGGTTTGTCGTTTCAACATTTCCAACGCTGTATCTTCACAGCGAAAAGAAATAGCAGAGTTGCAGAGTTAAATAGATAACCTTTGTATTGACGGGGTCTACCACCATATACAGACAGAGAAAGCGGGGGAATGAATGGAAGGATGCAGGCTTACAAAATTTCCCATGGCGAAAACAAAATGCCTTCTGTGAAATTTCAGCTAGGAAGCCTTTAAGGATTAAAATGCTCGGAAATATTAACACATTCTCATAGGATATTTAGAAAATGCAATATACCTTTTGATTGACTACCTTTAGAGTCGCAACTTAATCTCCTTTAAAAGATTCAACGTTGGAGATAAATCCTCTCACGTCTGGAATAGAAAGTCTGAAACAAACTAACGGCGCGCAAATGAAAACGTGCCGCATGAAACCTGCATGCGATTTATAAAAGCATGTTATGAAGTTTATGGTTTAGACCAGCATCCGAGGGTTCTAACTGTGCCACGTACAAGTGGCGTTCTAAAAGTTCTCGGCCTGACTCACAGATGTCGTGAAGATAGCCAACTTATTATGATACTAGTTAAGTATCGTCCTTAAGATGGCTAGCTGTAAGGTAGTCACATGTTTGTGACGATCGTATAAACAAACTAGTTAACATTTTCTACACAATGAATAAAATTTAAATACCATCTGCGATAAGTGCTTCGTCTTCAACTGTTTAACCTAACTGAAATACAAAAGGAATTAGATTCCACATTAAAGGATTCTTCCCCTTCGTTTTCGACGGTTAAAAAGTGGGCTGCTGAATTTAAGCGTGGTCTTGCATCCATTTAAGATGATGAGCGTTCAGGACGTCCCAAAACTGCTTCGACCGACGAGATTGTGCCATACTCCGTGATCGCCGATTGAAGGTACACGAGTTAGTTGACATTGTAAAGACTCGATAAACCGTGTCCACTATATTTTATACGAAGTTTTACGTATGAGAACGCTTTCCACTGGGTGCCGCGTTTGTTAACATTGGACTAAAAACGCATTCGAATGAACGTTTCGCAAAGTGTTGAGACTTGTTTAAGCGCAATTCCAGTAAGTTTCAATGACATTACATAACAGTAGATAAACGTAGATTAATCACTACATCCCAGAGACAAAGGAACAGTCCAAACAGTGGATGGCAACAGGTAAAAGTACACCAAAGAAAATAAACCATCTGCAGGAAAAATCATGGCTACGGTTTTCTGGGAATTTCATGATGTGGTTGGTGCTCGTAGACTATCTCTAGAAGGGCAGAAACATCGCCGGAGAGTATTACGCTTCACTACTGGATCAACTGAAGGATGCTATTCAGGCTAAGTGTCCACACTTCGAAAAAGAAAGTTCTCTTTCAACATGATTAGGATAGCTGCTGCCAAACTGCTTCCACATCTCCGGATTTTGCTCCCCGCGATTTCTTTTTGTTCCCAAACCTGAAGAAATTGCTGGTGGACGTAGATTCACATCAAATGATAAGGTTGAAGCTGAGACAGATGCTTATTTTTCACAGCTGCAAAAATCTTATTTTACTGAGGGCATTAAAAAGTTGGAAAGTCTTTGGATTAAACGTTTTGATTTATATGATTTCTTGGTCAGGCGAGAACTTTTAGTACGCCTGTCGTACTTTCGGTATTTAAGACAATAAGAAAAGTAAACGCAATAGTTCAGTTGTCGTTATGAATGAAAGTGATAGTATGTTTTTGTGGGATTTGATTTCGCTGCTAGAAACAGACGGTAGCATGATAAAGAGCCCGGTTTTATCCGAAAAATTAACATGCCTGGTCACCCATCCTTAAGGTACAGTGTTGATGGATGCTGAGCCTCATTCCCACATGCGTGAGGTAATTATGATGATTGTTCCGCGAGCACGGCAGACGTTGCCAACAATAAGTTGTATTGATTCCGCTCACAGTGCCGGGCGGTGCTGCCACCTAGTCGGGACCGCCGCAACTACAGCCGGCCGGAACTTTCTTGTTTTTTTACAGATTAAGTGCATGCGTTTTGCGGCACCCAAGTGTTTTTGTTCCACGTAATATAGGTGTGAGTGCGTGCGTGTGGTGTTAATCTTGGCCGCCCTGCTCTGCCGATCTGGTTGAAATTGAATGCGGCACCGAGTCTGGAAAACAAGGAATACAACAGGTATGTGAAGTAGTCAACCTGCTACACGCGTACCCTTACATGATAACAGGTTACTTGTGTGTGAATAGGCGTAGATACAACTTCCTTTGTTTACCACATCAAGGTTAGATTCGTCGCACTTTACTGCCGTTCAACTTTTATTCCGGGAAGGCTGTTACATGCGGATATGTGGCTGTTTTAAGAAAGGGAGGCAGCCCAATAGGTTAACGTCAAACAGTTAAGGTCATATCTAATTTCAGTTACGCGTATTTGAATCAGACAAAAATGTTTAAGTGATAAATGCTTTATAGTAGTGACTTTTCAAAACAATTTTCCTGCATGAATTTATAATGAGAATTTGTATTAAACACACATGATTAAAACATAAAATGTGGAGTTTTAAAGACAGTTGTTGATATTTGTTGAGTCGAACTGTGTTTGTTTGCAGATTTTTGTTCCTAGTATAAAAGACACATTACTCCAAAATTTTATATTTTCATATATGTCAGAAGCTGCAAGTGAAAACACTTTAACGAATGTGTAAACATCGTATTTTTCTCAGGAAATGTTGGCAAGGAACCAGGGTGTTCTCGGACAGCTGTAATATAAATATTTTTTTCTAATTAATGCTTTCCGATATTGCTGCAGAACATTTTAAAGTGGTCCTGGGCTTGTGATTTTCAACACATTTCCAAATTGTTGACTTACAGGAGATGGCTTTTTCTATGGGAAAGGCCTCGAAAGATGTATGGTCTATTTCAATGTTTTTAGAGTTGTTGGTGCAAGTAGAATATTTTTAGTGTTTTTACGACTTTTTCATGCGGCATAAACATGCCAGCTTAATGTCTTCGAAAATTTGTAAAGGATGTCGTGCATCATTACGTTACATAGTTTGATTACCACGGAAACGTGCTAAATGTGTCACTTTTTCCTTTATGAACAAATGAAAAAATATAAGTATTTGTGGTTACTATGAAAAGTGTGTTTAAATCAAGACAAATTCAATGTTTCTTTTTTGGGGGGAGGAGGAATATTTGCAGTAGTAACTGATTGCACTAACGGCATCTGGAGCAACAGAGAGAGAGAGAGAGAGAGAGAGAGAGAGAGAGTTGAACCCGGATCTCCCACGCGTCAGGCACATCGATCTGGAGGCCCGATGAGATTGGTACACTCGCCATCTTAAAAAGACAAAAAGCTGACCCAGATCTTTGGTCCGTGACGGCGAAGTGACATGTGATAAATGAAACTGAAAGTACTTCCTTGCTTTGAGCACAACTATTAGGCATCGATCTCTAGAACCACAGTGCGCTGCCATCTGGAAGAAACACAGAAATTTGCGTAAAGGTTGATAAGAATGTCTTCATATTTCTCGTTGCTCCTTGTTGTGACAGACAGAGAGAGAGAGAGAGAGTTCTGGCTCAGTGCATAGGCTGCAGTCCGAAATAAAGTTGTTTCTTTGTTTTTGATTAGAAGATTGTTCTGGTTTGCGTTTGTGACATTTTTCTTACGTAATCTCTCCTCTAATATCTTTTAAAACACTGTCCTTTAAAAATAATTTTAATGTTGTATAACGTCGTCTCTTCTCTGATTAAATGCTCAAATTTTCATATAAAACTTTATTGCTATCTAATGTTAGATACTGAAATGCATGAAGATTCATATTTTAGCCCATTAATCGCGAAACATAATTTTTGTTTTAGCGTTTATGCAATTCAATGAGGTAATCTCATTTTTCGAATTTCGTAAACATTTTCATATTTTGAAAAAATTGTTTTAAATGGGCTTGTACATGTTTTCTTAAAAAGTTTTTTTATGCTTTTATTTTACACTTTAAACAAATTCACCAACAGTAATGAAAACTCAAATTGTGTAAGTCGGTTGTTCTGACTCATTCACTGTGCTATTCCTATTCATTTACTGCATTGTTAGCACTAAGCGGCGGGAAGTTGAACTTCGATGTTTTTGTGTGTCACGTACAGCACTAAAACAAGTGTAATTTTATTGAGATTTTTTTTTGTGAAAGGTGCATTATTTAATAGATAATAAAATCACGGATTAAGTAGTACCAGTGTTGAAGGTTTTACCTCGCATTCTGCTTCATGCGTTATTTTGTTCAACACGGTTGTGTTCTTCACGGTGCTGAAAGAAAATGTAAGAGATAGGTGCTAAAGTTTCAAAAAGTACAAAAGGAAAATTGTGACAGGCATTGTAATCAGCAGAGCCCGGAATTTCAGGCATTTGTTTTGGTTAAAATAAGGAAGCAAAAAAGCACTTAAAACCGATAGTAATTAACCGCGAACAGAGAAAATAATGTAACTCATAAAAATAAGTTATTTAAGAAACTGAATAACTTCTTTGTCGCACAATTAAAGTACTTAAGCTTACTTTTTTTGGTTACAAGCAACAACAACGTGTTTTTTTCAAGATATCACCGGTTATAGTTAGCTGCTTGAACACTTTTTGAACGTTCTACTTCCGCTGAAGTAATAGGAACACATCTAAAACAAGCTATTTCGGAAGAACTCACACAAGTTACAACAGAACATTTACCTTTCAGAACATCATGGAAATTTTGGTCAATACAAAGTAGTTTTGAATAGTCCTGACATACGCATTCTTATAAGGTGGCTACCATTTCAGCATTCTCAGAGTCTTCTATCAAGAGAAAATGAATTTTATTAATCGTTTCTTCAGAAATAAAAAGTTCAACCGGACGCGCGCAACATACTGCATCTGCTGTGCTCGTGCGGCCACGTTTAATATTCATTTATTCAGTAATAAATAGTCTTTAGTGCTTGTACAGAGTCCCCATGAACTTCCTTCAGCTCAGTTTATAACGTGGCCGCCGTTCACTTTTTTAAATTGAGTTTTATATTTAATTAAATGTTTGTTTTATGATTTTAACGTTAAAACTGTCTTCATATTAAACTGTCCTAGTATTAAGCATTCGCCATAATTCACATACCTTTTTGTAAAACAATGAAATTTTGCTAAGCGACGCGCAAAAAAGAGATTTTCTTTCAGAAAAGGTGAAAGTTGATGTACGTTTTATAAAGCATAAGTCAACGCTCGCTCGCTTAGTGGTCCCAAAATGTTTTATTTTATGAAATAAATAAAATAATATAAAAGTGTCTATTTTCGGGCGTTTCCTTATATAGCACGCCCGTATTGATATATGTAGTAGAGCAAGTAAACTTCTTCTTCCTGATGCACTAGCGATAGATTTTCTTTTTTTGCTGAATACTTCTAGCCGGTCATTGTACGAACCTGCGGAAGTTTATCGTATTCCAATACATATGATGCAAAACTGTAACTTCGATACTCTGGAGAGTATGAAGTTTTGCCTCATAAACTTTGACCCTCTACAAATAAAATGCTCATGTAGACATCTAGAGAACGCGATGCTCACAAATTTCCAGCGACGGTCCGTTCTTTCAGCATGTACATTACGGACCACTTGCATTCTGAGGATTGGTTACATTTTTTTCAAATAACGTGAGATTGTAAGGGTGCTGTTGCTCGCTCACGTAGCGGTGTGTTGCCTCGGCTGCTGAAGTTTCTTTACTACTCCCGTTCCATTCTGAAGTAGCAAAGGTCTCAGAGGATTTGGCTATTTTATGTTAACCGAGTCACTGGGTAGAAAAAGATGTCACTAATGCGAATAAATACGCGTCGAGGACTTACGTTCTGATGATAATTTATTGAATAAATCACTTCAAAATGCTTAAGTGATGTGTCGTTTGCCGTGTGAATACTGGATGTACGTGGACCAAGATGATGAATGAACGTCTGTATCTGAATCTGAATGCATAGTGCTGCTGAAGAACGTTGCGTCTCCCGGCCTCTTTATACACAATTCGAATCTGTATCGTTGGGATGCCGCGGAAGAATTGTCGCGTCTAAATTCGTAACTTAAATCCAGCTTTCTTACTGGCTAAACTTGAGTTTGCACACGCTGGCCCGATTCGTTCTTTACTTATTCTTTAAAAAATCTCTCGTAAATCGATGATTTAATGATCTCAGGCAGTGGGGGTAGTTCACCTTTAGAGAATGAGTGTTTAACGCCCGTTTTGGCTACAGAGGCACCACAGGCGATGGACACTGATGATACATGAGATGAAATTATATATTAAGAAATGGTTTCTTTTTAAGGAAGGAGTCGTTCCAGGCCTAAGTTTAGGGTACCTCCCCGGCATTTGCCATTTATGAGACTGGGGAAAACCTGGAAAAATCCTTAGCCAGGGAGGACGGTCCTCAGTAGTAAAAACGGGCGTTAATCACCATTCAAAAAAAAATCTTCCCACTCTAGTGCGGCTCATGACATAAAAATTTATGCAGCTCTACTGCTACATAAGCAGTTTAATTTGAGAATAATGTTGAATGTCTACCATAAATATTGTTACAAAGTTTCCAATAAATTTACACAAAATGATTTGAGATATTTTAATATCCTAATATGTATAATAAATAAAAAGCACATATAATTATTTAAAATAACCGACTCTGGCACGCACACGATGCTTAAGTCTTTGTGGCTACTCATCTATAGCATTACGCAACACTTTCAACGGGAAATCTGCTGCTACCTTCCGAAGAGAACGTTTCAAACTTTCAGTATTTGAATGTCTCTTCCTGGAGCACAATATGCAGTCCAGGGGATTTAGGAGCGGACTTGCAGAAGAATTCGAAATTAAGTCAGGAACATGACCTCAAGACACTCCTGGGCCATCCGAGGTTTCAGCTTTGCCCATAGGAGAAGATGGTGTAAAGATTATTCGATGACTAATTAGCTGAGTAAGGTTTTGTTTTTAAGAGCCTTTGGCGCTTAGCTCACTTGTGAGCAGGTGTTCTTTCTGTCGTTTGTAGACACGGAGTCCTAGGTCGCTGCTCAATGTGCGAGACATGGACAGTTTAGAAAAGTTCAGCTCACGAGCCATCACTGACTGTCCCCGTACCTGATTTCTCCGCCACTGCGTTCACCAACTCAGGAGCGCGGTCTTTCACAGTTCCAGTGTCAAGGATGGCTGACCACTGCGGTACACGAAGCTCCTGCTTATTTTCAGTTTCTGGGGAATTTTGAAAATCTCGCTCGGGGATTTGCCTACCTTGTGCAAAGCTGCTACAGTTACACGATTTTCGTACTTTAAAACTAAACACAAACAACTTTCCATTTTTGCAACTGAACTCTCCAGACTCACCACTAGCACCACAACTCGGGAATGTGCAGGCTATTGAGGGAAGTATAGTCAACCTCAAAAGTAGTGACAGTATTTATGGTAAAACTAGGTACTAAATAGTTTAAATATAAAAATATACTGATTTGCACAAAAACTCACCGTTTTAGGAAGGTTGAGCATAAAATACAACACATCCATGGTACTGCTATATATTACAAAAATGAACTTTTAACAAAGTACTTAAAGCGAGGGCAGGAAATACTTGGGTTAGTGGAATCGATGAAATTATGGAAAAAATCGACTTGGGTATGGTGTGATGTGATAGAAAAAGTAAAGAAAAGGGTTTTTGAGAGAAATGAAACAAAAGAATTGATGATATAGAAAGACAGGAGATATTAGGTAGTTTTAGTACTAAAAAGTCACTGAGAGTTTACAGCGGATTAAAGGAAATATGGGGCAGAGAGATTTATGTAGATGAAGCTGATAGGTGGACGAGGGAGGGAGTTACATGGACCCAGGCAGGGGTAGTGAATTTGAAAGGAATAAGAGGAGGTTTAAACGTAGAGGAATGTCCATGTGTGGAATGCAAGATAGTTACTGGCACGCTATTGTGGAATGTAGAGAAACCAAGGAAATGAGAGCAAAACTTAGGGTTGAGAAGTGGGATAACTTATAGAGATAAGCGGAAAGAAGTTGGTGAATATGAAAACAAGGCAGAAAACCTTGTAGTTTGGGAATTATTTAGGTAAAGTTAAAAGAAAATGGTTGAAGAAAGTAAATAAGAAATGAGGAACCAAAGCGTATAGAAACATAAAGTTGGTTTTTGATTGAGTTATTTTTAAACCTAAGTTGTCTGATAGTTGAGTAACCACAAGGTTGAAACTATTCGGGCTACTTAGTTACACAGCACAGATTTACGAGAGTGACTATGTTGTATTTTCTTGTATGACTAAGTGGTTGTAAAAGAATACTGTGGAAGCTTGTTGTATATTAAGTGGAAACAATTCAATATTGTCCACTTCTTACACAAAGATTCGCTGTTTTTATGTAATTTTATCTAAATCAAAACTAACCGAAGCTACAAACAGTAGTACCACGCCAATCGCTTTAATATAGCCGGCCGGAGCTGAATGCAATAACAAAAATGTATTTTTATAGCTGTAGACTATAAAACAAGTAGCTCAATCAGTAAATGAGAAAGTTAAATATCGTTGTAGTTAAAAGAAATTTTAGAAAGCTGGCAATGCTCGCGTATCTTTCTGAGCAGGACTACCCGCCCCTGTCCCATTCTCAGCCTTGACTGCACTTGCTATCTTGGAGCATGTCGGTTGAGTTCGCTCTGACGGTGCGCGAACCAGGTATAAAAATCATACTAAAGCAGCGCATTGTTACCAATGAACTCTTGTCATCACTTAGAAGTAGTTTCAATGTGAGGTAAAAGCGGAATAATTACGTACATATTGCATAGCATATTGTTTGAATCTGAAAACTCGGTACTGGCTTAACATTTAAATGTTGCACGCTTTCTGCCGCATCTGAGCTCAATCAGTTAAGGTATCTTATCGCTAAAACTCTGGTATGGGTCCATTCAAAAGCTGTAACAATGGCAACATGATAAACTTAATCTCTGCTTCTTCCAGAGTCTGCCCTCACTCGTTGAGGAACTACGTGCTATTAACTACTAGTTTTGAAAAATAAATTTAAGTTTTTGTAATATTTAATAGTGTTTAACGCTCGTTTTTACTACTGAGACACCACAGGCGATGGACACTGGTGATACATGAAATGAAATGATAAACTGGGAAAGTTTTTTTTTAAAGGAAAGAAACTTTCCTGACCTAGGTTTAGAGTACCGCCCGGCATTTGCCAGTTATGAGGTCTGAGGAAAACCTGGAAAAAACCATAGTCAGAAAGGACTGTCCTGGCGGGAATCTAACCCAAGACCTCCAGCTCACTAGTTCGCACCTTAACGACCTTAACCACCCGTGGCGGTGAAAATTTAAGGATGATGCATTTTATGTATACAAAGCGAAGAAATTTGTGACATACTCTGGTGTTCAAAATAACTCGGTATAGATATAGAGAATATCATTTTTTATTCCTTGCATCTATTGAAATAAATGGGAAACTTGTAAGAAGAAGAAGAAGAAGAAGAAGAGGAAGAAGTTTGGTGGTGTAGTGGTAACCATACTTGCCTTCTAAACCCAAGATCGCGGGCTCAATCCCGGCCAGGACCGATGCATTTATTCAGGCGTCCTGAATATGGGTTCCTTCGGAAGGGAAATAAATACGTGGGTCCCGTGTTGTGCATTTACGGCACGATAAAGAACCTCAAGCCTGAAAAAAGAGGCCTCTGAGCAAAATTTGTCTGCAGTTTCACGCTCTGAATTGAATGGGACGCTGATAACTGGAGATGTTAAAGAGCGTCCGTAAATGAAAGGATTTATTGCTATGAAGAACTTGAGCTGCTGAACTTAGCAAGGCAGTATCTTTCTAAAGCACTTGTAACTTCTGAAATAAAAGTAGCAAGTGCTGAGAAAAACACCGAACCAAAGACATCATTCTATGCTGCTAACATTTTAATGGGAAAGAACAAAGATGACATTGAATTATCAACTCGTCTCTCTCCAAACATATAATAGAGTCCTGTTTTTTCAGTCGATGTGAAACACTCTGTTTTAGGCTTATAAATTAATCTACAGTGACAAATGCTGTAACTTATTCGTGGGAAATTGAGGAAAAATTGTTTGTTATCTTCTGTAAAGCAAACTATGGAAATTATATTGATGAATGAAATGTACTGTCAATAAAAGGAAGCATTTAATCTGTGAATAAAGGATATATATATATATATATATATATATATATATATATATATATACACACATGTTCAAAGTGTAAAAAGGTGTGTAGGTTTATTTTTCATTATATATATAAAATAATATGTTGGGTAGCTTATGTTAGTGTTATACTTACCGCATTATTACTGCTTATTTATAGAATGTAAATTTAGCGTTGTCCTAATGGAAGGTCTCTCCTTTTATTATGCCAGTCTTGGCTGTTTTTACTTTAATTTATATTTCAAATAGCAAAGGCCCTCCCCCACAAAAAAAAAAAAATAAAGTGCTACCACTTTCCAAATCGACAAAACAATTTTTAGATTTTGCAGTGGTTGTTGGCATTGCATTGAATAAAATGAGGATTTGAGTGCTTCATTTTCGTAGCCTCGAAAAGCACTGACACACAGGCTCACCTTGTATACCTTTCTAGCTCAAACTGCAGTTAGCAAGCATTTTCTAAAGATGTTATACATGCCATTACTAGGCAATGGAACTTTAGGCAAATGGTTATTGTGTCGTGTGTGCTGATTTGTTTTTGTAGGACTGGAAAAAAAACTATCCGTTTTTGATAGTGACAGTTAAATGTCTGTTGTTTGCAAGCTTTAATACGATTGGTGGTTTGAAGTCTCCCAACTAAGGAAACTTGGGAAACAGGAAAGCGGCAATCAAAATACGGCCACCAACCAGGGTAGACGTGTGTGCCATTTCTCTTCTCGCTATTTATATAATTTTTATGTTGACCAGCTGAATTTCTTCTGACCAAAGTGAGAACTTAAGCAACAATAATACATCATCCCACTTGAGACTTGCTCCATTTCTTTTTCTCTTACATTTGATGCGTTAAAGTAAGTAATAAATCATGTGCATGTTTCTCCTGCCCAAACCATATCTCCACCACCTCCAAACGGAAACTTTTCGGAAACGCAGCTTTGTGTAAATCGTTCTCCAAAATCTTTCACGTTCATCAGGTGAGCGCAGGTCTGTGTACAAAATACAGCACTACTGTTCATTTCTCCAACCCGTGACCTTTTGCAAAACGCAATCGTTCAACTGGTGCATTCTGAGAAAACTGGAACCAGTTGCAGGTCTACTTGATGTAAATTCACTTGCTTTCAACCTTCTTCTGTTTTGGCCGAATACAGACTGTCAACAAATTGCTGGCAGGTTGCACTACCTAAGTACTATCAACACCATGTACCTGTCTTCATTTGGATTTGTAGCTCTCGGACGACCAAACCTGGTCTTCTGGTATATTCTAAACCGTTTTAAGGTATCGTGAACTGTGTTTCTAGTCATCTTCATTACATTTGCAATGTAACGTACACTGCGTTCATCATCGTTCAGGGCTACAGCTCTAACCACATCTTTAGATCGAATTTTTGACAACCCTACTTACAGTTACAACATATAAAAATAAAGAAATAATGATAATGAAACACAATTTCTGTATCTGAGACTTTGTACACATAATTGTAATATTAGACTACAATGGCTTGTTTATAAAACAAAAAATATTCAACATAGCCTACATGTATCCATGACAACAAATGCCTACCGTAATATTTTTGACAAGCAAATATATTACAATATACAAGAATATATAAGTGTTCGTGGTTTTTTTTTCCCCTCCTCATTTGGTCCCTGGGTGGATATATAATACGTTTTGTAGCGCGTATTTATTACATTTAGCCGTCAAAAAAGATATTTTTAATGCCTAAAGTCCGCTGTCTATTCGTTACTTTTGATGAAATGTGGAATTTTGCAGTTTGCAGCGTTCAAGATAACCTGATATCGAGTTACATAAGCCATTCTTGCATCCTTTGAGGAGATTGTTTGCATCAGAAGACAATAGGCTGCTAGGTTCATTTGTTTACCATGCTGACAGAAGTCTGAAGCGCATTCTTCGCTATAATACACCTGTACACAACTGTAGAGGGCATCCTCTCCGTTCACCGAAGTCTGCTTCTGCAGTCTTTTGTTTACTACAACAAGGCGACGTGTATTCAAATGTTGGTCGAGTAATTAAAGTGAAGAATGATGGGACTCGCCAGAAAATTAATCCGTTTAGAGAAATCCCATCGGTCTGCAGTTAAGTGAAAGCGTGAAGTGTGTTGTTCTTTCCTTTTCTTTCTTGTTTCTGCCCATAAAGAGGAGAAAAACATTCGGCGACACCTTCTGAATGTTACACAGTTTGATTTAAGTTACTGTTATAGATAACGTATGTGTTTTACCAAGTGATTTTAATCAACTTAACATAAAGATTGGCATTTATTTTGGCATTGCGTGTACATTTGTTATCCTGTTTGTCATCGCCTGGCTGCTTATTGTGTAATTGCAGATTATGAAGAGTTAAACGACTACTCCAAATAGTCTCATTTCACTAATTTCCAAAAACAAATTTTTTCCTTGTTTTATTTCATCAGCATATACAAAGTTTCGTTGCGAAAAAACAAAAGCTGCGGCCGCTAGTACAATTTTTAAATTTTCGCTTTAGGTAAAACCCCACTCAAGTTTCGATTTTGAGGTATACCTCTGCTCCTAATGGTCCAATTTCTCTGATTTTTAGAAATTATTTTTCTTGTTTTATTTAAATAACACATACAGAGTTTCGTTTGAGCCGCTAGAGCGATTTTTAAATTTTGAATTTCAGGTAACCCTCCTCCTACTATTTAACATCAACTTAAAACGTAGGCTAAAAACTGCATTATTAGGCCAGTAAAAACAAACCACAGAAACAAAGTGATGAACTCGAAAACAAATGACCATCTCTAATGTCACAACTATGGCGCCAGAGTGATACGTTCAGAAAACTGCTTTCGTTGTCGTGTGTTATGCTTTCAAGGGGCATCTTCATTAGTCAGTGGCGTACTGACGCTTTAGAAACTTATAGCCATAGCCTCGAAATTTGAACAGATAGGCAACATGTATTTTTAATATCCCAAAATGCTTATATATGAAATCTCCGTATTCGCTGAAATTATTGCGGTGTAGTTCATTAGCACCCTGTTTGTGTGTACATATATTTCATTGTTAATTATGGTTCGTAGTAGGTAGAATCGAGGAGATTTGAAATTTTTTTCCAAAATCTTTTCATGGCTACAATCTCAGTAGCGAATTTCTTCTGAATTCGCTAAAAGGGAAAAAGCTTTTTCACTCAAAAGTTAACTCATTTGTGTTTATTTGAACTTGGGGATCAAGCAACATTGTAAACCATCCTTCCAGGGGTTAAACCGACTGTGCTGATAGTAAACTGGTTCCCAAAACTGCGTATCATATTAGTGCATAGAGCTCTCACACCAGAAGTAAACATGTCTGTCACGTGGTTCACACAATTAATATCGAGGTCACTACGGAGGGAAATCCGCTTCCGGAAACTTATATCTCCGAACTTCCCGATAGCTAACTGGTCCGTTGCCAGGACACATGACAAACTATTTGCAAATGTAGTTAGCTGCATTAGATGTGAAAATATGACTGAGCACTTTCGGGCTGCAATACAAATGAGCAACTAAGTTTTTTCTGTGGTATGTGATGTAAGTAGCAATGCAAGAAAGGTCCAGGCATTTGCTATGTCAGGCAACGAACCTCATGCAGATATAGCGGCTAGCAATACGAGGCCCGTTAACTGCACCAGAAAAAGGTTATGTTGGCTGTATGTTTGCCCTGACGTCCCGTTGTTAAGTTGGCATTGCACTTTGTCGATTTCGGAACAATTTGATCTACTTGTCTGTCTCTATTTTCTGCGACCAGGTTCCAAATAACAGACATTTTCATAATCTAAATACAAAAATACACTTCAGGAAGGGATGGGTACGGTGTGTTTCAAGGAATGGAGTGAGAGTTCGCATCACCTTTGATCCGAAAAGCGGGCAGGAGGAAGGCGGTAGAGCACGAAGTACACAGCGGCATTCTAGGTTCGTAATTTCCCCGAGTGTTCTACTCATAAACATTCACTAGTCTATGGCATGCACACAATCACCATTTTTTTTCATTAACTTTTTACAGTAGTTGCACAAACATATTCCCCGCATCTTTTGATGTAATTTGAATTCACGCGTAAAAGTTCTTCTTTCGTAATTCTTCTAATTTCTGCTCTTATATTGTCTTTCATTTCATCTACAGTGTGTGGGTTATTTCTATAGAATCTGTTTTTTAACCACGCAAATAACAGTTGCATATGCATATATAGTTCTGTGTTCAAAATCTCCCCTATAGCCCCCAGATAATCACGGGCAGTGTGGGTTGTGGCGGAATCTTGTTGAAAATATGCATATTGTCTCTCTTGATCAGTTAATTGTTAAAAAAATGCGAGTATTTGCGTATGATACCTTTCTGAATTTACGGCATCTTCAAAAAATATAGTCATATTATTCTTTTGGCTGTTACGCTACACCACACACCAGTCTGTCCATAATACAGAGGAATTATTCGCGGATTTTCTGTGCTCCAGAGTTTATTGTTCTGTGAACAAACGTAACCATGCTTCATCAGAGAAAATGATTAAACTGCATCATCAATACCGTCGCGAGTGTTCTGTGAAACCCAATTACAGAAATTCACTCGACTTTCGTTGTCATGCAGCCGTTATTCTTGCACTATAGTAACTCTGTAAGATTTCGATTTTAAAGTTTAATAGCCTGCTTCTTACACTACACGACGTTAATATTTATTAAGAGAACGTTCAAGTGATGCCCCAGTATCATGCATATTTTCTTCTGTTAGAATCCTACGTTAAGGTCTACGAATTTTAGAGTTCAGCTATCCCGTTTATTTAATTAAATCTATTAAAAATTTTTCTAATTGTACTTCTATTTGCCGGTAGGATGTCAGGGAATCTGTCTACAAATTGCTTACTTACTTGTTTGTTTTGTACATAAATATTCGTTGTTGTAGAGTTAATTTAGAAGTTCGGGAACTGCGGGTTGCTTTACGCTAGATGATGAAGCTGAAGATATGGATGAGAGTAATGATGGAGAACTGCAGGGCAAACCCAGAGAAAAACTCCCTACACGCAATTCCTCCGTATTTGTGCCGCTGGGATCGAACCCGGGTCGCTTTGATGAGCAATCTAATCAATCTAACCTCTGTGTAATGTTCAATTAAATATATTAGCTTTAAATGTTTCAATGTATAGTTTTCTTTATACTTTAAATACAGCATTCCAAGAAATTCATTCTATAGAAGAAAGCGGGCACAATTGTTTCCGCATTAGGTCACCTAAATCTGAGAATTTCCACATAAATGATATGCATATATTGCACGTTTTTCACTAACTTTCAGAACAGCGGGCTAAATTTTTGAATTTCAAGTCGATTCATCATAGGTACTTTCGCCTATGACATAACAAGCACTGAATTTTAAACCTAATTATGCGAATCTCTGTTTTATAGCTTTTTTTCTGAAAATGCTAAATCTATTGGTAAGGTATTGTTCTCTAAATTGTTTTTGGTGAACTTTACCTGTAATTTTCCTGTGTTCATCCGCTCACACGGAGCCAATAGCGCTGAATCTAACAGGGACTTGAGGAAAAGCTCCGAATTAACACTTGAGAATTTTGATAAAAGCATAACTCGAACAGCTTGTGCTGTTGACTGCAGAAAAGGTAAATAGTTGAGTACTGCTCGCGATTTGGTATGTTTTAGTTTGCAAGAAGCAACTAAGATAGAATTTCGTATTGATCCAATGTGCTCTAATTAGCGTGGGTGGGGTACCATGGTCTGTATTTATATACCATGTGACGTCAATTGACGAGCATTGAAGCACTAGCCGAAATAAGGCAACTTCCCCAACACACACAGACCTAACTGGACACCTTTCAGAACACCGAGTTCCATTTCTTTAGATAATCTTTATAGATTTAATCCAGCAGCCATTTTTTGATTTTCTGAAAAGTTTTTGTACTTCTGTATCCACTTACAACCGTGCAAACACTGGATTGCACATTTGCGCTTTAAAAGAGAGCGGTTCTATGTAAAATATGTTAAAAAAAACGTTCAACTAGTGCTTTGGACATTTCTCGTGTTAATAATGTTTAGCACTGTTATATTAAGTATTTTTACAGTTCAACATTAATGACCTCACGTCTTTGAAATAAAGCAAACTAAAACAACCTTTTGCATTAAAATATGCACATGATTCTAATCAATGTCTCCTGTAATATTGAAGGAATTGTGGCAAGACCAAAAAAGGTGTAAAGTTCTACTTTGCAGTAAAATGCAAACTACACGAAACTGGTCTTAGAGTTATAAGTTTTCCAAAATCATTGTCGGAGTTTCAAAAAATCACTACCCTAGTGCAATCGAAATAGAATGTTGGTTGCATGAATAATACAACTGAAAACGTTCAATGCGTGCACCCTTTGTCACTCTGCAGATACCAACATATCTTCCCGGGGCCGAGAAAGCATTGAAAACGAAGAGCGTACAGGCCGGCACTTGGAGGTGCTCATTCCTGAAAACATCGCACTTGTAGAAGGAGAAATTATGGAAGACTGGCAGCTCAAAGTTACAGAAATAGTAGCAAGGTTTGGCCTTTCTAAAATAACAGTCCTTCGAATTATTCATTTCATTTAAACATGAATAAGGTTAGTGCAAGATGGGTGCCTAGACTTCTTTCCTCAGTACAAAAGCAGCAACGAGTCATCTGTTGTCAGACATTTTTGGAGCTCTGCCGTGGCAAAGAGAGAAAATTTCTGCAAACCATTGTTACAGCAAATGAAACTATGGTCCTCTGCTATGATCCCTTGTCCAAAAGAGAATCAATGGAGTGGCGTAAACCTGCGAAGTACCGCCTCTAAAGGCCAAGATCACTCAGTCAACCAAGAAGATCTTGACCACGTTCTTTTGGGACTGTGAAGGAATACTCTTCATGGACTTCAAGGAGATGAACACCACAGTAAACGGGGAGTACTATGCTGGCCTACTGCACAGACTGCGTGCTTCCATCAAAGGAAAGCTGAGTGGTGGTGTGTGCCTTCTTCACTACATCGCGTCTGTGCACACAGCTCTTGTTGCAAAGGAAGATATGAATAAATGTGGCTTCAAGAGATCGACCATCCACTTTATAGTCCATTTCTATCTCCGAGTGACTATTTCCTCTTCTCAAAACTCAAGGACCTTCGAGAAAGGAAATTTAAGTGTGACAAATAAGTGATAGATGTTGTTTATACCCATTTTGCAGACAAGACTTCTAACTATTTGCGGAAGGGGGTTGAAATGTCAATTCAAAGATGCGAAAGGTGAATTGCAATAAAGGGTAACTCTATTGAAAATTGAAATATAGTTTTTGTCTTTATCGTGCCTAGAAAATGGTTAGGCCTGAAATTTTTGGGCCTACCCTCGTATCATTTTTAGGTGGCGCGCTGGAAATTTTCAAACGCATAAATGTAGTTACTTGTTTGTTACGATAATATAGACAAACTAGCGTTAATATTTTATACAAAACTGAAATGCGAGCTGTAACAAAGTACTTCGTTTTAAAGAGCTTGATCGCAGCAGCAATACTAAATGAGTTAGATTCACATTAAAAATTCTGTTCTTTCGTTCAGCGGTTAAAATGTTGAATTTAAGCGTGGTCGTACATCCATTCAAAATGATGAGCTCTCAGGGCTCCCAAAAGTGCTAAGAGCGACGAAATTGTGACAAATATTCACAGTGCCCATTCTGAATGATTGCCTGTTGAAGGTAACGAGTTGCCTGACATTGCAAAGACCTCGATAGGCCTTGTTTACGCGAAGTTTTGGGTATGAGAAAGCTTTTCTCTTAATGGTTGCAATGGACCAAAAACACATTGGAAGGAACATTTCGCAAGAGTGTTTAGACTTGTTTAAACGCAGTGAGTTTCTCCGAAGCTTCATAACAGTAGATGAAGCGGATTCATCACTACATGCCAGAAACGGAGCAACAGTCCCCCCCCCCAAAAAAAAGGTTTCCAGCATGTCTTTTAAGACTGGCAGACGATGGGTCTAGAGCAATGAATTCATTGGGGGCTATTTTCAGAAAGATAATTAAAAATAATGAGTGTGGGTAAACATATGTATTAAAATAAATTATATTTTATTTTATTGAAGAGCATTGCAAGCTGTAGTTATTATTCTTATGGAAATCCGCTGGTAGTGAAACAGCGGCAGTTAGGAGTCTTGCTGATGATCACATCCTGGAACAAGTGAGGTCATACGGATTCCAAGGTCGATCTCTTGGGGCCACACCTCTAACGGCGCCACGTGTTCATCTTCTCGCAGCTCAGTCATGAGGCGGCGTGCAGGGTGTTCGAGGAAGAACGTGAAGCTTAATAAATGACATTAGAAGTTTATATCTATTAGTTCGCCTGACAAGTAAATTCGACATATCCATTGGGATCAAAACGTTGCCTTTCCCCAAAAATAAAGTCGGGGATCACTCGGAATGTTTTCACATTGAAATGAATTTTATTTATAATTATTACATCTTGAAGTAGTCTCCATCGGATTGTGTACAGTGTTTAAACTGTTTAAACTCTTTTGAATTGTTGAACACACATTAGCTACAGGTGACTCTACCGACAACTTTGGAGAACTGATAATAGTCACCCGGGGCCAGGTTTGGACTGTGAAGACATGAGAAGTTTAGAGTTATTCTCTGAGAGGATGCTTAGAGGCAAGGGATACCGAGAATGTTTCCGGACCTGAATTAAACATGTGTGTCATACTTTTTATGTATATAACAACAACTTCCACCAGCTCCTGCTTGTGCAGCGTCGACACTTGTGCTAGTTTCAAGTGTTGGGGTTTGCTGTGAAGAACATTGCCTTGCAGTGATATACAGTGAGGATGTTTGTTTTACGGGCCGGCCCTAGCAAATGTAGTCGCTGCTAACAGAAAAAGGGAGCTAACGTCGCCGTACGAAAAGTTAATATTTTTATTTTAGTACGACGCCAAAATTTGTTGTTTCTGCTTAGAAATTTATGATCATCTCATTATTCAATATCTAAGAAATAGTTCACCAGATGTCGCACCTATTTACACAACTGTAACTAGGCAATACACACAGATGTCCTGAAAACTATGCAAGGTCTTGTCACCTGTAAGAAAACCTCATTTCCATGCAACAAACTGGATGTAGTACTAAGATAATGCACGGCCGCATATCTCAAAAGTTGTTGCTGAATATCCCACAAAATCAATGCGAAGTGTGTTTCTCACTCTCACTACAGCCCTGATTTTTCCTTTTCTCCAAATTGAAGAAACATCTTCGTGGGGGCATTTTCCATTGTCAGAAGCAGTGCTGAAGGTTGCGGGAGTTATTCTGAAAGACTTTTCCAAAAGTGGTTTCCAGGATGTCTTTGAAGACTGGCAGAAACGTTGGGACAGGTTTATTACATCCAACGGGGAATACCTTGAGAAAAAGCATCAGAACTTTGAGAATAAGTAAATGTATTTCGTCCAAAAGTGTCGTTTTTTATTGAACAGCTCTATTATATTCAAAGTCCCCCCCCCTCTTTTTCTACATGAATCATTGCAATCTTCAGCCTACAGTTTCTTCCTTTGACAACGAAATATTTGCTTCAGAAGTAGACTTCGCAAGCCTTTGACTCTTGTGAACTTTCCCGAACAGAGAAGTCACGACTTGGCCAGAATGTCATTCATCTCCCACAGACGCTGACTCATGTAAAGTACACATGCCAGGCAGAATCATCAACTTCTCGCACACTTTCGCATAATTGGAAAAATAGAGAACTTGTGTAAATTTCTCTCGCTTCTTAAATGTGTATACGTTCTTTAGGGGTGCGGGAAGATGGAATAAAGGTACTCCATAAATTGGAACGTTCGCGTTTAGATATTCATAGGAAAATAAACTTCAGAATTCGGAGCAGGAGGTAGTATATATTTTGATAAGTATTAAAATCTTATTGACGTATAGGAAGTTAACATTTTATAATGTTGTAAGATTGTGACATGTAGAATATTTAAAGTTGACGACATTCCATTGGTAGGCGAGAGAACTTTTGAGACTGGGGATCAGGTTGTTGTGCTCGCTTCATCTTTAGGCGACAAAACAAGCAAAGCGGCGGATGTCCGTGCCGAAATGAATCCCGGGACAGGAAATGAAGGTCGGATATATGCCGGGCGGGACAGCGAATGAAAGTGAATATCTAGGCCCAAGTATGGAATTACATGCGTCAAGGAAGAGACATCCGCCGTGCAACAGTATACAACTGGAAACTGTGTCAACCTGATTTTATATTGTCAACCTGTTGGGCCTTCAACTACAGGGAAACGCGGACTTCTGCAGATGGTATCTAATGTTATACAGTTCGAAATTTACGATAACTGTTTAATTAAGAATTATTATAATTTTTGACACTCTTCCTCATAATTCATGTAATGAACATCTGATGTAATGAATTTTAATTTGTGTTTAACAATAGTTTTAAACATTATTATAACGACGAGGACATTTAAATAATCCAAATTCCGGCGGTTTTGCAGACACGTCTCTCAGAGTGGGTGCCTTACGAGCATAAATTATGTTTTGTTGTTGTTGTTATTGTTGTTGTTGTATTGTGTTTAACGCCCTTTTGTACTACTGAGGCACCACAGGCAATGGACACTGATGAAACATGAGATGAAGTGATATATATTTTTTTAGGTAAGGAAACGTTTCAGGCCTAAGTTTAGGGTACCTCCTCAATATTTGCCAATTATGAAGACTGAGGAAAACCCAGCCAGGGAGGACGGTACTGGTGGGAATATAAACGACCTCGGCCACCCCTGGCGGTTATAAATTATGTTCCAAGAGATGACCATGTACATTGCAACATTTCTGTGCCGATCCATTGCTGTCATTTTCTCTGGAGTTATTGCAGCATATGTAACGGCAATATGCTAGTACACTATGGCCCGGTTGCATGACGCTCTAGATATCTACACTGTAACACGGTTTTATGTTGTCTAAGTAGTTGCTTCTGAGCAACAGAATTTCGTGGGTGTCTTCCGCTGTCATCCCGCTCAACAGGACTAGAAGAGGATACTGCTCGTTAAAATGATAACATATATAAAAGTTTACACTACGCGCTTTATTGCTTATTACTTATTTACATTAGCGGGTATTTCTAAAAATAACCCTGGATTCGGTGTAGTGACTGATCTACACTAGGTCCCCGTAAATATTACCTTGTGGGGGAGATAGTAATTAGAATCGTCTGCATCTGTCCTCGCGTTCAGGTCATCGGCCCTCTAATTACATACGTAAAACATTCCTCAACTCACTCGGTATGAGACATTACTGATCGCTACGAAGTAATGATGCATCTAAACGAACGAGCCATCGCTAATTTATCTTTTAATATCCACTAAGTGGTTTGCGCACCCGAACGCAGACTCGACGTGTACAGTAAATAGATCACATCGAATAAGGTGAACTGTCTCTCTATATACTCTCGTGAAAAGTCATCTCCACGTAGTTTACTGACGCCGACGGCGTTCACAAATATACGCGCATGTTACCCGTGATACTTCATTTCTTACGTCATCTTAAAAACATTAAGGAATGCATCAAAGTCATTATTTTTATGTTTACTCTCCGCTGTGAAATTCTAACAGCCAGTAAACAGTCAGTTGTTATTAGTAGAGACAAGAGTTTAAAAAGTGTGCATCTTCTTTTAAGTGAATCGTATACGTTGCTCATTTGAATATAAACATGTATGTTTAGGATTTTTATACGGTTTCCCTCATCCCCCCATTTGGTAGTTTTGAGTATTTTCTCTAATAAATATGTTTTATGAAACATTAATTCAGGTTTTTATTGGTGTTTCGGCATTATATGAGTTCTGTAAAGTTTTCAATTCCTGTTTCTTGAGGATAACATACACATAGTGGCCCAGTGATATTAACACTGAACGGAAAGTTGCAAAACTTACTTAAAACGGTAGCAGAAATCGTCAGAAGTGAGCACCTCGGGACCCCCAGGGTGGCCGAGGTCATTAAGGCGCGGACTCGTGAGAGAGGGTTTGGGGTTCGAATCCCGCCAGGACCGTCCTCCCTGACTGAGGGTCTTTCCAGGTTTTCCTCAGTCCTATAACTGGCAAATGCCAGGGAGGTACCCTAAACTTAGGCCTGGAACGTTTCCTTTCTTTAAAAAAATCCTTTCCCAATATATCATTTCGTTTCATTTATCATCAGTGTTCACCGCCTGTGGCGCCTCAGCAGTAAAAACGGGCGTTAAACATTATTCAAAAAAATTCTTCCGAGATATTAACCCTCCTGCCAATCCCCCCAAAAAGTGATTTCATTTATAGCAGATATCGGCATTAGGGAGGAATGGTGTTGCCAACAGTAAGAAATGCACAGGGTTGCAGCGCAAAAAGACTGTTTCGGATACAAAGTATAGTTTTGTTATAGCAACCTAAACTAACTTGAACAGAATTACAGAAATCTCGTAAAACTTAAACCTTAACATTGTTGGGTTTGCACGCTTAGGTTAGGTTTAAGTAACGGTTATTATTATTATTATTATGATTATTATTATTATTATTATTATTAATAATAATAATAATAGTGTTTAACGCCCGTTTTTACTACTGAGTCACCACAGGCGATGGACACTGATGATACATTAAATGAAATGACATATTGAGAAAGGATTTTTTTAAAGTAAGCAAGCGTTCCAGGCCTAAGTTTATGGTACCTCCCCGGTATTTGCCATATACGAGGACTGAGGTAAACCTGGAAAAAACTTCAGTCAGGGGAGGCGGTTCTGGCGGGAATCGAACCCCAGACATCCCCCTCACGAGTCCGCCCCTTAACGACCTCGACCACCCGCGGCTAAGTTAACGTGTTTCATTGGTTTCATTCGCAAGCCTCGGTGGAATAGGTTGGCGTGAAGAAATGCCCTTGTTCCTCCCCATAGTAACGGTGTTTTTAGTAGCGTTTAACGCCCGTTTTTACACTGAGGGAGGCACCACAGGCGGGTACACAGATGATACATGAAATGAAATGATAAATTGGGAAAGGAGTTTTTTAAGGAAGGAAACGTTCCAGGCCATAGTTTAGGGTACCTCCCCGGCATTTGCCATTTATGAGGACTGAGGAAAACCTGGAAAAAAACTCAGTCAGGGAGGACAGTCCTGGCGGGATTCGAATGTCAGACCTCCCGCTCACGAGTCCGCGCCTTAACGACCTCGGCCACCCGTGGCGTTTTTGGCGACTCTGAAAAATAGGGAATGAACATAAGAAAGTGATGTACAGAGCCGCCGCCCTGGTGGAGAATAATGGAACACGTAGACGCGATGACGCATTTATTCAGAAAATGAAGTAATTGAAATTACACATTTGCAAGGTATGTAGAAGGTGTAGAAAATGAAATAAGAAGCCTAAGATGAGTGCACTGACCGTGAATAAGAGAATAGCACTGTGCACTTAACGCAAACGAAAATAAAAAAAACATGGGGGATTAAGGAAGCAATATGTGTAAGTTTTGTGATATTCAGTTTGAAGGTAAGCAGGTAGTTTCTGTTTCTCTCTCTCTCCCGCTTTGACCGCATTGGTCTCCCCGCGATGTCTGCAAATTGTGGGCTTAATACTATAGGTGTAAGTCTGTGGGATGAATGAAATGAAATAATGGCGGCGCAAATGAGGTCGGTGTCCTTGACGCCTTAAAGCTATCATCTGAAGGTAAGAAAAAGCCTTATCCAGAAAGCTTAACGTAACCGGAATCCGAATTCAGGACCTCCAGATATAGCAGCAAACTCTGCCACTCTACTCTGAGATGGTCTATTCAATTTTTTCATTGTGCTGCGCTAGTAAAATTTTGTGATGTTCAGATTGGAGGCATATATGGGGTAATATTAATATTTCATTTTATTTAATTCTGTTTTGACATTAACTTTTTGCATTTCTTATGCTTACAGTAATGTTTAATGCACTCTTGTTGAGTATTGTATGTTTCTTTATTATAATAAATGCATATTTGTTATAACTATTCTCCATAAATAAAACATCTTCCCAACCACACTCAGGAACATGATTTTCAAATCAAAGCATAAACCAGAGAATGTGGTTTAAACGTTAAAAGAATACAAGAAATAATATGCCGCAAAGGGTAAAACGCCGAATATACTTCATGCTATAGAAGAACTCAACGAGTTCGAAATATAGCGATCTCAAGTGTGACTTTATCTTGGTGTTTTATCCTTGAGTATATAAATAGACAATGATATTCTAAGCACTAAAACTGGAATGAAGTTATGTTGTTACTGAACTGTAAACAAAGTTAGGAGAGGCACAATAGTCACAAACTACAAACTTCCCACCCCTTACGTTTGTCACTCATCATTCTCGTTTACCTGCCGGGAGGTGGTTCTTAATAGGCTGTATTAGTGCTTTGTAGTTTCAATATATCCAACTTAACGTTAAGTTCTTAAGAATCCCGATATGTATTTATAATATTTTAAAATAAACTGCATTTATAAATTATCTTTATTTAAGTATAGTGCATCTTTTATAGATTATAGTTTGTTTTTCTGCAATTAAGTGCTGATAAATTTAATAAATGTAAGGAAAATAGTTAAATTCTGATAGCCATGCCAACAAAACTAAGTCAAAGGTCTTATTTGCATATTCTAAATCTGTTCCTATGGTTTGTATTTTATGATTAAATAATTGCTTTGCTTTTTGTTAAGCAAGTGCTTTATTTATAGATTATAGGGAAATTTGGATGATTTTTTAGATCATAAATGCATTAGTTTAGTGCATTTTTGCCAATTTTTAGGTCATCGAAATCGTAGCCTCCATTAATAGACATAGTAACCTAACCTAAACACTTGCAGTACAAACCATATTCAGCTCCCATTTAAAATTACGAATTTCATCTTCATATCTCAAACAGGACTAGTTTAAATTTGTTTTATTACGTGCATCAGATGTTTTCTTCGATATAATTCACTTTCTGTTTTTTTTTTATTGTGTGTAATTGTTAAAACTTTATGAGATATTAAAGAGTTAAGTGGACCATCCTGTATGGTATGAATATTAAGACAAGCTACGTGTTAACTTCTCTATGATATGCCCCTACAGGTTTTGTCCATTCACATGTCACATTGTCTTTGTAGAATGTTGAGATAAACTTTCTGGGGAGGATGCGGGCCCTTTGATCACGCTTCAGCCGCAAAACAAGGATTACCAGCTAATATTCCACTTCTCCTTGATGTCACCTGCGGTTTTGAACCCATCCGGATAACCCAACTCCTGGCAACCCGCAGCCTAGCTTGCGAGAACAGCGTTAATTATGTGTGTTTTATACGGATATCAACCTATCACTGAAGACGGACTTTGAGGTGTCAAGTCATGATAGAAAAAGGAGGTGGGGCTCTAAAATGGTATACAGAAGTGATGCAAAAAGATGCTGATAAAATAACTTTGTTCAGCACTATACCACTTATATTAACCTCTTTTATTTATTTATTTACCCTGGCAAAAGTTAAGTCTATGGGTCCTTCTCTTCCACTCTACCGGCCAAAATGCACAGTACAATATACCGAGGATCGAAAAAAAATGTATACACACTTTCACAGGAGGTATCTATTTAATACATTTCAAAGTCGAACCGAAAAACAACAGTAATGTGTAGTATGATGTTCTGTAAACAGATGTGACTCACATACATTAGGATAGCGTTGCTACGTGACACTGAACAAATGAAGCCAAGATTAACGTAAATCAACAATGAACAAATGAAGCAAGATTAATGTGTGATGTTCTGTAAATAGATGACTCGCATTATGTTATGCTAGCGTTGCTACAACGAATGGAGCTAAGATTATCGTTTGAACAGCGAAAAGTAATTTTGAAGTGGTATGGAAAACCGAGAATTTTGTTGAAGTTCAAAGGCAATGGAGACGTGAGTGCAGAACAGAAACGTCAACGCGTGTAACAATTGCACGCATTCGAGACAAACTTGAGACTCGTGGTACCGTATGCGATGTTCACAAGAGCAGATCTGGGAGACCTCGCACAGCAACAAGTCCCGTGTCCTCGGCTATGGTTTTGGAACGTTTTGAGCACTCACCCCAGAAATCTACAAAGCAATGTGCACGTGAGACTTGGATTAGCAGAACCAGCGTAGTCATGTTATTAAAACAGCAAAGTTGTAACTGTAAAAGTCTAAGATGATTAGTGCTCATCCTTTTCTGTTTGTGCGAATTCAATTTTGTAATGTTAACACATTTTTTCTTTGCTTGAAATGTGTATACATTTTGGCACCCTCTGTGTGTATATATATAGTTTATATAAAATACAGAAAAGAATAAATTGAAATATATACTACACGTAAATATGAATTACTTTAATATAGTTAGGAAGTTGATAATGATAGTGTTTGTTCTTCAATAATTTTTTTCGACTACAAGGGGAAGAGAAGAAGAAGAAGAAGAAGAAGCAGAAGAAGAAGAAGAAGAAGAAGCGAGGGAGATTAGCTGTTGTGATCCCTAGAGTTGATATGATAATTTAATCTACGTTTAAATTGCCTTCTGTCCGACAATGTCTGACTTCAGGAGGAAGGGAGTTGCAGATTCTGGGAACTGACACGCTGAATGAGACTGTATAGAAATGTGTTCTGTGATGAGGGATAGACAGTAAAGTCATATTCCGGGTTGGAGGTAGGGACAGGTACACGAAGCGGCTTGGGGTACATTTTGTTAAATAATATATGCAAAGTTAGTAAATAATTTAAGGGAAGTAATGGTATTTACCAACTTGCTATATTGCATTATGCAAAAGATTTTTCTATGTTTTCAAAAGTAAGTCCCTGGCTCTGGAAGCTTTACGAAGTTTGTTTTCTCTCGCGAAGTTTGCTACATTATGTCTCATTTAAACTACAAGTTTAATTTTGAATTATGCAGCATACTGAAATTCCGGTGATTTTCCCTGAACGCACACTGCTAAATTCTGTTGTTATTTTTCCTTTTAATAACGTTACATAGCATACTACAAGCGATACACTAAAATGCTTCTGCTGTATTGTAGGCGTCCGCGAGGCGTTCAGAAATTATTTACACTAGTATTTTTATGCCTTATTTATTCCACAGCATGCTTCAGTGCTCATGGGATCTCAACATACTCTCCACCAACTTTAAAGCACCGTTGTCATCGTCCTGATAACTTCATTATGCTGTCGCAAATCCGTTGTTTTGGAGTACTACGTCTCCACTCTTGTGACCGCCACGAGTGACAGAGGTCGTTAAGGCGCTGATTTGTGAGTGGGAGGTCTGGGGTTCCATTCCTACCAGAACCGTCCTCCCTGACTGAGGTTTTTCCAGGTTTCCTCAGTCCTTATAAATGGTGAATGCCGGGGAGGCACCCTAAACTTAGGCCTGGAGCACTTCCTTCCTTTAAAAAAAATAAAGGGGGGGGGGCTTTCCCAATTTATCATTTCATCTCATGTATCATCAGTGTCCACCGCCTGTGATGCCTCAGCAATAAAAACGGGTGTTAAAACGCTATTTAAAAAAAAGCACTCGTGTGAAGTTGCCTGATCCCCCCCCCCCCGGTTGTTGCACAATATTTTTACCATCAGCGAGTCCTTCATGTTCTGGAATAAGCCATAATCACACGGAGCGAGATATAGTGAATATTGTGGGTGCGGCATAACAGTGAACCTCAGCGATGCCAACTTTGCGGTCGTAATGTAGCTGGTGTGGGCCACGCATTATCATGTTGCAGTAATACTCCTGTCCACCACTTCCCCTTTCGCCGTTGCTGAATCGTGCATCTAAGCCGTGTGAAGGTCTCGTACACGTCGCTGTTGATGGTCGATTAGCAGCGTGTCTGAAGTGTCCCAATAGACTGTGATCATCTGCTTGTCCGTAGATGGTGCAGCACGAAATTTGTTGATCCGGGGACTCCCTGCATGTTTCCATTGCACTTTCTTCTCTGGTTCGAGGTAGTGACACCAGTCACCACCTTCTCCAAAAATCTTATATCTTTATTTTGCATTTCCAGTAACCGACACATCGGCCCTGGTGGTGTAGTGGTTACCATAGTTGCCTTCTACACCCAAGAACGAGGGTTCCAATCCGGCCAGGTTCGATGGATTTTTTCCGGCATAAAAATTCTAAGTATGGCTTCCTTAGGAAGGGAAGTAAAGCCGTGGGTCCCTTGTCGTACATTTACGGCACGATAAAGAACCTCAAGCCTGAAAGAGAGGCCTCTGAGCAAAATTTGTCGGCCGTTTCACGCCCTGAGTTGAATGGGACGCTGATTACCTGAGATGTTAAAGAGCGTCCGTGAATAAATCAATCAGTAACCGACACACTTCAATGCTTTTATCCATCTGCCTGTGTCGAGTCCTGTGGAACCCAATGTGCGCACGCTTTTTTCATATTGAATATCGGTGTGCAGGTTGGCGCGGCCGAGGACTGCCTCATATTCCAGTTCATCAAATGTTATGCGCATATCAGCCATAATCAATTCAAACTCAACCTCCATGTTCCTGGGAGACCGCGATCCTTGTGTGCCGCTGGCGATACCATTGACCCAGCTGTGAACAGTCTTCCGTGCAACAGCTTTTTTTTATCACATACTGCATAAACTTCTAGGAATTTTTGCAGTTTTGACACCTTCCTTGCCCAAAAGCTCGCAATTCGTCTTTGTCCACGATAGTCGCTTTCCATCTAGTCCGTGTCTTTCTCTGCGTACAACCATTTAGCGTCTGCATGGCGTTCTCAGCCGATCGCCCTACGAATGAACTTGTCCATAAATTTCACGGTATTCGTCTAACACCGCTATTGTAAATCATTTCCGAACGCCCCTCTTATTTTAGCACACTTGTTCATAGGAACACTGTTCTATAAGTCCTTACAAAAATAAATAAGAAATTTGAGGGGTGTCTGAACATAAATAAACTTTGAAATCTATATCCTAATTGTAACTATTTTATAATTTGTTTATCTCATCCATAAAATGTGATTTCTTTAGCTCTGCAAAATGAGCTTTTTCTACGGAAACTTAATTTAATGTGAATTACTTTACTCCAAGCCTTTCTTCATCAAGTAATCCGAGGGAACCATATTCAGAGAGTAGTGCGAATAAGGAATACTTTCATTTCTTGGTGCAACAACTTTTGAGATCGCAATCGCAAACTTCTGTGTATTTTGCCAATAAGGACGATTCTTCTTGATCACGCCGTTTAATTGTCCCAATAGCAAAGTGTAATATTCGCCGATTATAATGTTGCCCCTTTCCAAAAAGTCAATCCCAAAACACAGTCTCCATTACCTTTGCTCTTGAGGGGATTCTTTTTGCTTTCTCCGGTTCCAATCTATTGTTTTGATGACTCCTTAGTTTCCAGCGTGTAGTGGTGGATCACGTTTCGTTGACTCTCGCATATTTTTTTTCGAAATTCACTTGGATTCATTTAAACAGTTCCATATTTGCGCGAAAGTGGCAACTCGTTCTCTTTTCTAATCAATCGTTAGAAATGCAGCATGCGCCTTTTTTGTTTGCAAACAATTGTGCAAAATACTATACACCCGATATCCAGAAAAGTGCACATTTTCAGTTTCCGATCACTCAACACATGTGGGTTTTTTTTTCAGTAATTTGGGAGCAGCCTCGACAGGACTTCCGGAAGGGTCCGCATCGCTTGTGTTCGTTCGGACACACCTGAGCTCACCAAACCATTTATACGCCATCCTAAGCACAGGTACTCCCTGGACTCGTCATAGTTTCTGCGAGCGTTGCCACTTTTAACATTTAGTCTTTTTTTAACACACGAAATTCGTTGTTTTCCATTTTGAGCACTTGTTTACAACTTTAATCAGGAAATTGGCCCTCAAACACAGCTTCTTAGCCATATATATCATCTTTCAACAGCCAAATTACGTTGAAAACAATCTTTGAATTTGCACGGGCTACTCGAACTGTGGGACTTTTTAATTCTTGTGAAAAGTATAAAGTCCTCTGCACATTTTAAGCGATTTCGAACACCGGAGTTATGTGTAGATGAATCTCAGTCCCTCAAGAAAGTTAAAGATAAGATGTTTATATCATGTGGTTTCGTGATTTTCCCCATCTTTGCGTGACCTTTTTCTTAGCAGGGCCGGCTCGCGTGCAAGACGCCATTCTGTTATAGATTTATATCATGCAAGGGCGGTGTCATCCTTTGCCGGTTTATATTTCATTGCACCCAGCTGTGACAGTGTGTCACCCTTTGCCGGTTTATATTTCATTGCACCCAGCTGTGACAGTGTGTCACCTTCTAATCAAGTTGAAATCACAAGGAAAATATCGCAACCATCGTGAACGTCATCAATGGCAATAGTTGAGAGTGGGGGAACCCGGCTATCTGCCCTTGGACTTCGTTTTATGCAACATTTTGCACGCCAGATTGTATTTCATCACTCTTGCCTTGTTTAGTTGTCAATCGCTCAGGATCGGCTAAGCTGATTTCCAAGGCTTTCGACGCGCCAGTATTTCCTGAAATACGTTTGTGTCCACTTAACTAAGCAAGTAAATGCTGAAATTGTCTATTCTTGTGTACCAAACAGTTTTGCCTTGTGCTGCTGGTTGCTGTATCTTAGACAAACGACATTAATTATACATTAAGCTCTTCAAGAACTGAAAGCAAATATCCGCTGTGAAAGATTTCCATTTATCAAAGGGAAAGGCAGTTGACTATGCTTAATTTCATCAAAATAGCATTGACACTCATTCATCTATTTACCACTTGGAAAATGTTTCCTGCTCCACTTTTCTTCCGTCTGTTCACAGCTTCCAATAAGATTACAGTGGCTTCAGCATCGGAAGAAAATAGGTGTACAGCCCTTTAGGGAAAATAGAGAAATCACAGCGAGCCAATGTAGAATGGGTAGCAGTATGGTTGCTGTGAGTCCATTAGTTCCTCGTCTGTAGCAATGTTATTGACCTCTAAACTTTAACCTGTCTCATCCTCACAAGAGCTGTAACTGCTCTGCCGTGGTCGCTCGGCGCGAGGTTCGTATTCTGTGAATTCGCAATTGTGACAAATGAAGGGGCAGATCTCCAAAATATTTGCGAACCTAGGGAAACTTTTTTGGATGATGTCATACGTTGCATGAAATTATGAGCAATTTCTAAGATTGTATTAAATTTAAAAGTGATAAGTTTCGAAAAACGGGACCGTAAACTGATTTTTAAATTGCATATTAATATTCTATATATTGTATCATTACAGTAAATAACAGTTTCTAATTTCTTTTTCGGTCACTTTGTATGTGTATGTAAGAAAATAAAAATTTGACCTTCTTCTTGTTTCTGACAACTGCACATTTCAAATATTGTGTTGTGTTGTATCTAAGAATGAAAATTTATTTGGGCTATAAAATATTACATTAAACATGCCTACTTTAAAGATGAAGACAACATTTATCACATGGTAAATGGAGAGCAGGCCTATCAATGAATAAGACAAAAACACAGCTAATGACAAATTGGTCCGAAACTCAAATGGGAATAACTCTACTATATGTAAAGAAATATGTATGTTTAGAGCAGTTGGTCTCCTTCAAGTACAAGACGTAAAAAGAGATAAACAGAAGGATATCCTTAGCATCGGATGCATTTTGGTCCCTTCACGTTAGGAAAATGAGCGGAAAGCTTAAATTCGAAGCACTAGAAACATGTGCGAGTCCCAGGCGTGATCGGTTGGGGGAAAAAAAAAAAAAAAAAAAAAAAAAAACGCATGATCACGCTCCATGTGGGTAAATTCTCTGGAAAAAAAAGTTTGCATGGTATTCACATAAGTATCGGAATCAATCGTATGCTTAATAAAATGGGTCCTATGACTCTTTCATCACTGAGTTAACACACGTGAATCGTACATGAAGACAAGCCGTACTCTTGTATAATACACTTTATGTATACTATTGAATTAAGAAACAAACAACACACACCCGGGAATAGCCGCGCTACTACCACCACCACCACCACTACTACTACTACTACTACTACTACTACTACTACTACTACTACTACTACTACTACTACTACTACTACTACTACTACTACTACTACTACTACTACTACTACGACAGTCAGCAAGATCAACAAGTAAGCAAGCAGGCTTGCTAAACCCTCCACGGCGCAGCAAACGAGAGGGCCCCGCTCATAGGAAAATTCCGCGGCGCGGGAAAAAGCATCAATGATCGCACTGTATTTGTATAGTCACGTGGAATGCGTTGATGTGGGAAAGGTTAGCATTTTCAGATTTCAGAAATGGTAGGTCTATGAATGATCAAGTAGATGCACTTACAGCTTCTTTAGATAGTGAGGTGGGATTTGTATATTGGGTGTAGTCAGAAGCCAAGGTATAAATTGAAAAGACACGTTGCGGCTGTATAACATGATAATTTACTGCCAGTGCGATAAGATTACCGTGCTGGTGCAGGCGTTGCCATTGTCACGCGTTTGGATGATAAATTTACACAGTTGACCCATCTGCCGTTCTTTTGTACTAATATCTGATATTCGGGAGCAGTTTGGAAGTGCCGTCCCTCTCTTTACCAACTGGTGGACATGAGTTCGATTCCGTTTGGAAGATGTTGATTGACTGAAATGCAGCCTACTCACCAATTGGTTTTAGGCCGATGCAACTGGGCTAATGTGCATAATTTAAAAATTAAACTATTTTTATTTGAATTATAAAAAACAACTACTGGCATGAACGTTTTAGTATGTAATTGTTAGGATATAAACAAAATGTGATTGAAACTCGACTATCGCTCAAAGAGTATATGAGATCGTTTGAAATAAGAGCTAATATTATATTTTTAAAAAATGTTCCTTTTGCAAGTAAATGATTTAACAACTAATTTCAACACACTCCTGTTAATGCCAGGCAAGATTGGACTTTAGGAATATGCTGAAAGAAAGCCCCCAAGATATGGTCATGGAAAGGCAACTCTGCTATACAGGAAAAGAAAAATAATTCATCAGCTAAGAAAATGGATAATTCGTTGTTATTTTCTGAGCAATAAACACAGACACATATAACGCATGTAAAATAACTTTGAATTTAGAACAATAAGAAGATTTAAAAGTAAACCGTCTTCTAAACAATAGCTGTAGACATAAGTCGGCTATGCATAATTGAATTCTTTATAAAGAATATTAAAGTGCTAAATTTGAGTGTTTAAATTTTTAGCTATAAGTTTTGAAACGTTTGCCACATTTACCAAAATGAATAATTTAATTACTGGCAAACAAATTAAAGGTACAAGCATATCATAAAATATTCTGATTTAAGAAATAATAAAATGCTTAAATGCTATGCCCAAATTAACTTAACTTGATACCTTGACTTGTATCCCGTGCGTAGAAAAGTATAACAATGTAACCGAAGCTAATATAATAATACACCAAGTGTTTACAAATACAAATCAGTTCTATTTGGATCACGGAGTGTAGAAATATGAATGAACAGTGTTTAACGCCCGTTTTTACCACAGGCGAGGAGTGTAGAAAGGAAGAAGGAGATAAAAATTTGTAATGTAGAGCCGAAAATGTACCGTAAGCCAATGTAATAATACACTTAAAAGGTTTACAATAAAACATTTTGCAAGTACAAATACATTCTAATGGATCACGGAGTGTAGACAGCGAAGAAGGCCCCAGACCTAACAATTTGGAATTGAAGTGGTGAAAATGTCTGCATTCCACCCTCCTTGCTGTGTCAAACAGAAGAGAAGCCAAGAAGTGAGGTGAACTCATGACGCCGCATGGATATAACCCCTGATTTGTCTCAACCAATACCAAACAGCCTGCTGATCCGCGCGTGCTTAGTGTCAACAACAGAAAAAGGAAGAAGAAAGACTCGCATATCATCGGAAAAGAAAGAATGCGTGCGAACCATATCATATCTGATAGTATAAAGGAACGAGAATTTATTTTATGTTAGTCACGCAAATGTTGGGTGCCAGGCCCCAGACATCTGTTCGTTTGTCCGTTCTTTTTAACTAAGTTCTGTAATTTTAAGAAATAAAACGTACGTTGTATTTTCATCTCGCAATAAACCAGTTTAAATATATGAGCTAATTCACGACATCGATACCGATAGATCATAGATTAATTTAAGAAACATGAATTTTGACAGCATTAATACAATGCTCAATAAATACAACCATTCTTTTTATAGGGTTAAATTTAACGTTACAATACTTAGTTAACTTAAGTGTAATGTACGTGGTACTACAGTTTCATATTGTCGCTTCCGGTTCCCGCATGTGAGCGGGAGACGTGCAAGTTCAGACACGTTCATTTCTACCTACAGTAAAATAGAGGTGACACGTGACGAACAATATGCTGCTCTGAAATTCTGCTTTCGTCTCAACAAATCTTCAACTTAGGCCTATGGAGAGTTTGTACTTCCCTATGGCACAGCTAGAAGATTATTAAAATGTTCAAAGAACCTGCACACACAACTGAAACTGGACATAATTAGAAATGTTCTGAAAACTCTGCCAGACATATCAAATATGTGCATACAATAAGCTGGATGCTGCACCACGATAATGCACAGCCGCACATCCCAAGTGTTGTTGCTGAATATCTCACCCTCCTTATAGTCCAATATGAATTTTCTTATTCCTTTCACTTCCGTAAATTGAAGAACACCATCGTGAGTGGCATTTTCCATCATCAATGAAGGCTGCGGAGGCGATTCTGAAGAATTAGTTAGAAATGGTTTCCAACATGTCTTTGAAAACTGGCAGACACGTGGAGAAATCAGGTGCATTGCATCCGAAGGGGATTTTTGAGAAAGAATTTAAAAAATTATGAACATTATTTATTGAACAACACTCGTACAATCACAGTGAACAAATGTAAGAAGCATTTTTGTCAGTAGAGACAGTGAAATCGGTTCTGACAATAAAATATAGCCTAAAATATTCGTAGACATTTTCCTAATTGTTTTCTAAATCAGATTTGCTATAGCAAGTAAGTGCTAATGACGAGCATAATAGTATAAATGTATACATTGTTTTTTTTTTTTTTCCCCCCCCCCCCACAAGTTTAGATTTGGCGGTAATGATAGACATTAAAGGTGTAAAAGGAAAAGACAGATTAAAGGTTCTCTATGACCATAGTTTCATACTGCGTTACGTATTGAAAAATTCTGTACATCAATTTTGCATAAAGCCATGACGCTATCGCAAGTTGAGATCTGGCAGCGCTATGCATGTAATCCCTGAGGTAATATGGAGAAGTAACTGCTCTTAGTGATATTAGTGCCACTTACGTATATCCCCTCTGGGTTGCGTAATATTTCAGGTATGGCAGCCAGGTCTTGACCCCCAGCATCTGAGCCACCTGACGGCCTCGACTGCAGGATAGCGCGGCTAGTTGCTCTACTGTGTCGGTAGGCGAACGTCAGAGCTTTGTTTCCTTGCGTTATAATTATTATTAGTGCACAAGCTTATTTGGAGAACTTTTGAGAGACTACTCTTTGATATAGTATTACGTAAGTATTATTAATTCAGGTTAGGTAATGCTATTAAGTTACAAGTCAATATTCACGTACAAATATTTAACTTGTTAATTTTTCTCATGTATAAAAATCATAACGGTAGTCAATAATTTACTGCTGTAGCTTTCTCTTAACGGTTTTGCTATCATTGTTGGATAACTGAAACGCAGTAACAGTGATGCCAACGTGGCGAGCGCTAGCGGATGTGATAGCAAAATTGCCCTTGTTACCGCGCTTATATTGAAAATGTTGCGATACCAGGCCCTGTGGTTTGGGAATGTGGCATTTATCGTGCTGACCTAGCAAATACGTATAGTGCAATTCTCAACTTCCGCCATGAACCGCAGAACTTCCGCTGAGGATGTTGGCAATGCGTGAACTTTCCGTTCTCTGCTGTTTATGTGGGCAGTACTGGTGTAAGTTCATGTGAATTGTTAAACCCTAACTGGAGTATGTAAGGATATTGTCTGTTTCTTTAAAGGTGGGTGTCTGCTTTACATATTTATACGCAAAAACTGTTTAAATGGGTCAAACTTTATTTAAGCCATACTTAGGATTTTACCTCCGAATAAATTCATCAACCCTAGCTGGGGTTGAACCAGCGATTTTGGGTCTGCCTCTAGAAAACCAGGGCCGACGGTAATTATAGATATATAAGGACAGAGTCATATGATCATAAATAAGAAATTTGTGTATGCTAAAAATTATTTTGATTTTCAGCTTTTCCGGAAATCACGGTATGCAAAAGTACCATAAAATCCGCTAATGGAACTTATTTAAAACTAATATAAGGGTTAATGTTAACATTAATGCTTGTACGCGTGCGATCCACAACAATCATACATGTAACCCCTGGTTTGGTTAGGTTAGATATGTTAGTTTACGTTGTATAAGTTAAACGACCCAGGAAATTATTAAGGAAACAATACTCCAGGGGAAAAAATCATTAGCTTAGAAATTACACTATGCCGCTCATATCTATATCGTTTGGAACAAAAACGGCATAGATGCTGGTTCAGCCTTTCTGTACATTTACCACTAAATTTTGTGAACCTCAGAATAAAATCTGAGATATGCCAACACCTATATAATTTTATCACATATTACTGTTCCGCTTTATGTCTTGTATGTTTCACCACCAGGGAGAATTCGTGCCTCAGCTTCAGATATTCCTCAACGGTTGTTCATCTGCTTGAGCGATTCCACGATTGTTTTTAAGAGTTGCCAAAGCACCATTGTATTTTTTAATTTAACTATGAGCTAAGGCTCAGTGTAAAACTGTTAGAAATTAGTGGATATTTGAATGAATGGGTTAGAAATTTTACATTTTTACTCAGAAATGTACAAGTATAGGAAATTCGTATGCATGTCAACTCAACAATTTATAGTTATGAAAAGAAGTAAAGCACTGGGTCCTGCTATTTCTGAGATTTACCCGAGGTTAGATTATAGGTTAGTGTTTGTGTATATGAGTTGACTATTATTTGCATTATTTCGAAGTTGTATTTAATGATGTTAAAAAACGCATTTTTTTAAATTTTGAGGTGTTTGGAGACTGCGGACGGAGGTTAGTGACTCGCGGTTCCAAAAGCCAGAAATACACTCTCGTGTATTTGCACCCAGTACACGGCATTCTGCTTCTGTTGATACTGTTAACTGTTAGCGTCAAGTAATAATCTTTTGTGACATCACTATATTTCAACATGGCCGTGTTCAATTTTGGTACGTTAATAACGTCTAAGAGCCGGTAGTTTGCTGTATACTATTTACCCATTACTCCACCAATATTTTATTTGCTACTTTAGAAACGCATTACTTTTATCTAGTAATAACGTTTGCACGTAATCTTTTATTTCGGGTAATTTTTGCATGCTTTATGAAATTTCTCCTTATTCACCATTATCCCTTACATTCCCGTTTCTAGTGCATTGCTTACTGCTGGTAAAATCGTGACGTAAACAACGACGCAGCAATTTTCTCCTTATTCGATATCACCTATAAATGTAGATGCACTTCTTTGGGAGAGTAGGTGGCTTTTAACGAGACATTATCTTTTAATGTTTTTTTTTTTATTAACTCTCATGTTATTCTAGGTAAGTTTAACACTTTCATTTCGTATATGGAAGTTTCACTAAAAATAAAAATTGTAAGTTCAACCTAGTTTTATCAGAGATGAAAGTGTATATATATATATATATACATACAGGGCTTCCGGAATATTTCCTTACCGCTCGCACGATTTTTTGCCCCTCGTCTTGCACTAATCGAACACCAAACTGCAATTTGCCTATTTTGTATACAATTTGGATTTTAAGAACACCAATAGCAAGTGTTGTGACTGTTCACACGACTATTTTGACGGAACCATGCCTCGTCTAAAATGAACACGTGGATCGATTAATTCTTCAGTCACTGACGAAAGAAACCATAGGTTCACGTACCACGGGTTCGCCTTGTCGTAGATAATGGACACGTATACACTTTTAAGGTTTGAGTTTTTACAATTTTGTTGCTCATATACAGAAGTCGCTGAAACCCCCACTTGTACTAATTTCGGCAATGATTCTATTAGCAAACGTTAAACATTTGCGCTAATTTCGTAATTTGTCTTCTGTTAAAACTCTTCGCGTATTTCTTGTTTTGTACTGAAGCAGTAGTATCAGATTTATTCAAAAGATCGTGAATTGCAGTTCTAGAAGGCGGTGATTAACCAGGGAACTTCCGAAAAAATTCCTTACGAGCTGATTCATATTTATAATAACATTTACATACAAGAATACTAACTCTAAAGTCAGCTGTTTTGCCATCTTCGCAAACTGGTGACTGCTCGAAAGTTCAAGGACAGGCAGGCAAGCGGCCGTGAGTGGGGATGGGAGCGGTCAGGACATATTCTGGAAACCCGGTGTATGTGTAGCATAAGTGACAATAAATAGAGCAGTAATAAATAAAACACGGAAAAGTCGCACAAATTACTAATTATATTCTTGTGTGGTTGCCATAATACAAGAAGTAATGGAAAGCGTAAAAAATTCAAAGCTTAAGTATGCTAATAAAGCAAGTTGGAATACTCTGAGGGACAGAACTAATAGAATAAAAGAAAACAGTAAAGCAATTAATAAGAAAACATTAAAAGTTAACTGAAATTAAAAGACCAGGAACAAAAGCAAGGAAAGAGTAACACGAAATGAAACCATTAAAAATGAAGAATAAATAACTGGTAAAGATCAATATAGCTAAACAACAACCAGAGAAACAGAAATGTATAACACTGCATTCAGTTCAGCCGCTTGCTTGTCTTCTGCCTTTGACGAACACAACGATTCGAAATATTGAGCTATTTGCGTGACTGGGTTTATTAGTTTCTCCTTCTCTAGTTGCTTTATTTTTAATTTTAATGCATAAGGGTGCCGACAGATTTCAGTGCACCTGCGTCACACCGGAGGTATGGCCTGATGCACGCTCTTTCACTACCGGAGCGTTGCATGTCTGAGCGAATTTCCGGATAAAAAAAATCGCCAGCCATTTAATTCCGGAGATGGTGGATTTATGGGCAAGGTTCTCTCTCCGGGCAAGCGTGAACAAGATAAATACTGCCTCCCTAACATGGAGCTCTTGTAGAACTATCCTAGCGCAGATCCGAATCACTACTCACGAAAACGCCAAAATGTAGTAATGCAACATTCCATTTTCGTCTTGTTCTTTGGTGTCGTTCTAATTCCTTTTCTTAATCCTTCAGGCGAAACTTTGTAGTAGTTATGGCGCTGTGAAAATGTTTGCCTATACTCGACTTTGTTGTCTTGTCTTTCCGAATCTATTCCTGTCAAATTTGTGTTCACATACAGCTTGAAATACAACAGCTGAGTTTAATTAGAAGAGCCAGAGTTGTGTTTCGCAACATTTTTTTGATAAAGTCTAGTTCCAGTTTTTACTCCGTGTGGAGAGATGTCACTTTCCCAGCACACCATCACTGATGCATTTAAGTCCTCGTGTAGATTTCGTTTGAAAAATTTAAAGGGGGTGCTTTCGTAGCCATTTTGAACGAATAAATTGTCATATCTGAATTTATCTAATGACCTACAATTCAGCGGCGGCTTGCTTACCACTCCAGTCTGCATCGCATTGTATGTCTACTTACCGTAGTTTTTAATAATCCTTGTATCGATCTGCGCAAGAAAATTCTAGGACATTTGTGATGGGGGTAACTACTCAACATGTAACAAACAATTTCAAAGAGAAAGATGAAAAACTGTACAGCTGTGCAATAAACCGTCCCTACAATGTGTTCAGTACGGAAGTAAGAGAGATACTAACCTAATTCCCCTATAAATGCATAAACAGAAAATGAACTCAACCAGAAACCACTGCGCATCTTTTGTTTTACATTATTTTGAAAACACAGTTTGATTCAAATTAATACTCTGCATTGGTCTACCCAGTTTTTAAATTTCTGTTTTCTCTTTCAGTGGTCACAGAGAAAAAGGCTTAGAATGTAAGCTTAGTATAGTATTCACTTAATATAAAACAAATTAAGTCATTATTTCACAAATTCATACGAAACGTCACTTGCCTGCCATTCAGTAATATCAACCATTAACGAAACAACTGATTATCGCTGCTGAAGAGTGTCTGCATGAGAGCATTGTTACTTTAAATTTAGTATTCTTTGATATTGAAATAACTGCAAGTTTTCTCATATTTAATATTTATGATTATTGCTGTTAGCACACAATTAACAAATTGTATTCAACTTTGTAATGACAAGGTCAGTCTGAATAAAAATTCCTGGGGACACATTTTTTAGTAGTGTTTAACGCCCGTTTTTTACTACTGAGACACCACAGGCGATGAACACTGAATAAAATGATATATTGGGAAAGAATTTTTTTAAGGAAGGAAACGTTCCAGGCCTAAGTTTAGGGTACTTCCCCGACATTTGCCTTTTATGAGAACTGAGGAAAACTTGGAAAAAACTTCAGGAAGAACTGTCCTGTTGGGATTCTAACCCCAGACCTCCCGCTCACGAGTCCGCGCCTTAACGACCTCGGTCACCCGTGACGGTGAGAACACACATGAAGAGGTGCATGCACACCATGGTTCTTACGGCAAGAGGTTTCTCTCGCCTCCCCTGGTTAAAATACTTGACAAATTTACCGAGCCTACAGCGCAATAGAGAACTCGCATAAAAACGCATCAAGCAAACAGTTATAGAAAATTCAACTTGAAATTAATTGGGATAACGCAAATGACAACCTCCTGAAGGAGGCGCACCTGCTTAGATTTGATTCTGGTGCAAAATTTAGCTCAAGCGAGCTCCAGAAAAACAGAACTTTTTTTAGCAAACTGGAAATGACATTAGTATTTGTACTTCGCTTAAACAATGCTATCAGTGCTATTGTTTTCCTTCACTTCTGCTAGTACCAAGCAAACTGAACCTTGTCTAACAATAACTTGCTTTGTTCTCCCGGGAAACAGAAATAACGAGGTCTAGGTATATAGTAATTCCGTTATACGTTGTATCTAGGGAAGGGATATCAACATCTTCATGCAGTAAAACAGCCAACTAACTGACTCGATTTTCTGCATTCGCTTGTTTTTCTTCACCTCTTAATAAATAAAGTCTAGTGCAGAACTCGAATTATTTCCAGCGTTAATTATTTCTCTTGCCAAATTTATTTATTTAACTTTCCTACTTGCTTTGCACTTACATATACACATTGTAAGGGGTGTACATGTCCACAAATGTAGGCTGTTTGTGTGTCAAATGTTTTTGTTTAATAGAAACCTTTCTGTGAATACTGCACTTTTCTAGGATCGCTAAACAAATCATGTTTAAGAGCTCTTCTGTGACACATTCATGTTAACCGGCTTTTAAATGTGACTTTTTTGCTTCAAATTACTGGAACTGTATCCATTAGTAGATGAAAATAGTTTAATGTCAACAGCATTAAGGAAATGTACATATGTCAATCTAATGCGCACTGTTTTTTTTTTTTTGTTTGTTTTTTTTGTTTGTAATATTCAAAATAGTGGTGCGCATTAGATCCGAGTGCAAATCCGTCCCGTAGTTCGCCAGCAACTTCATTCAAATTTATTGTTTATTACGTCATAATGTATATCTGCATCTTTCGACTTCGTTACATTTATTGTTGACCTATTATGGCACACAGCGTTTGAACAGTAGGTAGTTACGAAATGGAGGGCAAACAAAGAAGAGCATCTTATAATGCTACTTTCAAGTGTAAAGTAATTCTTTGTGCTTAAGAAAACGGTAACAGAAAGACAGGAAGAGAGTTCAATGTGCTGAGAGCACCGTTCGCAACAGAAATTGGCATTATTTGTAACTAAAGCTGGTAGGAAGAAATTCATTGTCCTCACAAAGGAAGACATCCTGACATTGAAGAAAAAGTTTTGGAATTCGTACATGAAAGGAGGAAGAACGGGCAACCTGTGACTAGTGACACCATAAGAAATAACTTTTTCTTCTTTAACCTACATCAACTGTCCTGACAACAGCACGAGTGATGATGGATTTTATCCTACGTGCTCCAAGATGTAACAATGGTCGACTTATAAATTCTGTGTTCTGATCGTTTAATGAAGCGGATGGGCTTATCTTAAGGGGCCGTACAACAATATGCCAAAAGCTTTATTATGATTTTAAGTTTGAAATTTATGGTGCGCATTACATTCGATAGCGCATTAGATTCACGTAAATACGGTACGGTATTCTGTAATGATCAGCGATACTTGCTAGTTTTGTTGTTGCCACTATCTCCGCTAGCATTTCCACGTATTCTTTTCGGAAAATGATTTAACAATGCACGTGCTATCACATTGATAACTTTATATTATTACACACAAATGTTTAATGACTAGAAACGTGCTAACATCTGAAAGGCCGCTAGAAGACGCGTGAAAAGGTGATGATTGAAAGAAATAAAAGGATTGCATAATAACAATAATTATATTAATTATTCCTCTAACATTTATTACATTTCATTAGATAAGCTTTAAAATATTACAATAAAGTATGTTGAGAAATATGTCACAAACTGGCTTACTGGACAACAAAATAACTATAGTATCTCATCAAAGCAGAGCTATATATCAAGATAACAAACAGATTTACACTAAACGGAACAAAATTAACAAACCTTGACATTTAATTAAAATTTCACAAGCTCGGAATTAAAATTTACATTATAGAATATGTTAAGAAATTTAAAACTTGCTAACATCTGAGGTGTTGCAAATTTCTAATTAATTGTTCGAAATTAACACACTCTGGAACACTCCTTGCTCTAAGGCTCTCACGCACGCCTCAACATGCTTTAGCCAATCAGTTCAGTCTTACTATGGTCAAACTAATGCACAGACGTACTTACATGACAAACAAATAACGGTCTTGCGTTATCCACTCTCATTTGTGCTAATTTGCTTATTTATTCTTTATACCCGTCATTAATTATTGTATTATAAGAATACACCGGAGTGTAAAAGTGAGACTTTTGTTGAAGAGCACCCCATCCCCACTGTTAGAAAGTACTATGCATTCATTTCTACTGATGTTTGCTTGAGTAAGCCGTCCTAAGTAAATTTGGAAGAAAACTAAGAGATGGCAGCCCAAAACCTCAGCCGTTTGCAAACTTCAACTTATGAATAATTTTGTATATATTTTGCTTCTCTGCAAACGTGTTATAAGAAAACAAAATGACAAGAAAAACAAGTAAAAATAGCTGAACACTTTCAAATATTGGCCTTTATGCATTACAGTATTTCACAGTAAATTTTTATAGAGTTTTCTCTCAGACATAAAATACAGTTTTTGAAATAAACCAATAAGTATTAGAAATATGCATACCAAATTTTAAGGAGATCTCACTAAAGCTTCGAATCGTAAGATCTCAGGCCTGGTTTATTCCCGTGGCAATTGAGTGACATTTGTTATGGGCAGAATGGAGGTTTCAGTTTTTTCTCGGAATACTCCCGTTTTCCAATTGCATTCTCTGTCCATATGTCCGGAAACTCTGGCATTGAGAGAGTGGGTATTGCCCTGGATTCACAAGGTCGCTGAGGATGTTAGGCATACAAATCAGGGAGGGGGGAGTAGCTCTATCAGGATAACATTGCATTCTAGGGTTCCTTCATCATATCTCATTGCACATTGAGGCTGGTACAGAGGATATCTGTAAATGATCAGCATTGTTAATTATTGCTTACAGACGGAATGCAGCTATAGAAGATCTAGCCGTGAAGCCTATAACACAGTTCCCAGTCTCCTTAGACGATGAGGTAAGACGTGTATATATTATCAATGCTTTCTCAAAGGAAAAGCTTTTATTAAAATTATTCCCAGTCATGTAAATCGACTGTCAAATGACGAGTATTAATTTGTGTTTTAGTCAACTTTTATCTATTGATCTAAGCTGCAGTTTTTGTCAACAAATTTTGTGATTCTGTTGCAGACCCCCGAAGAAAGGTATGCCAACTTCAAGGGACTGCGAACTGTCACGATTAAAAAGGTGAGTAGTGCTAACATCTAGACTACAGATTTCTGGTCTTGCTGTTTCAATACATAACACTCCTTATAGTTCTGTCACACTTTTGTCAGCGGTTTCAGCCTCACGCATTGCATGCATCTTCTTCTTGTTATCATCACAAACCATTTATGGAAGTTAATGTGCTGATATTATATGTAATTATTTTGTTCAAAAAGCAAATTCTCCAAATATTTATTATATTGTAAATACTTGGCATAAACCTTATCCATTCACGTGGTGTTTTACGTCTCCGCTACCTACTAAGCCTGCCGCAGCCAACGACGGCCGTGCTTTAACTATTACGTTCGTCAAAACACGGTTTACGATTTCATTGTTAATGTTTCGAAAAATGACCATTTGTTGTGCTTCAGAAGCGATTTTGTTGGCGAACGTTAAAGATTTGAGCCAATTCCATCTACTTTTCTTTTTTTCTTTTTCTTTCTTTTTTTGATGCAGAGAACTAAAATACATTTGTGTACAATATCGTAAATTACAGTTATGAGAGAATAAAGTTGATCAGGAAAATTGGGAATAAATTATGCATGCATACAATGAGCTGATTCGATTTAAAATAACTTTTGCACACAAAAGTGCGTTGTACATGAATCAAGTGGGTAACATCTTCTTCGCGAATGGGTGTATACTGACGTCGGGCCGGCAGGCATTCAAAGAAATGGCAAAGGGAAAGGCGAATTTGAAGTAGGACGTCGCCAGTTGCAGTACATCTAGTAATTGAGACGTAAAAAACACTACATAAGCGGATAGGGTTTATAACTATGTAAACAAAAATATTAACTGTTAATCATTTTACTTTAAAATGCAGAAAAGAAACTTAATACACTTATGAATGATAAATATTTATAAATAAATTGTATATATGAAATAAAATGAGCGAGAGAGGGTTTGGGCGCTTATTTATTTATTTGTCCAGAGTAAAGTAATTGTTCACATCAGATAATACAATATATTTTCATATAAGGAATAATTTTAGTGAAAGGTTGCTTTATTTGCGAAGGGGAACTGGTTTTTGTAACATTTCTCTTCATTTCAGTCTTATTAAAAATGAATTAATTAATCGTTTCGTGGGTTAAAAATACTTTTGAGCTTACTAATGCATAACATACAGAGGCCTCTATTTAGATGCGTAAACTATGGTCCAAAATTAAAGCATTATAAAAACGTAAACATTAAATGAAGGAATTAGTGTTTATTATGTAGATCATAAACGAGGTAAGCACTTGATATACATTTTTATCAAAATATCCACCTTTTGTGCTTTCCAAAATATATTTAATCTCGCACAAATACGTACAGCTGGTTTACATCTCCTCAAATGACGTGATTACCTCTGTCAGCAATGGCATGCTGCAATCTTATTTTGAGATATTAACGTCCATTATTTCTTTAGAGCATTCAAAATCTTGGCCCTGTTCCACAATAGTACGTTCTAGTACATTACAAGTGTATGCTTGTTACTTGTAGTTATTAGTAAAATTCCGTCTCTGCTACGCTTGTATTTTACTATTCCATACTTACAAGTGTACAAGTGATTTTTCGTTATTTTGTTCCCAGAGGTATTAGTATTAGTCTTGTACAAGTAATTTGTATATATTTCTCTGCAATTGTAGGAACTTTAAATACTAGCACAACACTTATTGTCTTTTTAATAATTTTAGAAGTCAGTTGACCTAAATGTGCTAAGTATTAGCGAAAGTGATAGTGATGATGATGATGATGATGATGATGATGATGATGATGATGATGAGTGGGAAGATGTATAAAGAAAGGAGAATTCAGTACTTGTGTTCAATGTTCAATGATAAAGTTTGCTAATGATTGATATAGGCGTTTCCTGTTCAAAGTGCTTATTTCAGTCCAGCATCTTAGTGGATGTTTTATTAAGGTTCTTACTACATGCCACGAAAATATTTTCTTTTCGTTCTCTTTTAAAATAATCTCTTTTGACACAGTTTTCGCAATTTTTTGCTTATAATGAGAACATGATTGCCAAGCAATGTAAATAAATATGTAAATACAGATGGACTAATAAAATAAATGACCAAGAACATTCGGATGTTGTAAAGTTTCACTTATCACCTTTAAAAAAATTGACAGAAAGTTTGTTTTGATTTGTAGTTGTTGACTCTTCTCTGCTCCTCTCCTCGCCATCCAGATTTACACTTTTTCCCAGCGTTTCCTGACCCTCCAAATACCGTTATTGTAGAAGTCTACAGATCGCCTCTTAAACTTCTCTTCTACTTCATTAATGACGTCATTTGTGTAATGAAATCGGCAACGGAATTTTCATTTCTGGGAACAAAAGAAAGCCACTTGGTGCAAGATCGGGATAATAAGTCGGATGCTGCAAGATCTCAAAGCCACATGCCCTTGTTCTGTCAACTACAACTTGTCTCTAGAGAGCATCTCGCAACTTGTCCAGAAAGTTGCTGTAGCAGTGTCAGTGATAGTTTGTCCCTTTGCAAGGTAATCTGTGAGGATGACTCCACAACAGTCCCAAAACCTGAGACCATGACCTTCCCTGCTGATTTTTGCACCTTTCCCTTTTTGGGGGAGGGCAATCGACATGTTTCCGCTCCATGCTCATGGTTTTGGGCTCTGGATCATATTGATAGATTCAAGATTAATACTATCCATTTCCAATAGCGTCAACATCTGTCTTGAAAGGTCACGCCGTGTTTGTTTCTGGAAAGGGGTTAGCAAACGTGCAGACATCTTAGACATGTGCAGTTCGTCAGGAATAATGTTCCACAACTACTATATAACTGAGACAGTTTCATTTGGATAGTTGCTCGTCTGTGAGGTATACGTCACCACTTTGAAAATTTCTCTTCCACATCACAATAGTGTCATAAGATGCGCAATCGTTTCCATAAACTGCCATCATCTCATCATGAACTTGCCGGGCATTATTACCCTTGACATATCGAAACTTTATCACGCTGCGAGCTTCAGCCTTCTCTATCTTACACTTTAGTCATTTCTGGCACAAACTATTAACAAAACAAAAAAAAAAAACAAAAAAAAGAGGCCACAATAAGCTGATTTTCTCAACTTCCTGCAT